>CM068368.1:164940210-165540210 GCA_034769895.1 Magicicada septendecula | reverse complement strand
AACATAGTAATACAAAGGTTTTTAAAAATATATAAACACTTGGTACGGTTCACGGATTTTATTTAACACTGACAGTTGTTGCAGGAGCTAAGGGACGGTCAAGTGTCTGTAAAAACTAAATATAATCTGAATAAAAATATATAAGAATTTTAATCAAGACAGTTGTGTCAGTGGTTAAAATCACAAACAGAATTATCATTGTTGCACAGCACTCTAGAAAAATTATTCCGATTAGCGCTTTCAAGCTTCTCAGATCATCGTCAGATCGGAATTAACCTATCAGTTAATCCGATTTAACGATGATCTGAGAAGCTTGAACGCGCTAATCGGAATAATTTTTCTATAGTGGTGTGCAACAGTGATAATTCTGTTTAAAAATATTGTTACGACGGTCTACTTGATCGTCGTAGGTGCAGTGGAAAACAAATTACAAGACACCAATTAAGTCACTAATCACACTTTCAATTTTTACAGTTAAACAGTTCGTAATTAACAACACAAGTCTCTACAACAAATCAAATGAAAATTGTTCACACGCAATAAAATGTCCACTAAAATTAAACTCAATTGTATTATAATTATACCGTCCGATTATAAAACACCACTCTTAACTAATAACCACTTGAACGCGCACAATAATATCGCTACTATAACTCTCGAACCGTACTGTCAATATATCGCACTATTACTCTCGAACCGCTCTGTAAGTATATCGTCACTATAATGAATCTTAAGGCCGCTGCCGCCATGTATTTATACCTGCGCTCACAGACCAGAATGTTCCTAATTGCGTCTTAGCGCTCGTGTGAACTACGTAATTAACTGCGGCCTTCACACAGTCCGCACGGCTAGCGCCTTCGAGAAACCTCTCGAAAATGCGTCGACAAGCACGTGCGCCACACGCGTTACGTCGAGATTCTTCTGGCACATTCGACAAACACGTAAATTGTTCTGTGATGTCGTAACACTGCCCCCTCCTAAGCCTGTTCCTCCCGAACTGGCAAACCGTCTCTGAAGTAATACTCGACCAGGCGATCTAGGTGGACGTCCTTGCGAAAGGTAATTCCCCCGTTCTTCGAATCCGAGTCTCGTGTCTCTGATCCGTCATCAGATTATCCCAGACTCGTGTGATCCAAACATCACGTACCCAGAAATGTAAATCTTTTGCTCAACCACTAGTTTCGCTGGAATCACTCCCGTTGCGTCATGTACTGATGACCTAAACACCACTGGCTGATCCAAGTTTGTTTGGTTCTCGTCAACAACCTCTTGCGTAACCTCATCTTCAACCACTTTGCCCTCGGGCGCTTCTATCAGCTCAGGAACAAGCAAGAGTTTTGTCTCGACACCCATAGTTGGCTTTCCAGTCACTTCTTTTGTCGTTACACTTATTTGTATTTCCTCTGCTAGTTCTTCTAGTTCCATTTCCGCTTGTAATAGGGAGGGTTCCTCTTGAACAGACCTGTTGACTTTTTCTTCGACTAATGCCACTCGCTTAATCGAATGGTTGGTAGACCCTGTTATTTTAGCCATGCAAAGCTTTATCTACTCTTGGCCAACCTTCAGGACATTCTCTCTTAAGTCCACAACGAATCCGTAAGCATTAATAATGTCCGTGCCAATAATCACTTTATCGACAATGTCTGCAACGAGCATTTGGTGGCTAAACTCGAGAAGACCCAGGCGTACACGTACGTCTACCTTTCTTAGCAACTTGACGGGGCTTCCAGTCACAGGCTGTATTGTACAAGAGCTAATTAGAGGCTGGCGGTTGCTGACTAAGTAGGGCGCACAATGGACACTGTTGCGCCCGTGTCAACTGTAAATGATGTTGGTTTACCTTCCGCAAATCCATTAATGATCAAGTTTCCACTCGTGTTATGTAGCGTGGAAACTGTGTGCTGTTCTGGGGCTTTACTTCTCCAATTGGTGCGATCACTCTCTTCTCTCGGTATCTTCTTCTCCCAACAGTCTACCTGTAAATGATCACGTTTTCCACAGTTGTAACATTTCGGTCTTCTGTCTTTTTCAAATCGTTGCGACTCTCTTGAACTTTTGAATTGTTTGTCCGACAACATTGTTATTCTGCACCCATCGTAACGGCAATGTGATGGCACAAACCCATTAATTTAGCGGGACGCTGATTTGGCAGCTTCAAACTCAAGGCGTGAACAAGAGCTTCTGAGCTATTTCGGTGTCTTGCCATTCGTAACACTTGCTAAAATTCACAATCTCCGATGCCATCAATAAATGTCGCAAACCTTACTCGAAAATCTTCTGGCGCTTCAGGATAGGCCAATCTAATCAATCTGTCGATGCTTGCTTCAAATTCTTGAAGACTCTCCCCAGAACGTTGTCGTCTTGTTCTCAACTGCGCATAGTACACATCTCGCAAATTTTTATCACCATAGCGTAATTTTAGAGCTTTTATCAACTCGCCATAGATGTTCTGGCTGTCGGGTGGCACTTTCTGTAGTAATTCTGCCGCAAGTCCTTTTAATACAAGAACGAGTGAAACAGCCTTGTCTTTCTCTGTCCAATTATTTACGCATGCAACAGCTTCAAATTGGCGGAGGTACGTTGCCCAGTGACTGCTTCCGTCAAAGGATGGGGCTTTGACATGAACTTTCCCTACTGCAGGCAAAGTGACTTCCTCTTTAACTTATTTTCTTTGTCTTTTTCTGTCTTTATCACTGGTACAGTCTGTTCAGAAATTTGTTTTGGTTGAATCTTCATGCACTGTTCAACTTCACTTTTAATTTGTTCTCTTATGTTTGCCATTGAGTTTTCTACTACAGATATTTTTGTTGACATAGCTTCTTCCACAGTCAAGACAGATGTTTCTACTTCAGATATTTTTGTAGACATCGATTCTTCAACACTCGAGACAGATATTTTTACTTCAGCTATTTTTATTGTCACTGATTCTTGTACCTCCGATATTTTTGTAACTTGTTTATTAAGCTCACCTCGTAGGAGACCCAATTCTGCGGTACTATGTTCTTCCATCTGTTTCTGCTCCTGTATTAATGCTTTGATGTCTTCTGTTTCACGCTTTCGTTCCTCTGCCTCCTGTCGTCGTTGTTCCTCTGTCTCTTCCCTTTCCTGCCTGCGTTTTTCATCCTGTCGTTTTTCTGCTTCTTCCGCCTCCTGTCTGCGTTTCTCTTCCTGTCGTTGTTCTGCTTCTTCCTGTGTCTGCCGCAGCAGTGTTTATAAAGCTTCCATCATCTGAATGGGATCCATGTTTACCGATTAATTACGAATCACACTCGTCTTTTACAAAGTGTCCACTGTTTCCAATGTAACCGTTTTATCCCACTTCTGACACCACTGTTACGACGGTCTACTCGATCGTCGTAGGTGCAGTGGAAAACAAATTACAAGACACCAATTAAGTCACTAATCACACCTTTAATTTTTACAGTTAAACAGTTCGTAATTAACAACACAGTCTCTACAACAAATCAAATGAAAATTGTTCACTTGCAATAAAATGCCCACTAAAATTAAACACAATTGTATTATAATTATACCGTCCGATTATAAAACACCACTCTTAACTATTGACCACTTGAACGCGCACAGTAATATCGCTACTATAACTCTCGAACCGTACTGTCAATATATTGCACTATTACTCTCGAACCGCTCTGTAAATATATCGCCACTATACTGAAACATAAGGCCGCTGGCGCCATGTATTTATACCTGCGCTCACAGACCAGAATGTTCCTAATTGCGTCTTAGCGCTCGTGTGAACTACGTAATTAACTGCGGCCTTCACACAGTCCGCGCGGCTGGCGCCTTCGAGAAACCTCTCGAAAATGCGTCGACAAGCACGTACGCCACACGCGTTACATCGAGATTCTTCTGCCACATTCGACAAACACGTAGATTGTTCTGTGATGTCGTAACAATATATAAAATTAACTAAACTAAATAACAGTTTTTAATAAAGGGGATACACAGAATTCAGTTTGTTCATTTGTTAAATTTCTGTTATTTTTATTGCTTTTTTAATTTCTAGAATTTCTAACAAATCCATTTTTTTACTTTTCTGTATGTTGTGGAGTAGTGTTATGTTTTTGTACCTATGAAGTGATTGTGTTGTAAGCAATTATCTGCAAAACCTATATTGACTGTTTTGGTTAAAATCGCCTTCTTATATTCAGAAACGCGATGGTTCAGAGCACGGCCACATTGTCCGATATAAATAGCATCGCATTCTGCACAGTGTATTTCATAAACTCCATTTTTGTCCAGTGTGTTTGATTTTTCTTTATTGTTGACTAGTAATAAAAAAAGATTACATTTGTTTACTGATACCATGTTAAGACCACGCTTTTTTAACCTATTATTAATCCTATCTGTTATAAACGGAATGTAATTTGTTAAATGAAATTTGTTGTTACCCTGATCTGGCTCTACGGAATACAATTTTTTTTATAATTTTCTTCTCTTTCTTTAAATTAAAAAGTCTATTAATCTTTCATCATAACAGTTATTTTCTGCTATGGTTTTATAATATCTACTTCTTTATTGAAATTGTCTTTGGATAAAAGAACTATAAGGAGACGATTAACCATTGCATGAAAGCTGCTTAATTTTATGTACCATGACGTAAGTGATTGTTTATGTATAACGGTATCTGTAAATCTGAAAAGTACGATTACTTTGTGACCACGATGAGATCCAAAAATTTAAACTGAATTATATGAAAATTAAAACAGAAAATTTGAAAATCTAAAACCGACATCACCAATCAGCTTTCGTAAATTGTCTCAATTACCCATGTCTTTAGGGTCCCTTGATTATCTATATCAAATCTTGAACAACCACAAAAATGAGGTTAAGTTGCCGAAAAGAACAACGGAAATAAACTTTTAATTAAACTTTACTTTAAAGTATATTTCTGTCTATGTCACATAATTGGTTTAAATATATTGGGAATTCAGAAAAACTCTGTATTCTGGACTTTAACTAGTTTCTTCTGCTTGTAAAATAGAGTATAGTAAATTTGTGACCGAATGCTTAATTTAAACTTTTACATTTTATTTGGCAACTTGGTGGTCAATTTTGTAATTGCAACGATCGTTTTCACTTTAAAATCATTACTGCAGCATTCAGTAACCTTTAGATCGTATGCCTCACTTCTCACAAAAAGAGTCACTGAAGCTCTCAGACAAGTTTCATCTCATTCAGGAACACCCTGTAAGAAGTTTCTTGACTGAAGCGTACAAGATCTAACATCCTTTTTTCACTCGTTTCTTTTGAAAACTAAAACATAATTTTTTATCGTCAGTTCGGAAGGAACTGAAGGAGAAACCGTATTTCTTCATGAAAGCAAGTGACTAAATTTTTGTGGTATTTACTTTAAAAGATATGTTTTTGTTCGGGACTGTGTTGAATTAAATTTTTCTCTTAAGCTGTTACGCAGTAAAGATGGTTAGATTATTTTCTAAAATACCCGTCATTTACATATGACTTTTATTTTATACTCAGACATAAATTTTCTGATTACTTACTCTGAAACAAAAAATATTAAACATTTATCTTAATGGAACAACAAAAAAATTTAATCAAAAGTCTGGGAATAACTTTTCAGAGAAATCTAAACACTAACACAGTTTAGCTTTTTTCTAAGTAGAGACTGTATCACAGAACATCGGGATCACTTAGTGTTAAGGACTCTAAATGATAGTTAACGAGTAGAGAGGGACACTCTCAGTAAAGAGCTAAGTGGAGATTAATTATTAATTTTAAGAGCTGTTGTTACCACGTGGCAAGGCGTACAACAGGCAATAACCCGCTAGCTTGCTTCTTTTGAACGGCTCCGTAGCCTATATTTTTCTTTACACTTTCTTCTGCACTTGCGCAGTAGACTTGTGCATCTGCCCCTTGGTTTGGTCCACTAATACTGCACTCTATCTCGGATCTGAGTGTGGCTTCTTACATCATCTAACACGGATGTTATAAATGAAGGCTTTCTGTCAATTCCTAATGTCTCCTATACGCCGCCTCCTAGTGTGTTACACATCTATCCGTAAAAACTCAGTATCTTGCCACTCATGATACTAATGAGTAAGAGCCTCGGAACACGGCACATTCTTGTCTGTTCCTTATCTGTCTTTTCTTCTAGAGTTTCTTCGCAATCCTGCTGTCTTAAAATTTCAGGAGATAATCTAGCCACTTTAGATTAGTTTAGCACTGGGAATATAATGTGTGGGTATCATATAATTTAATCTTTTCCCGGATTCCTTATGCATTTTTTTTTAATTTTCAAACTATAACTTTTCTGACTGCTTTCTTTTCAAATATGCCCTAACCAGTTGCCGATTCGTTAAGGGCGCAAATCCTTCTCTTCCGCAGCCCAAGGATACCTGATTATAAAATTATAAAGTATGAATTTACTTGTACAACTTATTAATTTTCCGAGGATTAAGAGATGGGGATTAAGAGAACAATTGAATATGTTACAGGTGCTTTTGGCTCTACACTAAGTCTTTGCTTTGACATAAGGAATCCGTACAAGAATACAGTTTAAATAATTTCCATGGTTTGAACTTAACGTGTAACACTTTGACGATTCTGGAAACTCTGTGTTAAGGAAAATAAATGAGAGTTGGCTTTTGTAATGGAATTCTCTTATAGCGCTGTGTGAAGATAAAATTTAAAATAAAATCTAAACAGCATATGCATAGACATAAAATAAAATACACATAGAATTAAATAAAAATATAAAAGCATAGATGTAAAATAAAATCTTTACTGCAATATATATGTTTGTTCAAGTTTCTTGTCTCAAAGAACAGAAACCATCACAAAGAAAATTAATCCACATCAGTACTTGGTCCAACTGTAAAACATTCACTTGATCTACATTGTAATCAATCCGGTCGCAAAGTTGCTACAAAAGTAAAGTTTTTTTACAGTATTTCAATGCGCATAGCATTATAAAGTCAAACGTTCTTTCCCATAAAAGCCATATTAACAATATTGATGTATTCCAATATCTGCTGAAATAATTATAAATGACTAAAATGAAGAACATGAATAAATTATTTACGTGTAAGGAGACTATATTAAAAATACAAATTGTTAGCTGAATAAAGCCATTTTCACAATGTGTATACAAATTAGTTGGTTAAAAAAGTAACTAAGAAGTTAATATTACTTGTTTGAACAAATCATATTAGATTCTGATGACAGAACAAATTTTTGCATTAGAACGTTAAATTATGTTTAGTTCAGAACTACTTTCTTCAGACATTCATTACGCACAATTATTAAAGGCGTTTTTAATGACCTATGTGACTCCATTTATGATCCCGATATTGCATTGTCTTTAAACTGACTAATCAATACTACAACACACACACACACACACACACACACACACACACACACATGTAAAGGTTTTATTTATTTACAATATAGAAATAAAGCCTATTAGACGGCGCATGTCAGCAATATATATAAAAAAGGGGACTGCCAAAACTGCACTAACTATAGAGGAATTAGTGTTACAAATTCTGTTATTAGAGTATATTGCAAGATTCTCAAAAATCGAATCGAGCAAGAAATGAAAGATGTTGAAGAGCAGAACGGATTCCGAGTTGGTAGTTCATGTGTTGATAGTACTTTTACACTCAAACAAGTTGCGGAAAAAAGTATGGCTAACAACCTACAAACTCATATTGTATTTATCGATTTAACTAAAGCATATGACAGCGTGCCGATTGCAATATTATTGAGAGCTATGCAGAATCAAGGAATAAGTAGTAAGTATATAAAAGCAACTAAACAAATATATAAAGATACGGCAGCTCAAGTTAAAATAGGGAAAAGGATATCCAGCAAAATAAGTATTAGTAAGGGCTTGAAACAGGGTTTTTGCATAGCTCCGACTTTGTTTAAGATCAATCTAAATGAAGCCCTAACATTATGGAGGAAGAAATGCCGCAATATGGGTGTACCATTTGGAAGTTACAAGATGTTTACAATACTCTTTGCAGACGGTCAGGATGTAATTGCAGAGGACGAAATTCATTTTAAGTTATGTGCTTAGGAAACTAGCAGAAGAATATGTAAAATGGGGTCTCGAAATAAATACCTCAATAAACACCTTATAGTAGGCGGTGAAGGTCAAGACCTAAAACTAGGAACAAATGTGATAAAAAATATTAAAAACTTCAAGTATTTGGGTGTAACAATGACATAGGATGGTGACAGCAACAAAGAAATAAAAGTAAGAATAGAACAAGCTAGGACAGCAAAAAACAATTACACAGTCTGCTTTGGAGTCCACGAATAAAAAAACCAATAATAAAATCAGAATATATAAAACTATAGTCGAAATTATAGGCTATTTGGAGCAGAACTGTGAGAAACTAATAAAATAAATAAATCCATAATAAGAGATTATGGCTTAGTGGATTAGTGGCGGAGGTGCTGTAGACTAACAAGACTAGATAGAGTGAGAAATGTAGATATAAGACACGCGATGGGAATCGACCTTGACATTATAGAAACAATAGAAGCCAGAAGACTGAATTGGTTTGGACACAAAAAAAGAATGTCGGATGATGGCCAAGGAAGGTATGGGAATGGACTCCACCCTCTAGAAGAAAAAAAGGAAGACCTAAACATTCATAGAAAATGGACGTCAAAGATGCAATGAATGCAAGAGGACTTACAGGACAGGACTGTTTAGACCAGCGCCAGTCATATTATTATATTATATAAATGAAGTACCACTTACTAAAAATATTGTTATTCTAACACAATATCTTTAGTCCCTTTTAATATAAGATATAGCCTACAATGAGAGTAACTTTCACAAAAATGCGTATCACGCTAACGGCTACAAAGTTTCTGTAGTCTGAAGTTTGTCAAATATCATTAACTTACATAAAAAGCTTCCATCAGAGTAATGTTTATAAAGCGACTTTGTAAACGAAAGGTATGTGCTGTGATAAATGATATTACACTTATGTACCATCAGCACTATTTTAGCGATGCGAGTACTTTCCAGTTACTGACTAATGTCATAAGCATGGCGAAGAACTTCGTCTTAATACTTCACTTAATACAGTCGCCTAGAAAGTGAATAGTATTAGTAGCAAATCTAGAAAACAGTAGTATTAGCAATAAAATAGTTATATTTACGTGATACTATTAAAATAAAACTCTAACCCCTTCGTTTATATCTCATGTAATTCCTCTGTTACATTAGTGAGAAACAAGGGTGGGGGAATTGCCAACTAAACCAACTTCTGGCAAGATCGAGGCATCTCAATTCAGGGAATAGTGTTGTTAACACCAATCGTGTACCTGTCATATTCAGACTCGCCTGATGGCTTATAAAGTAAGTGCTTCTCACTCTTGCAGTACGGCAGGTTGTAAATTTCCTGTTGAGAAATACCATCTCTCAAATGTTGACAAATGTTAATAAATGTGTGTCAGAAAAGTATTAAGAAATATTACACTTCATTATAAATTAAAATATTGAGTTTAAACAATTTATTTTTTAAACGCTCACAAAAATAAATGTATGTGTATTACAGGCACGCCGTTAGGTGCACATAACGTTTCTTTCACTTATAGGCTATTACTGCACGTTTATCTTCGTCTTTCTGTACTTTATACAGGATTTGCATCCTCAGTTAGCTTGGCGTAAGTGTATTTTCTACTATTCCTGTACAATTCAAAGTACTATATATGCGTAATACTGTAGCTTGTTTTAAAAATACATGTAAATACTCTTCACTCGCGCATGAAGGAAGTATCATTTCCGTCGAATAAAGGACAAAACCGCTACTTCACACAGTAGTTTGGGAATAGCTGTGCTGAGAGTACTAGGAGACAGAGGAAAATAATTAAATGAACACGCATACAAACTAGAGTAGATATGATTTGCAGAACTTAGTATATAAAATACAGGTGAACAAGATATTTGACTAGAGGGGAAGGTAGGAGTTGGTTATCAATATTCGTAGACTGGAATCCGTGGGACCTTTGGACTTCGCAGTAGGGATGACCTAGATAAATAATGCGATTCGGTGACTTCAATACGATATCCTCTAAAAAGAGAATAACAGAAGAGAAATTCAATCAGAACTTGGTCAAAGAGATGATAGTGATGGATAATAAAAAACCGTTATTTTTATATTGTTATAACATGTTATGCAAAGAATGATTTCTTTTTCTTTACATCTATGGTTATCTGAAAGCGAGTAATACTCGAGAGTGTGTATGCGTGTATAAGTGTGTGTGTGTGTGTGTGTGTGTGTGTGTGTGTGTGTGTGTGTGTGTGTGTGTGTGTGTGTGTGTGTGTGTGTGTGTGTGTGTGTGTGTGTGTGTGTGTGTGTGTGTGTGTGTGTGTGTGTGTGTGTGTGTGTGTGTGTGTGTGTGTGTGTGTGTGTGTGTGTGTGTGTGTGTGTGTGTGTGTGTGTGTGTGTGGTCATTATTAACTATTTCCCACCATGTTAGCCTGCATACCTTCATTTCTCCAAGTAATGTGAGTAATGTGTAGCTCATTCCCATTTCGACATGTTGTTGTATCTCCCCATCACGACATCCCCCCTGCTTTACACCTCATGAAATTTGTATTTCCGCAGTTTGCAAATTATTTGTCTCCTTTACAATATAGTCTGAGCTTTACAACCGTATAAGTTAGAATTTGCATTGCTACTGAAGTGTACAGTTTCACTCTTGTCCTTTAAATTTTCTTACAGCATAATACACATAATCTACTGTTATGGGGTTTCATGCAAGTGCCATCGATGTTGGCATACATTGACACAGCTAAGGCGTTGAAATGTCTAAAATCTGTCTTTTCTGCTTAGTTGCTCACCACAGTTCGGAAAGTTTCTAGCATACGGGTAGACGTCTAACTGACATCCACTTGAAAAAGTCATTAGTCCCTAATTGGTGCTCAGTATACTCTGATGGTATGATCGTCCTCTGGCGTCCACTGTTAATGATACCATTTATGATGTCATTGCTACGAGCATTGCGTGCCTCGTTATCTTATAATAGAGTAATAAATCGATAAACGCTTTAGAAATCGATTCTCACAGTTCACCTAACACGCCTACATAAATAATTACGTTCGTCTTAAATTAATTGTCATACACGTTAAGCAAGACCAACTACGCTCAAGTCAAAATAATATTCACCAGTAGCAATACCGGCATTCCAACACAATTATTATATCTAGAATAATACGGCGATAAAAATTGTAAAACAACTCGCAGAATTGACTGCCTGCACTACTATGGCAATGTTTTTTAAATGGATGCCAGAAATATAAAAAACTGCGTTAGCGGAGAGGCCATAAGGTTTATTTTGTTTATCTTTCGAAACTATTATAAGAGCATCCTGATAACTCAAGGTACCTCTGGAAGTTTCCTGTCACGTAACACATGCTTGCTTTCATACTATGCTTTCATGTTGTCACTCATCAGTTGCTTTCATACTATGCTACACACGTAAGCATGTTACTAATCGCGTGTTTCTTGTTACCGTAACACTGCTTACTGAATGGTTGGCACACACAATTCGTCCATGTAGCGGTTTCAGAACCAACTAATGTTTTTTCCATTATCAACTAAAGGGTTTTCTATTGCGTGAGAGGAATAGATTAGTTTCAATTGAGACTATTTTAATTTTATTTTATAATATAAAATTTTGCTCATTTAGCATGAGAGAACTTGTACATTGATTTAGTTAAAAGTATATTACTCGCCTTGTCGGCGACAGCAAATAACAGTAAAATAATAAGTAAAATACAGGCCTCGGAAATGGCATATTTAAGAGGAATTAAAAGGAGTTCTAAACCTGACAGTATAAAAAATGAAACCATAAGAGAAGAGTTACAAGTTTTTAGCCTAAGTTGAATGAAAAATTAAAAGATTATAAACAACGGTGGAAAGAACACATAGAAAGAATGTCAGATTCCAGACTAGCCAAACAACTCTGGAAATACAAACCTATATGACACAGGCGTGTGGGTAGCCCCAGGAAGGGATACCTCGAGGATTTTTGAAGGCGGAGCTGGCAGCACATTGCCTGTGGAGTGTTGTGAAGATGATGCTGATGAATATAGAGTCTTTATTTTCTTAACAAAACTCTGTACTTGTTTACGTGTGAATGGAGTACTATGGACATGTGATGGTGGTGCGTATATACAATATATAATTGAGACGTACTTGCATCGCTATAAAGTAGTGATGATGGTTATATAATGTAAGTGTTGAATTTTTCTTTACATAATTTGAAAAATTCTGAGAAAACCAAGACCACATAAAGTTTTTAGTGGTTGCTTGATGTCTAGAGAAGTCCCACTTATCGTAGGTTACAACTTAATTATCGAGATATCGAGACTACAAACTTTATTAGAATAACAATATTCACAAAGAATTAGTACTTTAATTGTGTAATATAGCAGTATGACTTATACGTAAACGTTTTTAACTTAGTTTTATTCATTGAAATAACTGATGTTTGTAATAAACCTGACTTCTAAAATATAAGCAAATAATATTTAACTGTATGTGTGTGAAAATTTGTATTGTTGGTCATGTATCAGAATAATAATGCAGGTACAGAACTTTGTATGATATTATTCGAAGCTAAAACGCTACTAACAGTTTTGAAATAAATAAAAAGTACTTGAAAATTCTGACGAAACTTAATACGAACAACTGTCGTCATATTATAACATGATTTAATTAAACAAGTAATATTGATTTATTCGGGTCCAAAGGGGGTGTGACGAGAACACATGCTTTCATAGAAGAGAAATGCACCAGCCTTTCCACCCCAACTCCACTCAGCTACACGTGGGTGGGCCTTGTTACACCGAGCAATCCACTCTAAGGTTGTGGTAACCAATCCCTTCGGCGGAGTCGATCGGTAAGCAAACGAGAGATGGGGGTTCTGTCTGGGCAGTCTGGAGGTATCCTGGGTCCTAGCCTGGCAGGATGGTGCACATCGGCAACATGGTGTGTATCTAGTGTGGAGGTGGAGGAGGCTATAGTAGCCCAACGGCTGCACACATGGGCTGAGTCAGTTAGCCTACTGCGACCGAGTAGAGAGAGCTCGTCAGTCGAGGTAAAAGCAGTAACTAGGGGAGCTGAGTTGTCACTAGGGGAAGAGCACCCCGAAATCAAAGATCCTGGTCCCCAAGTTTGGGGTTGGATCGGAGAATTCACATATCCCATCCGTCAAAATCTTTAATGTGCAGAAACCTATCAGTTTCTCAGCCAGTCAGTTATGGAAACCCGGAATTGGAGAGCAGCTGCACTTGACCAGGAGGCTGTTAAAGCAGGCCTTGACTCAGTAATGAGTTGTCGCGCCGCTGAAGAAGAAGAATATTGATTTATTAACTTCTATGTAAACAACCTTTTTTACTATTGCAAACAAATTTTTAGTCATCTAATAATTTTCTTTTTTATTATAGTCGACTAACATTTAAATAATTTGTAAAAGTATTTACTTTTTCCAATTAGTCTATGCATTTCAGCAAATATTAAAATATTACTTCCATGTTCCATAAGGAAATGGAAGTATGGTCATGGCGAAAAAAATCGTTTTCGAGATAACGGCAGATTCTTATTGTACTACCATCAAAACATGAAAAAAGTCATTTTTCGAAAAGTGTCTGTGTGTAGATTTTTTTTTATGGCAAATGATAACAGCCGCAAATTCAAAGAGAATCAAATAATTTTTGCATTCAGTTCTGAATTGTAGAGGACTCAAGGCCTATTGTTTTTGGTGAAGATCGGTTAAGGGAAAGGGGTAGTTTACCTGCAACGTTTTACGTTTTAACAAGAGTAAAGTGCTTAATTTTGACAAATAAATTATCCTGAAAAGAAGGTCATAATAATCCACTGTAGAAAGGTAGATGAAATATCTATAAATGAAAAGGGTAGTTGTGGGGGGAGGGGTAATTTTATTATAAATTAAAATAGAAGTTGATGTTGGAGGAGGTAAATTTTTATAAGTTTTATATGTGTACTACGTTATTGACAACAAAGAAGTAGTTTCTATGGAAACATTTCATTTCACTTTAACGAAATTCTATATTTTTCATTTTAATTTAAATCACGTATGAGTGAAAATATAGGTATCGTTCCTGGCAGGCAAGCATACCTCAATTACATAATGTTTACTTTTCCAAAGTTTTATTATTGTGATTACCGCAATAAAAAGGCCGGCAGGACACACACACACACATACAAAATTCGCGTTATTTCTGGCCTCACTCATGTTTATTTTCTTATGTTTGCACGCTTTTAAAATGGAAAGTGCCGAAAAACCACACCAACACAACGCGTACAAGCCGGAAAGGTGGACATCGATTTGCTTCCTGTGGATAGCTGGGCAGTGTTGTTGTATTAAAGCAATTAATACAATCTATATACTTATTTCTATTATAATATGAGAATTATAAACTAATATGTGCATGTGTGTATGTATGAAACATACATAAATATTTTTCTTCTTTGGAAAATTGTTTGCCTCTCCTTGAAAATATTTTGACCTCCCTGATGGCTAGTTATTTACTAGCCTGTGTGGAATATAGCGTTATGACATGGATCAGAATGGTGGGTGTTAAACATGAGACATAAATGTATTAAGGAATAAATGTTTTGCTGAGGAATTTATAAATTATACGGGTGAACAGAATAGTCGTTCAGGAAATCAGAAGACAAATGGTAAGAAAGAAATCCAGACTCGATTTTAAAAAAGAAAAGTGACTAGTATAGTATTGACAGGAAAGACTTTGATAACACTATAGACATCCATCGGCCCCTAGCAGCGAGAGTCCAATTTCATTACAGGAATCAGATCGCAGCTACCTTTAGCTAGCTCTTCGTTCGACCTACAGACATTTTATCCAAAAGTACAGGCCTTCCTCACGATGGTTGAGGATAGTCTTAATCCACCTGACATGGTGGTACCATTTTAGCTGATACGTAGTTTCTTCAGAACTCAAGCATCCACTTATTTAATTAATATTTAAATGATTGTAAATATAAATTTTAGAACATGGAAGTCATGTATGGTTCTCCATACCGATTTTTTTAATATTGTAAAAAAAAATTTATTCTATAACGCCATCTGCATTGAAATACTGCCAAACACGTTTGCTTTTATACTGGCTTTGCGACTACATTATGTTGATTGCAAAGAAGATCAAGTAAGAGTTACATATGTATCAGTTACTGAGTTATCTCAGTGTGTCCAACTCAACATTACCTAATATTGCACTTATACTGGGGAGCAAAATAATTTAGTAGTTTTATATGGCATTTGGTACTATTATATAATGCAACATTATGTACTTCTCAAAGGCATATATATCAAACAAACATATATGTTGCTGTGATGATTTTTATTTTATACTATTATATGTTTATTAAATATCTCTGGTTTTATTTTAATTTTATAAAAGTACTGTAAGAGAACTATAAGAGTACTATAAAAGTAGGCTTATACCATTTCAAATACCAACATTTATTTACTTTCCTTAACGCAAAGTGTTAGACGTCATTGTCTTGCCACCATGCGAATTATCTGAACTGTGTCTTTGTATGGATTCCTATTTGTCAAAGCGAAGTTTTGGTGTAGGGGGACAAGCGCGTGTAACGTATGCAATTGTTCTCTTAATCCCCAGGCTCCGTAATTGAATAAGCCGTAAAATAAAATTTAGAGTTTCTAATATATTAATCAGGCACGATTGATGTTGGGAAAAGGAGGACCTGTAAATTTTCTTAACAAATTGGCAACTGACTTAGGAATATTCAAAAAGAACGCGGTCATGGAGATTATTAGATGAAAACTGAAAATGGTATATGGCATTCGAGAAAAGCAAAAAAAAAAAGTCGAATATGGTCTATGATGATGTCATGATCTCAGTTGTAATATTTATATCAGCACATAAGTCCAAAGTGTTACATTATCTTCCGCAATTTCAAGACAGTGCGATCGAGAAGAAACTACAAAAAAAACGCAGACTGGCAGTAGACTTTCTGCGGACGACCCACATTGCTACTGTGCATGCCAAGGCAAGACTGCCGACTGCCACGGGCGCTGTTGTCTTCCGAGCTCGACGTTTGCTGCTGTCGTCGTGCAACCAACAACTGGCTGTTTACTGGGCCACCAGTCGCAGTTAGGTCTAAAAGAAGCATTAGCGATTTACAGAAATGCTTCATTTGTAACATTTGTTTTTCTAGCAAGTGAATATAACTTTGAACAGATTCAGAACCTAGATAGACTATGGCATTAGCTGGGAAAAGAAGAGGCAGATGCACAAGATGTTTCTCTGTAATTAAGTCATTATGTATATTTCTGTGAAATCTGCCAAATAAGCTACTAGTTAAGACCGAATTTTATTGGGTCAATAGTCATGTCTGATTATGAGCAGCTCACCTTACAGCAAAAGACTGCTCAAAGATTATTTAATTAAAGAAGGATATTGTGTCGAAAGAACTGGAAAAATTATTTTATCCATCGAAGTGAGTGTTTAATTTATAAGTAGCTGAGTGTGGAACTTAGAAATTAAATTTTACACATTAAAGTACATATAATATATAATATTCCTTGGTGTTTTCGAGAGGAAAAGTCTGAGCAGAATGTACGGACGAGTGTGGGACGGAAAGATGTGAAGGATAAGAAAAAATCGTGAGCTAAGAGACCTGTTTGGAGAAACGGACATAGTTGAGGCAGTGAAGGCGCAAAGGTTGAGATGGTTAGGGCACGTGGTTAGAATGAGAAGTGATCGATGCTCAAAAATAGTATTGGAAAGGACGCCGGAGGGAGTAAGGAGTAGAGGACGTCCAAGGAAAAGATGGTATGAAGATGTGGAAGGTGATTTGAGGGAGACGCAACTGGCAGGTTGGAGGAGTAAGGCTCTGGACAGAGAAGACTGGAGGGAATCGTTGAGCAGGCCAAGGTTCTACAGACCCCGTGGTGCTAGAAGAAGTAGAATAATGTATAATATTACGTTACATTATACGCCTATATAACACTTTATATAAAGAATATATTAAAGAGTGCAATACTTGAAGAACAAAGTTGGTATGTTAAACACTTATAATGATATTGTAGACACTGCCGTAACGAATTTGTGAGATGTTTCTATTCATTTAAATGTGAAAGTGAAATGTAATTTTGCAATTAATAAAGTATAATAGCACAGGTTAAGCGGCCAATTGAACTAACTGAATAATTTTGTCTGCGCCCTCTTAAAACAAAAGCACAGTACTTCCAATATTTTATTTAATTAACAACTGTGTGCACTTAATGAAATACATTCTGTAATGTTTGTGGTTACCCTGTACCACCGCTTGACCTATATAAGTGGTACGAAGCACAGTGAGAAAGAAAGAGGAAGAGAGGGAGGGAGAGAGAGAGAGAGAGAGAGAGAGAGAGAGAGAGAGAGAGAGAGAGAGAGAGAGAGAGTGATGAAATGAGTGGAGTGTTCGTTCTTTATTTTTTATTAGAATTCGTTAACAAATGTGCAGAGCGGCAGTTAGATGCTTTATTCTTTTTTTTTCTCGACTCACGAGTGGTTTCAGAGTCAGCAGTTACCTGAGGGTATTCAAAAGTGATAAAAAATACCGTCCCTTTTATAAATATTTTGCTAATTGTGTTCTGTAAGCCTAAATGTTTCGCTGTCATTTTAACTTATATTTTATTTTTATTGTGAATTGCACATAACACATTAAGAGATGTTAAATATCTAATTAATTGTATCGAAGTAACTTAATTTTTGAACTTCATATTGCTTCTACTTGAGTTATACATGCCAATTACTTTGTTTATTTATAGTTGTGACAATCGATTGCATTATTGACTGTCTCTGATGGTATTTTGTTACTATGGTGATGACTTAAAACGGCCTAAACAAGTAGTGTTATGAAACAAACAATAAAACAGATCCATGACCTTTCATTTATAGATGATAAATACGATGAATTAAAAAAAGGTCGTGTGTGTTTGTGTACATTCCTGTATGTATACCTTGTAAAACACAATATTAAGAGGACAGCGTGGAAAATGATCTTAGTTCAGTGTAATTGTAATTATTAGGTAACAGAGGACCACATAACTCGTGGTTAGCCAAATTTCAACAGAGAACATAAAGTTTCCCAGTTTAAATTGTTTAAACCCTGTTCGTCGTATTCTTTTTACACTAATTTTACGAACATACCGCCCTGGGTAATTATGCAAATATATGAAGGTATATTATGCAATATATGTATTGCAATGGATGTTCTTACTGCATATGCAATGAAGCAGAAAACATATGATAGCATTTAAAGACAATGTGCAATGTATGAAAGAATAAGTGGTGATTGAAAGGTTTGAACATCATAAATTTGTTGAGACGGAACATTGTTTAAAATGTTAGTCTTAAGTATTTTTAGGCTTGTGAAACAACTTTAAGTGCTGTGAAAGAGTGCGTGACGATGCTTAGCCTCGTCCAAGGATACGTAATTACTTTAGAGTATTCATAAAAATACGTTAATTTAAATGACTTTCGTGATATGGGAAATTTTTAGAGGAAACTTATATCAGAATGTTTGTAATAAACGACCTAACTGACGACAATTGTTATTTTAAAAGTTAGTAACTAAATGTTACATAATTTAGATAAAAATTTAGACGGCTATAAATTCAATCGTAAAAATTATCAGGTTTCTGAACAAGAATTGTTCTGTTCGGAAGCCTTCTTGGACAAGAACACTTGATTTTTGTAGAAAAATTATAGAAGGGGTCACAGAAGAACCAATCAGATTAAGATAATAAAGTTAAAGATAATTATTTGAAACGGATAGATCAGTCTCCCTTCGGAATCGATAACGTGTAAGCTCCGCGTGGTTTATGACGTCGGTCTGCTAATTGCGACTAACACAAGTTAAAAATTTCCTGCAATTACTGCAAAAATCATTATAAGTGTGCTATTCCGAGAAAGTTCAATATATCCGATTAGGGTATATAGACACTTTTAGCGGACTGGAAAAAAAGCGTAAGCATAATACACTAATTTAACAGTAACGATATCTTTTCGCGGTGAAAGAGTATATAACCGTGCTAGTGAGAAATATATTACACGCCCCAAAGCGGCCCTGAGGCCGGACAGAGTACATCAACCCGCGTACTCATCTAGATCCAGGATCAACCCATCGCGTCGTCTGAAGTATCTGCACTCGACATTACAGGGAAGCGAGCCTATAATATTTATGTACCTACAACAACAACAACTATTTAAAAAAAAGGCTCTATTACATCAGTAAAGACTTTATAGTAAATAAGGCAAAAAGAACTTTTAAATATTAATTTATATCGTTGTTTGGAATGTAAATCTTTAGTTGTGTTACAAAGGTCAACAGAGACAGGGAAATTATTTTTTTATAAATGTATTATACGCTCAGTAGATTGTCATAAAAGGATAGCATCATTAATAAATCCACTTCATTCCAGTAACATATATCTCCACTACGTATTTTATACGATACCTATACATACCAATATATATACTGTATATATTGCAATGGACATTCTAGGTGCATACGGAATGCAGTAGATAATAAAGCATATGATAGCATATAAGAACGCTATATGAATGAGTAGAGATTGCGGGTTTAAAAATAGAAAATTAGTTGATAAGGAATATTGTGAAACATGTTAGTTTTAAGTGTTTTTGGACTTGTACAACAACTTTAAGTGCAGTGACATGATGCATAAGGATACTTAGCCGCGTGTGTAGTGCGCGTGTGAGAAGATACCTAATTGTCTTACGCGATATTATTAAAAAGCCACGTTAATTTAAATAGGCATAACTATTGAAATATGAGAAATTGTGAGATGGGACTTATATCAAAACACTCGTCACAAAAAGATCTACCTGATAATAGGTAGGTAGGTAATACAACTGAGTGCATGAGTTTTGTGGCCCATAAAATTGGCTGTAGAATATTTCAAGTTCTTTGAACATGAATTGTTCTTTAGATACGGTCTTGTACAGGAATATTTATTATCTGCAAGAAAATCATGAAAAAGGATTTTCGAAGAACCAATCACATTACTCGAAATTCAGTTTAAAATAAGAATTTGAACAGATGGTCAGTCTCTCTTTGGAATCGATAACGAGCAAACTGATCTAGTCCATGACGTTAGGTATGCCAGTTGCGGCGAACGAAAGTTAGATACTACTGTTTAGTTACCGTGGTAATTATTATAATTAATCGCTATCCGCTATAGTTCAAGATATTCCGTTTAGGGTATATAGACACTTCAGATTAGCTGGGGAGGTGTATACCAGTTAAGCAATAACAGTATCGGTTCCCGGCGTGAAAATATATGTAACCGTGCCCTCAAGAAAAAAACTACATCCCTGAAAGAGACCCTGAAGCCGGGCAGAGTAAATGAACCAAAGTATTCATCCAGATAGGATGGTAAACACGTCGTCTGAAGGATCTGCAAACGGCATTTAAGGGAAGTGAATTTATATTATTTATACACACTTATAAAAAATAATTTGAAGAAAAACTCTAGTATAAGTTACATCAGTAAAGACTTTATAGTTTAAGTAAAGCAAAAAGAACTTTTTAAATATTAATTTATTTCGTTGTACAGAAATTAAGTTCAATTTGTGCTACAAAGGTCAACAGAAGCAAAATAATTATTTTTTGTGAACTGTATTAAAGGCATAATGGATTGTCAGAAAACTTCATAGCATCATCATTAATATATCTGTTTCAGTCCAATAATATCTATCTCGACACTTATTCTATGCGACCCTGATGAATCGCAATATATATATCTCATCCCCAACATATGTGGCTTCCGATTCAGTTATTATTATTGAAATGATGGGTTGCTGTCACGCAATCTCTCTGATATAGGAATATTCATTTAGAAAACACACAATGGATTCAAACTAGCAGTAACAAAAATGCCAACTAGCAGCAATTGATACCAACTAAAATAACGTTGCCAACAACATAAAGACAAAGTACGTAACTAAACGACTGCACAGTATTTATTGATAGCACATTAACAGACAGTCGTTACCGTCGTACCATGCCAGGTACTATGCCTATAGAGAATTATTGACTAACTCTTACCTATTCGCTGCCATTACAACTACCATTAAGTAAGCTCTGTGTTTGAATAATTGCCCGATTGAATGTAATTTAAAATAAACATAAAAAATGTAAAAATGTTAATTATAAAAGTGTGCAAACAAGCAAGGTATAATTTAATACCTTGTCACCGGACAAAAGGCTTGCCGCATGACAAATGGCGCCAATCGTACACTCTGGTGTTTTTGGTGGCCCTAAAAAGGACCTCGTGGCGAGAAGGCTGATGTTGGTTGTGCCGCGCTAAGATGTTCGGCGGCTGCGCCCGCTGTTCGTGGCGTACTACAGTCCTCCTCTTCTTCCGGCACCGGTTGTAGGTCAGCTGCCGGCCCAGCGAAATCCATCGCTGGCGCGGAACTGGAGGGCGAAGACGCAAGAACGCCGGTTCTATTCTTCGGTCGTTCCTTCCGGCTGACTCCGCCCCGATGTCGTCCGAGAGAGGAGAGGAGATGAAGTACGTCCGTTGGCGTGGCGATGAAGAGTGCTCAAATTTTTTTTTCGCTCTGGGCTGTGCGGTTGTGCGTCGCAGAGACGAACCGCTCGGGATCTGAGTTACGAGCTACCTTCTGGAGCTCCTGCCTCGTGGCCCTGCCCAAGTAGGGCGTGTGCTCTATAGCAGGCCGATTCTCGACTGTTGTGCTAGCCTACACTAGCGCAGTATACACCGAGGGCGTTTCCACGAATCACCTGGACGTATACGGTACCTTCCCAGCCCAGTCACTAGAGGATTGTCTGGGAACCTCGCCGCACGTGCATAAAATTTGCGTGCAAGCCGCCTGAATGTGTCGTCTAAGGAGCGGACGCCAAGCCGAAGACCCCTGTCGAGGACGCTCTGCAACTTCTTTTTATGCATTGCGGCGAGGTAACCCCAGACCGGACAGGCGCCAGACCGCATTGACCGGCAGCAGATACGCGCCGACGATCATCCTGCCCAATTTCCTGGTCATGGCTGAGCTGATCAGGAGTGGAAACAGTGCGCACAGACGAGCGGATGCTCGCTTAAGTACTGTCTGTGCGTGGGTACGCCAGGTGAGCCGACGGTCGGGTGTAATCCGAGGTACTTGACCTCTTTGGACCAGCGCAAGTACGTTCTGCCGATACGTAGCTGCCTAACAGGGTTTTTCCGTCGCTTGGAGAATTCGACGGCTACACTCTTGGTAGCGTTGAGTTGCACTCTCCAATTCTCAGTCCAGTCCACGAGTGTGTCGAGCTGGCGCTGCAGTCGTAGGACGGCCCTTTCCACATGACGATCGGCCGTAAATACGACCGTGTCGTCCGCAAAGAGGGCCATCTGGACTCCAGGCTGTCTCGGCACGTCGTTGACGTAGATCGAGAACAGAAGGGGGCCTAGAACACTACCTTGAGGGACGCCGGCTGTGATTCGTCTCTCGGAAGAGACTGAATCTCCAACTCTCACGCAGAAGATCCTCTCCGTCAGAAAGCTAGCAACCAGATGGAGGTAGCAGTCCGGGAGCTGAATCTCCAACTCTCACGCAGAAGGTCCTCACCGTCAGAAAGCTAGCAACCAGATGGAGGTAGCAGTCCGGGAGCTGGACTTCCCTAAGCTTGAATAATAGGCCATCATGCCATACGCTGTCGAAGGCTTTTTCAACATCTAAGAAACAGCCAACGGTCCGTTCTCTCCGACACCCGGCTTCCGTGACGCTTTCCACCATTCTCATCAGTTGATGAGTGGTCGAATGCCCCATACGAAAGCCGAACTGTTCGGGGACCAGCACGTCAAAGTTGGTTAGATGTTCTCGTACACGACGCTGCACGAGGCGCTTAAAAACCTTGGACGTAGCGGAGAGTAGGCTGATAGGCCGGAGGTTTTCAGAGCGGGTGGTATCCTTTCCCTGCTTCGGGATCACGATGGCCGTCGCCTTTCCCCATTTCTTGGGAAAGTAGGCCAGTCTAAGACACGCGTTGAACAAATCAGTAAAGAATTGAACTCCAGGCTCGGGAAGAAGTCGTAGAGCGGTGTTCGTAACACCGTTCGGGCCTGGAGCTTTTCTTGGCTGAAGTTCAGCGAGCCGATCTGAGACCTCTTCCAAAGAGATGGGTTCGGGCTCCGCCGTGATCGGAAGAGACAGAAAGTCTTACACGGCCATCTCGACTTGTTCGTCGAAGTCCCAGTCCATGGGCGGGTTGGGAGCGAACTGTCGCTCGAAACACAAGCCCACGTACTCGTCCTTCTCCTCCGGGCGACCCAGGAGTCGTCCGAACGGTCCAACAATGGTGGGGAGTGGAGGTCGTCGCCTCCGTCCCGTCAATGCGGTAGGTATTCTGTACGGGTGACTTTGCGGGTCCACATCCCCCGTTCGGGCCACAGCGAGTTCCCAACAGCTACGTCGGGACGCCTTCAGACTGCCACGCAGTCGTCCGGTGAGCCGATTGTATGCTGCCTTATCGGCTGGATCACGGGTCCTCTGCCAACGTTTCCGGAAGTAATTCCTCTCGCGAGCGAGAAGAGAGACTTCCTCAGGGATGCGTTGGTAGTCAGGCGTGAAACCAGCTCGCTTACGTGAAGACACGCCTATAGCCGAGATGATTGCCTCTTCGATTCCCGCTACTGCTTCGTCTAGGAGGCGAACGGGCCGCTGGCGGCAATCTACAGCACAAGGCCGGGCCGTAGCGATCCCAATCGATAACCTTCTTCTGGTCAGAACGTGCATAGGCGTGCTGGGTAGCGACGTGGACCAAGATAGGGTTGATGTCAACTCCGTAAGTTACCTCGACCGGACAGACGACTCCTTGGGTCACCGCGATATCCAGAACATCGGGAGCCGCGTTAGGCAGTGTCGGAAAGAACGTGGGTTGCGCTGGACCAAATACCATCGCCCGGCGCGAGTCAACAAAACTGAGCAAGCGCCTCCCGTTCGGAGTAGTCAAGCGACTATTCCAAACGTGATGCTTGCAATTCAGATCGCCGGCCAAAATTACCCTTCGGTGGGAATCGAAGATGACGTCCAGGTCGCCGACAAGGAGTTCAGCTTCTGGGGGCCTGTATGCTGAAACCACGACGACGCCGCCAAGAGCTCCGTGGACCTCAATGGCGGTGGCCTCTAGGTTGGTTAGCTGCGGCAAAACGACACGATGATAGAGGTTCTCACCGCGATCGCCGTGCCGCCTCCTCGTCGGCCAACTCGGTCATCCCGATAGACCACGTAATTTAGTAATCGAAACCGGTTCTCCGGGGTCAGGTGGGTTTCAGAGAGGAGAAGTACGTCGGGTTTGAACCGAGCCAGGAATTCTAGAAGGTCGGAATGCTTGGAACCGATGGAGTTAGCATTCCAGGCTATGAGCGAGAGATCTCGTCTAAGGGCTCGGTTCATAGAAGACCTATGACTTCGCAGGCTTCCACCAAGAGCATGAATCTCTCAGTTGGGTCAGCAGTTTCCAGGCGGTCTCGGATGGACCTGAAGGTGGATGCGACTTTCTTGAGGTCGTAGCCAGACAGAAAGTCGCGGACGAACTGTGCGTCATCGGAAATGAAGGACTGGGCTGTTTGCCTGGAAACTGAGGCCGCATAAGAGCGACCAGGTTGTACGGCAGATCGGGTCGTGGAGGAAGCCACAGGACCAGGGGCAGACGGTTTTGAATTAGCGACAGGAAAAGTACGCTGTTGCGCTTCGTCGGACTTATACCGGGAAGCAGGACTTTTCTTGGGCTGTGGGCAGGCAGGAGCTCGGGGCCGAGCATCCGGTGTGGTTATCCCTTTGTTTTTGGGTTTTGTGATGCCTGCTAGCGGAAATCGCGGAGGTGGCAGTGGTGGCGAGGCTACCTCCGGTTCAGAGGCGGGAGTTGGAGGTTCCGCGGAGGTGGAGGGTTGATTCTCCGGCTCCATAACCGAGATGGCGGCTACAGGGCTTGTCTCTGCTTCAGAAGGAGACGCGGTTCGTTTTGGTGCCTTTGTAGGGGCTGGAGGTGGAGCCGGAGAGGACGCGCGCCGTGCCGGTTGTGCCTTCGGTCGCGGCCTAGCCTGTGTTTTAGGCTGCCTCTGTGGTTGGGGCTGCGAAACTGGCTGCCGTGGCTTCGGGATGGGCCTCTGCGGCTTTTGCTTCCGCAGGAGCTCCGCCTTGTAGACGGGCAGTTAATATTATTGGCTACATGGCCTTGGCCACAATTTATGCAGCGAAACTTGGACTTATCTGCCGCACTGCAGGCCTGCGTTGAATGTCCCAAAGAACAACGTAAACAGGCCGGGGCACTGCGACAGACGTCGGTATGATGGCCGAACCTCTGGCACCGGTGGCACTGCGCGAGCTTGCCCGGGGGACGACTGGATTCCACCCTGACGCGGAAGCCAAACAGCTGCGACAGCTGGAATATCTTGTCTGCGGCCTCGACCTTCTCGAGCTGGAGACGGACGAGCGGGAGAGGTACTCGGGTTTCTGAGTTGGTGAACAGGCGAAAAATTGCCTGCACCGAGTACCCGAGTTCTCGGAGTTCCAAAAGGATCTCCTGGGGATCTGTATGCGCGTCAAGCCCACGCAGAATTATTGACAAGGGCTTGACTCGCTTGGGAGAGAAGGTATGGTATTGCAGGCTGTGCGCCTGCAGAAAGGCCTCGACCAAGCGATGGTCCGCGAGCCGTTAACTTATCTTGCTCACTATTGGTAACGTAAATATTTAAGACAATTCTCTTACTTGGCCCGTTATTTGGTTATCTACAGAAACAAGTTGTTTATTTGACCATTTATTTAGTTGCTGAGAGAAAAAATTGTTAAGCTAACCCGTTATTTAATTGCTCAGAGAAAAAAGGTTTTTAGGTAGCACGTAATTTAGTTGCCAGAGAAACAAGTTTTTCTGTTGACGCGTTATTTAGTTGTTTAGATAAATAAGTTGATAAAATTTCATTATTTTCATTTATTGTTGCACGAATTGTTTTCCGTTTACAGAATCTATATAATAAATGTATTATACATGATCTGTACATGATCTCAACTGGTTTAATACTCTTGAGTCTTATAACTAATTGCTGATTGCCAAGTAGTTTTTTCGCTTGAACTTGAGCAGTCATTCAGTCTGTAGGCCTAATATGTTTTTGAAAAATGCTTTCTACGTCAATTGTAGTTATCTGTAGGTGTCTGTGAGAATTGACATCACTGATCTAGAGTATTGCTTCAGTTAGAATAATTCAAAATCTTTGCTTCGTTTCGAAGCAATATCGGTTGCTTCGTTTGTTCTAAAATTTAATCATTTATTTGCTGCTGACAGTTGACTTTTTCTGCTTATTGAGGAAAAAACTTGTATCTTTAATACTTATACGAGATACATTTTCTCTATGTGTTTGTTTCAATTAAATTTTATACTGTGTATTCCTTATGACACTGATTCGTGAATCTATCAAACCAATATTACCTAATTGTACGGCGATACACAGGATAAATTAGGTGTACTGTAATATATTAACCAATATTTGAGTCTGAATAAAGTAATATTCCAAGAGATGAGCATGTCAACAAGATTTTTGAAATTGTAATGAGCTGAAAAACACTAAATTTGTTATACTTCGTGAATACACAAAAAAAGTAAAGACAATACGTAATAAACTGTTGGTATTACAGAAATAAATTTTAAAAGTGGCCGGAAGTGTTGTGTTTGTTAAGAAGGCCTATGACTCGCTCTTAGTTAAGGGCCTGCAATTTTAGCAGACGAATGATATGGGGTTAAATAGTGGACACGGTAAGCAACTTTGAAATCGCTACTGCATTGGACTTTTAAATGTGGCCGCTAAATTGGAAAATTAAAATCTTAAAGAGGGATACATAACATCTTGGGCAACTGATGATGTAAGAGGAAGTCGACGTACAAGAATTAGGACGTTTTCACAATTTAACCATGTATCTCCAGCTACGTGAAAGATTTTTGACAAGGTGAGAGGTCGTTAAACATTTTGTCTTACAGTATTTGTGGTTTGAAAGCAAAAGTAAAGAATATTGCTACACTGAAGAGGTAGATAATTGTGTGGCTACGTGACGTGCTGTGTGAGTGGCAGGATTACGCAGTGCTAGCGCGTTTTTTCTCAATCTTTCCAGACGCGCCTACCGGATTGTGGTCGATTATTCTATCGCCACCCAGGTTAGTTTTGTCACACACTACGCTACACAGCCTGAGTATAAAAGCGATTTTTCCGAATCTAGGCAATCAGTTTTATTCAATTAGCGATGCATTTGCGTTATCAGAGTTGTTGTGTGTCTTATATCCGTTTAGTTTAAAGTAATAATTGTGCTTCACTATTACAGATACAGTCATCTGTTTTTGGTGTCTGTGCTACTTACTGCGACAGTGACAATTAGGTGACATTTACCGTTTGTACGCTAGTGGTTGCTGAACAAAAGTAAACTTGAATAAGTGTTCTATGATCTATGTACATCACTTAATCAAGAAGATAAGGAAGACATAGCTTTCCCGATTCCAAGTGGTCTCTTCCAGTTTAAAGGCATGCCATTTAGACTCTGCAATGCACCAGCCATGTTTGAAAATTTCAAAAACGTCTAGGTTACCTCTCTACATTCCTGAGGTTCCTGAGATCCAAGTTTCTGAGCTGTATGTATGCATATACTCAAAATAAACTTTTTATAAATTTCTTCTTGGTTTCCAGGGTACACTTTTGGACGCCACAAGAGATATTTTCTTGGAAATTGCTTTTTTTTTTGCTTATGTATCTCTACTTTTTACATCACCGGCACATCTTTCACCTGATGTAATGCACTAAATTCCTGCTATCCAGAAATATCTCATCCTTATGTTTTACACTCCTAGAAGGTTTCATGACTATTGTTTTATCTTATTTATTATCATGACGCATTTATCTTTTAGGATATTGTCTATTTGGTGAAGTAGATTCTGTAGTTTTTCTTCGTTGCTTCATAAAAGCGTAATGTCATTTGTACTACGGGTGGTTTTATAACATAGGCCAATTATTGTTATTCCATTGTTGCTGGTTTCCATGAACTCCTTCATTGCGTACTCTACATACAAGTTGAACAGTACTGGTGATAATCCACAGGCTTATCTAACACCTTTTGATATCTTTGCTTTGAATTCCTTCCGGCTTATCAACCGGAAGAGTACTCTCTTTTACGTAGAGTTGTAGGATAATTCTTCTATACATATAGTCTACCTTTACATCTCTGAGCATTTAACTACTTTACCTATCTTTAATCTTAACCATTATTAATCTAATATAATAGAATGCTTAGCCTTTGAAGTAGATACTTGTTAAAAAAATTTGATTTTCTGTGAAGTTAAAAATCTTTATAACTAATAATATACCGACGCTCCTTCGTCAGTGTTTACAAATCGGTTGTACCCAGTGTACCGTATGCTTAGTCCTACTTGCGTCATTTCCCGTCAACAGTAGTTGTGGCTGACGGACACGTCGGTACAGCTAATAACATATTCAGCACTACAAAGCAGTGTAACAATAAAGCCAGTGTGTATACCACCGCTAATGTGGAGTGAAACAATCGCATGCCAGTTGCACGGGGCAATAACGCAAACATCTAGGCCTGCGTTACACAACGGACATTACCAGTTGCAGTTGTGCCAAACGTAGCCGTATTACAGATTTAATTGTTACAATACTATGCAGGTTGGTACCACTGCATGCCACAGAACCATGCCTAGAATTATGGCTCCCAGGAATGTGACTCGGAAACGTCAGTAATGGCTTAACTTATCGTAAAGATAGACACGCATAATATCATTTTTAAATTATTTTATGTATAGAAATTCGGGAACACAAATAAGCATCATGTTATGCGTGCGAAAACAATTTCACGTTTTTAACATTAAGATTATGGATGGCTGAAACTAATACCTGTACTAAGTCTAGAAATGAGAAATACATAACGCGCATTTGTTACTCTTATCCCCTGTAATAATTCATAATAAGTCTTAAAATGACAAGCTTGTCATATAAAAACAGTATTTGTTAAAGCTAGGTCCACGTCGGATGGTCGTGACTGGAGATTTTTTTTGAACTAATTAAACCTCTACACTTTACAGAAAGTGTTGCCTACAAATCGGAAATAATTAGCTTGAGAAGTCTCATTAATAATGAGATACAAGGGAACCCATTAAAAAACATGGTGAATATATTATCTTGAATTAATTGAAAAAGAAAAAGAATTTAAACACGTAGGTTTATGAGAAATTTAAAGGGAATAGAGTAACTCAGGCTTTGAAAATTACATTCTCAAAATATTTTGTTGTAAATTGTTATAGTTTATTAATAAAAATTGTATCAAATGAAAGTATTTAATGTTGTCACTTACCCGAAGTGCGGATGAAACGCTTAAGGTGTATAAAATTATCAGTAGTCATAATGAATAATCAATAAGACTTTTGTCTTAATAAGAATATTTCTATTTCGGAAATTAACATGAAATTATCTTATTGGGCCCTAATGTCAAAAGGCCTTTATTGAAAAGTCATACAGTTTACAGAGAGTGTCGTCTAGAAATCGAAAGTAACTTTTTTAAAAAATCATGTCTTTTATTGAAATATAAATTTTGTAATAGTATTAAGTTAATGGTATTAAGTTAATAGTATTAAGTTAGTATAATAGTAATAAGTTAAGTTAAGTTAATAGTTAAGTATAATAGTATTAAGTTATAGTATTAAGTTAATAGTATTGAGTTAATGCGATATAAAAAAAATTAATCCTTATCATAGAATTTAAAATGATGTAATATGGCAAATTATAAATCTACCTGAGCAATTTATTTAAAAATTACTTTAAAAAATTAGAAAAATTTAGTGGAGTTGTACGTTAAATCAATAATATTGTTAAAAACTAGAAAATATTTAGGATAGTCACTTAAGGCATTGAGGGAATTTTAATGTCAAATAATTAAATTACTGAGTAATGTTACCATCCATTTTAAATAATTCTTTTTTAATGAAAGTATATTTTGTCACAATATCTTAACAGTTAAAAGTTAGAGTTTCTTAATTACTAGTTTTTTTTAATGAAAATTTTAACCACCTCATGTAATAAAATAATAAACATACAAAAACGAAAATATGCTAGGAAATTATTTTATATACACAAAAAACATAGAAAGCCTTTCAATATAATGACATAAAAATTCCAAATGTACTAAACATTAAACATTGTTTCGATTTCAAAATTTTATAAATATTTCGGTATTTATAAGCAAAATGTTTTTATTTAGAAAATGCAATACTATTACGAAATGCTTTTAACAAATTATAATTTATTATTCAATGTAGCGCAGGCTGATTATGACGGTTTATCCATAATCAATCACAAATTCTTCACATTCGTGTCCCTCATGCGAATCAAAACGTTTGACGACACGATACGTATAAATTAATTATATATAATAAGTATGTCAATTTACTGCTACAAATAAAATATAGTGTTTGAAAGAGTATTAATCATAACAGGAAAGTGCAATAGCTTAGTGCAAATAATTCTCTGTTGCGTGCATAGTTAGTTTAACCACGCAACCACGTGCCAGGTATTATGATACACAATCATGATAAATGTGTCTGTACTCTACAGCACTGTCGACCCTGTTATTAAGATTAATGTTCTATTGCAGGATTATTACGCTGTTTTAATATCCATTCGTCGGAATACCGTTTAATACATTCTTGCCAAATATGTGAATGTGAATAAAACCGTAAATATTAAATTTATTTACCATTATAAATTAATTGAATTGATAGTAAACGTTCAAGCACGGTAAACGTCAGCTAAACATCAAAGATCATAGGTGACAACTTTATGATAATGTGTGATGAGGTAAACTTTATATTACAGGCGTTTGCATTCTGGGTACTGGGTGAGCCTGTGCGATGAAGACCTAAATCAGAGACTGCAGAGTTGTTGAAGCCTTCAACCGGCCTTCTGCTTAAAGTGCGACAGAATTTTCTATATTCGCGGTTAATAGTTTAAATATACGACGTTCCACTTATATCACCAATAAATCTACACAAAGTTTTCACGGATATTATGCAGATACACATCCGTTGTCAAACCAGATTAATATGTTTAAAAGGAATAAATTCCAAATGTTTAGTACCAAGCCACGTGTTGTTCAATCAAATATATTGCAACTTACCGTCTGCGGCTTTTAGAAACAACGTCTTTACAAAGTTGACATGTTTCGGGACACTTGTCCCATCATCAGAATTTAAAACAATCGCGTATCATTTAAAGCTGATACACTTGTCAATCAATTAAAACATTAAAATCCAATATGAAACAAATAACTTAAAACAATATGATACTTAAATGTTTAAAGCGAGCGCGAAGGTTTACCGATGTACATCGTATGGAGATTGACCGCGCACTGAATTACGTTTTGCTCCCACCACGACAATAGCGCAAGGCAGTGTCGTACAATACATTTGACTTGAAAACCAATTTATCATTTAAAACACGCGGCTTGGTATCAGTATTGTTATATGCTTTATAAATTTCGTACTCTTCAAGAGCGTTCAAATATCGCCCTTTCTTACATATGTGAAGGGGTATTAAATTAGTTTTAAAATTAGTGTAATTATGATTCTCGGAAATGAGGTGTTCTGCAAATTGAGATACAAAACACTTGATTTGTAATCAAGTGTTTACAAATTGATATGTGACGACTGTGACGCCTTTTATGTGGGCCAGACAGGACGTAGTTTTTTAAAAAGATTTACAGAACATAGGCCGCCTACACACTTTCACAGTTTGGACAATATCAAGTCAAAATTTGCAGAACACCTCATTTCCGAGAATCATAATTACACTAATTTTAAAACTAATTTAATACCCCTTCACATATGTAAGAAAGGGCGATATTTGAACGCTCTTGAAGAGTACGAAATTTATAAAGCATATAACAATACTGATACCAAGCCGCGTGTTTTAAATGATAAATTGGTTTTCAAGTCAAATGTATTGTACGACACTGCCTTGCGCTGTTGTCGTGGTGGGAGCAAAACGTAATTCAGTGCGCGGTCAATCTCCATACGATGTACATCGGTAAACCTTCGCGCTCGCTTTAAACATTTAAGTATCATATTGTTTTAAGTTATTTGTTTCATATTGGATTTTAATGTTTTAATTGATTGACAAGTGTATCAACTTTAAATGATACGCGATTGTTTTAAATTCTGATGATGGGACAAGTGTCCCGAAACATGTCAACTTTGTAAAGACGTTGTTTCTAAAAGCCGCAGACGGTAAGTTGCAATATATTTGATTAGATTAATATGTCCGACGATGAGCACATAACGCAATGATCGAAACATGATAATATTCGATTTTGTATAATATACAAAATTTTAATTCGGGCAAGACAATACCTGACAATACTTTGTTTGATATATTGTACATGTTGACACTACGTTGAAGCAGTATCAGTGAATGTGCGTGCGTGCGTGTGCGATGTGCGTGCGTGCGTGTGTGTGTGTGTGTGTGTGTGTGTGTGTGTGTGTGTGTGTGTGTGTGTGTGTGTGTGTGTGTGTGTGTGTGTGTGTGTGTGTGTGTGTGTGTGTGTGTGTGTGTGTGTGTGTGTGTGTGTGTGTGTGTGTGTGTGTGTGTGTGTGTGTGTGTGTGTGTGTGTGTGTGTTTTGCTACATATTTTAGAAAGAAATAACAGCACACAAACACCTATGATATCGCATCTGTACTTATGTTAGTGTGTAAAATAATCAATTCTTAAGACGTGAGCATTCAAATTTGGTATGTGTATTCTATTGTTATAAGTAAAGGCTTCACGTGCAGTTCATTTCCAGTCAACACTTGTGATTCCCTGATTCGATGAGTCCTCCCGAAGCATTATACAGCTTATCAAATTTTTATTTCCCTAGTCTGCAGTCTATTTCTTTCCTTTTTTTGTTTATAAGAATCCAGGATAGCGTTACTTTAAATTGGCATTGCGACGATATTGTAAAATTTCACTATTTTTTGTTTCTAGGTTTTACCGATTGAATGGTTTTATATCATCGTAAATACTCTTATATAGTGCCACCTTAGAGAGTAATGCTAAAAGGAATATAATATTCACTAAAATCACATGTTACTGTTAATATTAACTGATATTATCTAATTTTAATAAATCCTTCTATGATCGTCACAGAACAGTCTATAGAGTGGCAATATACGCTATATGTAAATGTGTTTACTTTAAGAAGGCGTTTAATTTCTTAAGTAGAAAAAAGTTGTGGAAAATGTGTGGTCTGCTTGACAAATACGTGAGGATTTTGCAATCAGTGTACGATTAATAATTTCTGCAAAAGTATTGCATGAAGAAACTTAACAGAACCAATTATCATTAAAAGTGATGTGAGACAAGACAGCATTGTCTCACCGAATTATTTATAATTTTGATTGGTTTGAACATGTAAAGGACCACAAAAGAAAAATAACACGAATTCTCTGGACACTGTCAGTTTACTAGAAGATTTGGAATAAGTTGACGATACTTCTCTACAATCTGCAAAACGGCAAAGTTGGCTTGAAAACAGCAAAAATACAACACTTAAGAAAAGTAGTAGTGATTTTAGAAGACAAACAACTTAGGAATGTGGAAGCGTTATTTACTAAGTGTATATAAATATTGGAACTGATGTTAGTATCATAGTTATAATATTCACCTGTCATATTATCTGTCCCTGTAAAACAAAATTATATGTTCAAAACTACAGTAATAATTGCCCATAAATCTAGTAGTGTATGCGTATGCCTACGTACGTTCAGTTCCAAACTGATCTTATAAATTCTCACGTAGGCTTCTGGGGCCGGTGTCCATTATGTTTTTAAAGTCTTCTTCCGGTATGGACCGTGTCAAAAATTTCTTGTATGGCAACGTTTAACTGATACTACAATGAGTATCCTCAGGTCTATGTGACGATGAGACTGGCAAGCGAACTCAGTTAACCCTATAGTTTGTGGTTTAAGTAGAGTAGAAATGGCGGTGGGTGGTCCGGTAAGTAGACCCTACCCTGTAGCTGCTACGCCGTATCTATTATTTGTACCGTCAGTCGACTCACGTACAGTAAGGCCAGAAAGTAAAGTGTACCAAGTCGTGCTGAGCGTGACTGTTGCTCCGTTGATGTTATCCTTGTGAGCATTCTGTTTTTTAATTTCTATTGACTCTAGGAACATTCTGCCATAGTACCTATTACACAACCTTATAACAGATGCGTTCTTCGTATTTGATACTATTATACAGCGGTTTAAAAATACAGAATTAGATTTTTGCTAATACTTCAGTTGCAAGAAATTATAGAGTTACTGGTCACCGTAGCCTTGAATACGTTTATCATTACAAGTGGACACTGAATGATCTTAAAATTTATTTATGAATGCTTGTTCCAAAAAAAATCTATACGGTAACTTGATTGTCGGTGTTAGAACGATGGATGGTGTGAAGTATAATCGACAATACTGTGAGATCTAATTAAATTGTAGCTTATTTGTAATTATTGATACACGGGTTTCAGATGAACGAAGGGGAAAGAAAGACTTACACTAAAATAGGAGTAGATACTCCTGAACAATTACTTCTTAACGGTCAATAATGGTCCACTGTATCGGCTAGACGTGTTAACGCCAGCATGTCTCTGTGTCTCTGTGCTGTGCTGGGTCAAGACTGGTAAGTCTTCCGGTCCAAGAGTCCAGGACAGATTACATTGCAAGAGTGGATGTAATGCAAGATCCTGTCGCCCATCAGACGGAACGTAGAATTCGAATACGTAGAACTGATTGAAAACGAAAAAAATTATTCTGTGTCTATTTGTATCTCTCTTTTTCTTTCCTAAACAGAAACATTTACTTTACAAGCAAACACAAACCCACACACGCGCGCGCATATACGTAAAGACACGATTGAATTCACGCAATCAGAGTTCAGCACTACCTACGTCTCAATTGGATTATGTATACATTCTATTCTACAGAAAAAAAGTAAGTGGAAGTAAAATGACTGCCTTAAAAGCTATTCTAAAATATTAATCATTTTGATTGAGAAACATTAAAAGTTAGGGAAATGATAGTGGAGCAACTTCATGTTTCCAAAAAGGAAAGACCTATTTGAATTTACATTCACATTAACTTGCTTTAATTAGTTTAAAGCCTTAACAATATTATTTACTACGTCTTATGTTGTGAGTGTTTTTCTGTTTAACTTAATCCTCGTATTGCAAAAACCATTTCCGACGTCAGCTTTAATCCTTGTGCACCGTCTGCTATAATTTCAGTTTAACAGTGCGCGAACCACAATCCCAGTAGTTTAAAGTAAAACAGCAGGAAAGCGAAAGCAACACTCTTCGCAAAACTATTAAAGTGGCCTCGTTGTACCCGCATAGTCAGGGCTGATATTTCTTTGTGTTACTACACAGGTATGAAGTTACATCTACTTGCACGGGGGGGGGGGGAGTGTTTGTTATTTGCATGAAAACAGTTTAATTACTCCTAATTGTGGTACGTGCTGTAAAGCTGAGATTCAGACACTGATTTTCCTTGTTTAACAAAATGAGAGTTTTTAAACCTAAATGTAAAGAGCAAAGCGTTACAAGTCACCGAGTTGTGCATTTCATTAAAAACGATATTTTAAGGCAACAAAGCTCATGATACTTTTTCTTTGTATACATATGTTTAATAACTTTTCATCATGTTATTATGGTAGCACGGATTGACTTCTACCAGTGGATTGTTGAACGATAAGGAAATTAATACTCGCAAATTCCATTAAAACTTTTTAAAAAACCATACGTAACGTACAGTTCTGCACATAACACTGCACAAACAAAAAATACGAATTCCCAGGATAATTAATTATAGTAGTTCGTATCAAAATGAGCAAAACTAAATACACCATACTTTTATTCTTTACACAGACTACACTCTTTATAATTTTTAGTCTACACAGACTAAAAAAATATTTTGTCATATTAAAAACTTAAATAGCCATGTCAGCCCCGTGGTGTTTTTATATAATAGGCAAGAAAAATTTTGTTGCGTAATAATGTTTTCAGGAGAGTTGTAACTGCCTGGAAAACGTTTGGATAGTGACTCGGAAGGTGCAACGGCATCGGGAATTTTCTGCACAGTAGGAGAACATTGTTCTAACCTGCACTTTGCACAACAAATGGCAAGGGGAACGTGTATAAAATACACGTAGCAGTGTCCTTAGTTAAGCCTGTCCGTCTGGCAGTAATATTTCGTCTAGATGAACGACCTCGAATTTACGTAGCCCTTCTCGTTGTGTCCCCACTACATAACTGATCTTTTCTTTACAGTTTAAGAATCTTACAAGTTAGTCTGGAACTCCAGAGAGCGATCGCGACGGTACTTTGGATTCTACGACGGTACCTGCCTCTTTCTTCAAAACCCAGAGTATTACAGAGGATGTCGTACCATATTTTCACTTGGTCATAGACCATCTTTAGCCGTCCTCTTATTTCTTGCATTTATTTTCCAATTGTATTTATCTATATTGTGTTTATTTAATAAGTATGCGGTGTTTATAGCCGATTCTTAAAGTACACAGGAAGACAAATCTCTGGCACAAACCTAGTTTTGTAGGAGTCACGCGGGTTTTGTCGTGCATTGATGAACTCATAGTCGTTTGTAATAATAGCATTCACTGATACGTTCTTAGTCTTGTTGATAATCTCCGACAAGTAATGCCGCAGTGTCTTTTTGAATTTTTTAAACATTTTGTCAGATTGAGGGGACAATCGTTATCTGGTTGTATTGAGTACTAAGTAGGTGAAGTGATTTCTTTTTTTGGAATTCTTCATCAAATTGTATTGAAACTCTATAAGGCAATTTTTATGTAATAACAATTTTACCACTGTGTTGACGTATTGACTATGTTCTCACGTAGGCTTTCGCGGCCGGTGTCCATTGTTTTTAAAATCTTCTTCCGGTATGGACCGCGTCAACAATGTGTTGTATGACAACGTTTCACTTATATTACAATGAGTATCCTCAGGTCTAAGTGATTAAGACCTGAGGATACTCATTGTAATATGAGTGAAACGTTGTCATACAAGACATTTTTGACGAGGTCCATACCGAAAGAAGGTTTTAAAACCATAATACTGTATTGACTGTCTGATTTTGAATTGCATAAGCTCTTAGACTTTATGGTCTTGGTTTTCTAGTTCATATTTTACATGCAGTATAAATAGAGTGGTGGAAATGTCTAATTACGACTCTATAAGCCCGCTTTTTCTTTTATTTGAAATAGCCTACGTTGTGTACAATGTCCCTCCCCATGCCGTACTAAATCTGTGTTTGTCTCTATTGTAGATTCATTAATTTTGACCATTTCATTAGTAAGAGCTTTACTGTGGCACGTTTCTTTTCCAGTTACTATGGAACGTTTATCTATCATTACTTTGAAGTTTTTGACTCCGTATATAAGTGTAGTAGGTGGTTTTTGAAGTTTTTATTAATTATTAGTATGATTTATTTGGTTTGTATAATCTACAATAGAGACATACGAAACATTAATACGGAGTCTATGGGGGGGGGGGATTGTACTTCACACATATCAAGTAAAAGAAGAATGTGCTTATAGACTTGTAATTAGATGTTTGCACTACTCTGTTATTACTGAAGAAACAAATAATAGGTAGGAAAATATAGGCACAGAGTCCAAAATTTAATGAATGTTTTGCACAGGAAAAGCAAAGAAACTCGATTGCTATTCTTTCTCGAACTAAAGCCACAAGAAATTAAAAACAAGATGGAAATATAAATTTCTTACAATAGAAAAATTACCATTTAACCAGGAAAAATCATAACTTTATCCATTTTACTAGGTACCAAGCCTACCGAACCATTTCTGTGTACAAGGTGTGGCGAACAACATGACAAAAAAGTTTGTAACAACCTAAAAGATACCGCAGCCAAATGTGCTCTTTAGCAAGAAAAAGCCCTGCTAAAAATTAATGCTCCCTACACAGAGGCGATACGGTAGTCGGGACGATTTCTTATTACACTGCGGCAAATGAAGGTCACCATACATGGGCAGGATGCCAAGGAGCCCGATGTTTTTTTACTCGGTATATCGCTTCGGTATTTCGGTTTACCGAGCAAAGTCGGTAGGCCGGTCGGGATACCACGCGATGGATAGAATGCGCTCGTCTTAGGATGAAGTTTTGCTTTTGTCAGTCACGCCTGATGAAAAACGAACCCCCATAAGTACATAACTTGGACTAATTTTGTGTATCTTGCCTTCTCTATAGAATAATACATTTTTCAATTGAATAAATACTTTTACTTATGTGAAAGTTTTACAATGTCATTATAAGTTCTATTTTGGTGCATGTTGATATACAGTTTCCCCAGGCCTAAATAATTTTTTTTCGAAATTGAATGTAAATATTTTCGAAGATTACTGAAAAAATTGGAAGTTGTTTTGATAAATTACAAAATCTGTAATAGATTAAAGGAATAAATAAGTTAATATACCGTATAATTTTTATGGAAAAAGAATTTTTACTCACCAACACTGTCTCTCCTTCTAAGTCTTCTAATTCTAAGTCTTTTCTTCTCCTACAGTAATGTAGGATACTGTTGTTCATGAAACTTGTAAACTCAGCGTCAAATTTGAAATCGTAGCAGGATGCAGATTTCATATTTATTTTGGAATGAAAAAGTCCTGAGATTGTTTGGGTGCTCAATCTATTTGTAATTTTAGTTTTCGTACTGTTATAGTAAAATAATAACCTCTCACCATTGGAGGGTGAGTGGGGTAAGCACAAAAGTGACATCGTCAAGTTTGATAGCAAATCAAAATAATAACTGGTAACTGAAAAATGTCTAATACGCCATTTTGAGTGGGTGGCTCTAATTGTTTGTTATAGGAGGAAGAAACTATAAACTTTTATTGAAAGCAGAAAATAACGAAGGTTTCAAACGAACACCAGATTTATTGCAAAAATAAAATTCTAGAAATGTGACATAGCACTGTAAATGACGTAGGAAAAAATTCGGAAGAGTCATAACAAATTTCATATTTTCTGAAACATCAAAAGTATTCAGAAAACGTTGTAATGTTTTGAAGTACCTGTTTAGTTTATACGCAATTCGGTTGGGACAGTACAGCACGTATGAGTCAAGGCCAGCTGTGTTTTCGACTACCAGATATACCGAGTCTTGAAGGGGTAATTTTGCCGAGTACCATAAAGACTATACCGTACCGACTTGAGTATCGTATCGTGTCTGTGTGGGGGAGCCTTTATGGTACTGTTTACAGAGACCTGGTAACGTCGACAAACTAACGTGCAGGAGTAAACCAAGTACATAAATATACCTCAACATATACAAACAACATATATACAACCCTTTACTTAATACAAATTCAGTGCAGACTGTTTTCCCGCAGACCAATCTCAAAGATATAACGACTTCAGTAAAATTAAAAACTTACACTAAAAAAAACGTGTTTCTCAAGCTACGATTAAAATGCTCCGCTGTCTGGATGCAGCTGCAAGGCATGTCACCACTCTACAACAGGAAGCCTAGTACTACTCCTAAAAGCGATTGTGAAACAAGAAATACTATTGTAGTATACTACCACAGATCCGACAATGGCCGAACAAGGAGAATCTAGCAAATATGAAGAAATCGTACGAATCAACATAATTATATTGTGCAGACAATTAAGAAAACTAATAAGAAAAATTCAAAGTTCACACGGTTCATTAATAATTTGTACTAAAACGACAACACACTCTGAATAGCAACTGAAAGGCTAAAAGTATCACGTGTACATGCGTTTCCAATTTTTAAGCCGAAATGTGAATGGTCACGAACTGATAAAGGAAAGCTGACCTCTTTGCTACACATTTAAATGAAATGTTTATATCTGAGTGTTAATGGAATTCATTAATGCGTCATACCAATTATCTCTTCTAATAATACTATTCGCATGATCAGAACTCAACGCAGAAATATATAAATTAAAAATTTACATAGATCTAGGTTACACGCGCTCCACACCTAATTTTGAAAGAGTAACTTCAAAAAACGATCGTCCTTTTGTACAACCATTTTTAAACGTATTCTTACCTCAGACAATTTTCACACAATGCCGGAATTATAATAATTCTAAAACAAAATAAGCCTCATGAACCTATGTGTTACCATCTTATTAACCTCCTGCCCATAGTTAGTAAAATGTTGAGCAAGTATTGTTAAAAAGATTTCAAGAAGTCCATGAAGAAGTCCATGCCAATTTAACACTTCCGCCTAATCATCAATTCGGCTTCTGAGAACGACATTAAACAACCCAGCATGTCTACAGGATAGTTAATAAAATTTTAGAGGTTCTCGGAGGAAAGAAATTCTACAACGCCTTGCGCCTTTACATCCGCCAAGCACCTGAAAAGATATGACATCCTAATCTGCTTTTCAAACTAAAAAGACACTGTCCTACAACTGCTATCTTCTGGTGCAGAATAATACTAATATAACTAAATAGAACTAATTATAGAACTATTTTTAGTCAAATTCAAATGGAATATTCTATTCAATCCCCAAGACAACGCGGATCTCTCTACTCTTCTACTCTTCCTTATCTATACAGTAGACTTACCTGAAACAAACGCCACCTCCTAATCATCTTTTGCCAACGATGTTGCAGTGTTATCCGTTAACAAAAACCTCAAGTTACTTCCGACAGTCTACAAGTTCATATAAATCTACTCAACAAATGGTAGAAGAAATTGCAAACAAAACTCAACGAAACAAAATCTGCACAAGTCACATTTACTATCCGACTCGATATCTGTCCGCGTGTAGCAATTGTAGCAGTAAAAACGTGAGTAATTCGTATTGAGTTATAACTTTTATTTCTTTACTCATTCTTGTAACAAGCCACACAGAAGGAAGAGAATGTGTTTACTTTAATCGAAACGTTTTTTGCTCATTTTCTTTCTAGTGTGTCAATGACTTTTTAAGTTTTCATGTATCGAAATATTTAAACATATAATGTAAGTTAAGTAAAAGAAAACGGGCGTAATATAAATGGAGTTTTACGATTTCCAGAATATTTTTTTTACTTTTAGACTTCTTTGCTTTTCAAAACCAGCTTTGTGCATGTGCTTGAAAAACTTAGCACAATTAAATAATAAACCAAACATTTGGACTGAAAATACCAATGTTTTGTAAAGTAAGAACAAATACCTTTATTACTGCTAAGATTGATTTGAACAAACGTTTGTTTGATGGCTGTTTCAAAAGGCGAAATGGAGCGACGGTAATATGTATTGTGATATCGATGTATCTCTCATCCCATTGTTTGTTTGATGTCTAATGTTTTTGAAAGTGAAAGCGAAAATAAGGCCATAAAATTCATAATGCTGTAAACAATAAGGACATGAAATGTATTATGTTATGAACATATAAATAAAAGTAAAGAAGATAATAAAATTTGAGAAAATATTAGAAAATATTGGGGCCAATGAAAGATGGAGAACATTATGGAAAACGCCACAATAATGAGCTGTACACTCATGTTGCGAAAATCACAGACGTAATTAAAAAAAAGAATTACTTTCTACGGACATATTCAAAGAATGAATCCTGACAGACTAACAGGGAAACTTTTTAACCATTTCAAAACGCTCAAAATGCCCAGTACGCTGCTCAAAAGGAAAAAACATAGAAAAACTCCAGGTTACTCAAGAATTGAAGAATGCTTACCACTTAAAAAGAAATTAAAAAATGACCAAGATTTTTAGGAAAACCCCAAGAAGAGGACAGATGCCATCTGGACTGACAAAAGGAGGGAGAGACATCGATCAAGAATGAAGGGGATGTGTGAGAGGAGGAAGAGAGAGGACAAGGAGGGAGGAACCAATTGAACCAAACGTAGTCCGCAAACATACGAAAAAAAGTGAAGAAGAGTTGGTAAAAATTAAAGGCATAGAGGTTGTAAATCATATGAATAAATGAAATATATATTATTAAATGGAATAATACACACTACTAGCTTAGTATTACTTTTATATTTTTTATTATGTGTTGCTGAAATAAATTACTGTTAAATTTTTTTAACAAGCTTTGTTAAAAATGGTTGCAATTTGCGATATATTGTATTAAATACAATATATGCATTTTAGTATAAGATATTATAAACAAAAGATGAAACACACTCTGTTATTCATGAAACACATATGTCAATTTTAAATTTTGTACCTTTGGAGTTCAATATCAATCCATAAGGTCAGAAAGATTAAAAATTTTTTACATAATTTTGTTAACAATTTATTGCGTAATTTAAAGATCCATATTACACAATTTTAAAATAATTGTGAATTTTTTGCATAAATGTGGGTAATGTTCTTTTTACAGTATTTGTTTTATTGCTTCGTGACAATTATGTTAAAAGCTATAGATATATTTACTTGTCACCTTAAAGATGTTTTATTTATAAAATATAAATTTAATTGTTTATGTCTTATCGCATTTTTATCCTGATAAATTAAATGTAATTTTGTAAAAGACAGTTTAAAAAATTACTATTGATTAGTACTTTTAGCAAAATTGCCTGACCAATAATGATGCAGGGTCGAAACTACCTGTATGCCTACCTATTCAGTTTACAGGACATTTGGTTTCGATTAATTTGTGACAGACACAGTACTTGTACTTTGTATTTTTTTAATCCCCTGAGTTTTAAACAAGTTTTATTACAAGCAATTTTATAACGACAGTTAAAAGAAGGTATTCTCCCAGTATTAATATTGAGTAACGCAACTCTGTAATGCCCGTTTTACTCTATTGGAAGAAGTCAGATCATAAGTCGACGTTTGAAAGGATATAAAACTAAAACTAGTGTAAGACATAATATTGAAATTTAAGTTATGCAGTTTTTAGAATGGTTCATATTTTATTTACTATTTCGTTGATCTTAATGGTGGGCTATCAGTTTTTATGTCGGTATCATACGCAATCTTCTTATCAAAAATTACTTCCTGACAATTAATTCCCAAGTTTAAGGAGAAAGTTTACTGAAGTCAAGACAATTTGTTAAGAAGAGTTTTCAAAGTACATGTTACATGGCCAAGTATAATTATTCAAACTTTGAACGTACTCATATGGTACTTAGATAAGATGAAAACTACTTCAGAATTTAAAAAATTTAGAGTTGCCAGGATTAGAAAAGTTGACAGCAGTCTTTGTTGAAGCATAAAATCCGTACAAATCTGTAAAACAGGGTCTATGTCTATTTGAAATTGTTTTGCGCATAAACTAATAAACATATTCATTTGAAATTTTGCATAGGTATTAATATAACCCTGATCAGGCCCTTACCAAGTACGTAGGTGCCAGTTGCGAAATCCGACTTTATGCATGGAATGCTACATGTAGCTTTTTCCAGAGTTAATAGAAAAAACTGTTTAACGGTTCTCTTGTCACTGGAAAAATCCACGCTACACTCGCAATGTTGTATTGAAAGACGTTCTGATTACCGTAGATCTTAAGTGTAATACTACGATGATGGGTGTCGACAATAAAACTGATATTGACATAGTTGTATACCCGGATCACATGGTGAACTTTAATGTTACAAATGAATAGCTTTAAGGAAACCAGAAGCTGCTTTTAAGAATATATTTATAATATTTTGTTTTTTCTTTCCATATATTATACTTTGTTTTGTAATATTTCTGTATCTAATTTGTTTCTTGATGAATAAATTTAACATTTGGTTCTCATAAGAAGTGTTTATTTTGAAGCACCAATTGAATACCCGACAAAATTTACTTAAATCCCCCAGTTTACATATTTCCATAGGTGCATAAATTTACTGTTCCATAGTTAAGTTCATTTTACATTGTAATATTACTGAGACGTAGGAACGTCTTTGAAATTATAAAGCTATTTAATAAATTTTTAGCTTATTTATATTTTACATATAAATTTTATATTATAACTTTAAAAGTATCTACTCATGTAACAATCTTTTTGCTTCCATTAAAAATAAATAATTATTTACGATATATTACAGCCGAGCGAAATATATAGGTTACGATGTATTACAGCCGATGTTAGATATATTACTGTATATAGTTATTGGAAAGCAAGAAAAGAAGCGGGAAGAACAAATTGGGTTATGTAGATGAATACATGAATTGGATTATTTACGCGGTCCTTGGATCACCAAAATCAATAGAAGAAGAAAAAGAAATTTATTATAAGTGTTTTTTTTATTCATCGAAGTTTTAAGTTTCCTTTCGTGTTTGTCATATTGACTGTTGTTAATAAGTTAGTTAATTTGTTAACAGTATAATTTTCAACCTACGTTTATCGCTTTACCATAACATCGGTGTTTTATTACCACAAACAAATCAGCAGCACACATTATTTGCAAATGTACTTCATTGGCAACGACTTATATTATCCAGGATAAATTATATGGCAAGACAGTGTAATTTTTAAAATTGTTTTTTATTTTGAATCTGTTGTTATCTTTTGTGGCATTGGTTTAGCACTGTTGATTTCTGTTTCCATTTTACTGTCGGTTTTTAACATTGGTTAAAATTTATCACGCGGCACTGGTAATTCATGTGCCCGGTAACGAATTCGTATAGCAGAGACGGCAGAAAAAACTGACGAACGTCTGTCTAGACAATCTGTGAAAAGCATGTTTACGAGGTTGGTTCATAATTCATGGTCCTTGCGATTCATGCAATCCAGAATCTTTCCGAATCAAAAATGGAAAGTGCTGAAAAAATATCCTCCCAGTTTATTAAATAGACCAAAATGAAAGAAAATGATTACCTACTATATCCGCGACGTAGGCCTGATGATGGTGGCTCTACTACGACAATTAAAGTTGGCAGAATCTGTGAACTTATAATCGATAAAAAATGAGTAGTACCCTACTGTCCTATTTTATTAAAAACATTTGATGCTCATGTACATGTTGCAGTTCAGTGAAAGATATAAAATATATTTGTAAACGTATAAACAAAAGAAATGACCAGACAATATTTATGTCTGTAAAAGTGGAGCTGGAGATTGCTTAGATGAAGTCCAAATAAATTTATCATTTAGGCAGATACTTAAGCAAAAATGAAGCGGTATAGAGAATCTTAAAATTTCCCTTACATGAGCGACATCCAACAGTCACTCATTTAGCTAAACATGTAGAAATTGGTGAACAAATTTATTTCAACTCTTCAAATTCTCATGCGAGGCATGTTAATACACCTTTGGAAACATCATTAGCAACATCCATCAAACTTTGTTAAAATGACGATGATTTTGCGAAAACTCTACTATACTTACATGTACCAAAGTATTATGTGTAGGAAACTTCAACATAACAATGGAAAGTCAGAAAGAAACTGAGTACGCAGACACAGGTGGCTACAGGTGAAAAAGTGTGATACGTTGGGATGCGTGTTTATGGTTCATGTTATTGATTTTGATTATTTCTGTTTGCGATTGATCCTACATAACATTAGAGAGCCAAAGTTGTTTACAAATTTAAAAACAGTTGATGGTCGACAATGTGCTACTTACAAAGAAGCGCGCAAGTGTTTAGGTGCGTAAATAACGTGCCTTGGCAGCAAGTTAAACGCCCCTCTAAAAAAACGAAAACGATCTGCTACAGCAAATAAAAGCATTTACGAAACTCAAACAGCAAATAGATTCGATCCCTTGTCCAACATAGATACGTCTCTTAATCATGACGATTCTGGCAACTCAAATAACGTTAATAAAAACAATCAACCGAAAACACCAAAGCCTCCGCCAAACTATATATACGGTGTTACGAACTATAAAGCAATGACAGACTTTCTGGCATCGGCTGCAGAAGACGAAAAATACCACAGCAAACCTCTCTCAAACAACACAGTTAAAATTCACCCCCACACCGTTGACACTTACAGAAAATTAATTAGACTACTCTGTGAAAAAAATATAGTCCATCACACCTACCAGTTGAAACATGAGAGAGCCTACCGTGTTGCCATAAGAGATCTTCACTATTCAGTGCCACTAGAAGAAATTAAAAACACGAGCTAGCTAAATATGGCCACAAAACTCGGAATATCATAAACGCGAGACACAGGAAATCCAAGGACCCACTGCCTCTATTTTTTGTAGACCTTGAGCCCCAAGATAACAATAAGGAAATATATAAATTGGAATATCTACAAAATACAAAAATTAAAGTTGAACCTCCAAGAGTCAAAAATACAATAATCCAATGCACACGATGCCAGGAATATGGCCACTCCAAAACTTACTGCAGAAAATCATTATCTGCGTAAAGTGTGGAAAATCTCATGACACTAAAACGTGCAAGAAACCTAGGGATACCCCTGCTACCTGTGCACTATGCGATGGCAGTCACCCAGCCAATTATAAAGGGTGTTCTGTCTACCAAGACCTGATAAGATCTAAACTTAGGGGTAATCCACAACTGCTAAGTAGTGCTATTCCACAGACACAATCTAATGTGATTCAGAATTCTCCATCCCCTCTACCACCACCGCGAAATACAACTTCTACATATGCTCAAATCACGGGCGGAAGTAGAAGGACACAAATGACTAGCAACAGCCACGCAAACCCCACTAACAGGGAAGTAATGGACCAACTGGCAATTTTCCTAAGTGAGTTCAAAACTATGTTCGCTCAACTCACAGCATTATACTCAACATGTTATCTACAGTCATAAATAGAATACCTCAGCAATGACCACGGCACTAAGAATAGCTGTCTGGAATTCGAATGGGCTTTCCGGCTGCATACAAGAAATTATCCTCTTCCTGAATATCAATAAAATTGACATCCTCCTAATTTCAGAAACCCACTCAACGGATCGAACAGTCTTCAAAATACCTTATTATAACATATTCTATGCTAACCACCCTGACGGTTCAGCTCACGCAGGTTCAGCTGTCATCATACGAAACACTCTTCATCATTACGTAATGGAGCCACATGTCACTGCAAAAATCGAAAGTGCAATCATTAAAGTTCTCGCCCTTCCATGGCCCTTGATCTTAGCACCTACATACAGCCCACCACGCCATTCCACATCAACAGATGAATATCTAGAGTTTTCGCCACTCTGGGACCACACTTTCTTGTAGCGGGGGACTGGAATGCAAAGCATACTGCCTGGGGCTCAAGGCTTATCACACCAAAGGGTCGAAATCTACTGGAAGCTATACACCATCTTCATCTCAGCTACTTATCAACAGGAGAACCTACGTATTGGCCCACAAACTTAAATAAAATTCCAGATCTTCTTGATTTTGCGATAACAAAAGGAATCTCGCACTTATATACCAAAATCGAACCAAATCTCGACTTAAGCTCTGATCATAGCACCATTATAATTACATTAAGCACTAATGCTGAAGGGAACCTCCACCTGTTTTATGCACTAAGCAGACTAACTGGGATTTATTTGAACACATTATCAATGAGAATATCAACTCTAACTTTCGCATTACGGATTCCACAGACATTGAAGTAGCCGTTCAATACTTTACTAAACTACTACAGGATGCTGCATGACAAGCTACACCGGAAAGAAGAAAAGTTTTACCTGATTATCATAATATAACTCTGCACATCAAACAACTTATTCAAGAAAAACGACAAGCTCGCGGTAAGTGGCAACGAACGAGAAACCCCCAGTATAAAACAATTCTCAATAGGCTCACCCATAGAATTCGCGCAGCTATGCAAGAGGCCCGAAACGCATCGTTTGAACACTACGTAACATGTTTAACACCCCATGATCATTCAATATGGAAGGCGACAAAAAAAATCAAACGACCGGTAATTCCAGTATCCCCCATTCGTAAACCTGACGGCAGTTGGGCTCGAGCAAATGAAGATAAGGTGAATGTGTTCGCAGATCACCTTTCCCAGGTTTTCACCCCAGCCTCATCAGCAATTGATGACTCAGAAATTCTAACTTACCTTGATGCTCCCTGCCGATTATCTCCTCCAATCAAAGCGTTTGCATTCTCTCAAGTTCTCAGGGAGATAAAACATTCCAAGACACATAAAGCCCCTGGTTACGATTTAATAGTTGGAGAAGTTCTGAAACATCTTCCCAAGAAAGCGTTAGTACTACTTACAACTATTTACAACAGTATGCTCAGACTGTGCTACTTTCCAATCCAATGGGAATTTTCCCAAATTATCATGGTCGCAAAATCTGGCAAACCCCCTACTGACCCTACATCTTACAGGCCAATAAGCCTTCTTCCACTCTTGTCAAAAATATTTGAACGACTTCTCCTGACCAGACTAAAACAAATAGTGCCCTTTAGGTACCTGTTCCCTGAACACCAATTTGGTTTCAGAGAAAAACATTCTACAGTGCAGCAATGCCACACAATAGTAAACAAAATTAGGGATAGCCTGGAAAAGAAGACGATGTGCGCAGCTGCCTTCCTGGATATTCAGCAGGCTTTTGATAAAGTCTGTGCCGTACTGGGTTCGGCAGTGTATTATAAGAATTTTAAAAACGAGCGCCGCTGACGTCACGCACGGCCACACGGCTACGGTAGTTTGTTGTTGGCACACAAATGCTGTGCAGCAACGCAATTCAGTTGGCCCGGCCAGCTGTTTCTGTATATTCCTGCATCCAGAGTTTACTTGGCTAGGCCGAAACATTGAATCGGCCTCATTTCTGTTCTGTCCTCCAACCTGGTCATCTGCTCTCGACTGGCGGCTACCGTTTGTTCTGGACTTCCTCGGCTATCACTATGGTTGGCTAGATAAAGTGTAGCTCCAGGTATGTACAAGTCAGCGGGTTCTGAAAATATTCTAACCCCAAATATATTTTTACGTTTCAGCCTCTATTATAAATTATACTTGTGTGTGTGTGTGTGTAGAGCAGTTTTCGATGTGTGCGTTAACGCAATTACAAAATTAAATTGATATGAGTGTAAATGTTGTGGGCTAAATTGACTTCAATAAAGAAAATACTAATGCATCTCGCACTCAGCTGTGTTTGGTGTTATTAACAGTTATGAAATACGTAATTAATTAATTGTCATATTTCAACGAAATACTTAAAAGGTAGTTGGGACATAAGTGAAATAAGACACAGCTGAGGAGCTTAATACTGTTTAATATGAATTAGTGGCGATGTGTGTGTGCTGTTGATGTGTAAAGTTAGTGTTGGAAGTTAATGTGGACGGCCTATGTGGCGTATTTTCTTTATGACACCCTCTACAACCTATTGTATGTCCAGGTGCTCGAACAAGGGCGAGATGGGTGTCGGGTGGACGTACATCTGTCCACCCTAATGGCAGAGACAATCTTATAGCCACGATGCCGTCAGTCGAGGACAACTTAGGACTCTTCCAACGCTGAGCTGCACCCGGGACTTGTGATACGACTGTGACATCACTGATCCGCGCCTACACGGACTAAGTACACCGGACAATCCAGGTGGGAAAATTCTGATTATCTATTTCTCTCTCTACAACATGGTGAATGCACAGAAGCCGCCAGAAGCTCACTCGTGAAGTTCTGACCATTATACTCTAGCACAAACTCTCATGTTCAATTATGTTATTGCATGTGTGAACATTACCGCAGTACACCTAATGAAGTATCTTATAACTGTATAATGTGTAAGAAATTACACACATACACACACATCCGCAGTTGGCTGTAAGATCTAACTTTTTATCTAATTAAGACCATTAGGGAGTTAATTATCTTGTGCTATCATGTCATCTGGTCATGGCTGAGTTTTAATCACGTAACGGGGGCTGTCTGATGCTTTAGATGAGAAACTATTTTCTTTCACACACATACTTAGCGCTTAATGATTAAAGTCAGGGTCGTTTAGCTGGTTGAGTCTCGGGGCGGTCACTTACATTCTCTGGTGTGAACTACCAAGGCAAATCTATGCTCAGGAGCTGAGATATTCAGTTTACGCTGTCATTTATATTTGTACATATCTATACATATTAGTGTGCATTCATTTACTGTAGTTGGAATGGGTTTATGAGGAAGTTAGTGCTGAAATGAGGGATGTTTTGTTATTCATGTCGTATATGTGTTTGTGTGTGTAATTTTACTATATTTTGCTGGGGGAATATGTAATGGATTTAAAAAAGAGAAAAACCATAAATGTGCTTACTGAGACAACAGGCTAGCCTATTTGATACTATACAACACTTATGGATTAGTATTGCTTTTATGAATGAGATTATTACTAACTTTGACTCATACATAATCAGGCAGAAATTTTGCAATTATGTTAATATCAAATTCACTTACTTTGTGACATTATGAATTAATTTATATATATATATAATTCTGCCTTTAATGGTGTGCTCACACAATCAAGAACTTGTCATTTATGTAACATCTTACAGGTTTAATAAAGCACACGCTTGTTGGTTAAAAGACTTTCTTTTTCATTTGCAAGTCCTGTCATTCACCTGGGGGGACATGTCTGTAATTGTATTTGGGCCTTGCACACTTTTGCTTCCTCTAGGTTTTTCACCTAGTTCTAAAAATGATGTCTCTCCCCTTTTACAAAAAAAAACTTAAAAAAAAAAATAAATAAATAAAATTAAATAAAACAAAAATTCAAAAAAAAAATTTACAAAAACTTAGAAAAATAAAAGGGGGGTTTCAAATGTTAGTTCAGAGCGTGGTTATGATTCTAGGTAGGTATTATTTCTGCCTTATTTTTTCCTTTCTTTTGAACTTGAGAAATTTTAGAATCTGGGGACTTACATTTATTTCCTTAAATGAATCTTGGTGTGGCTACAGACATGTCAGCTGGTGTTAGGACTTGCAAAATATTTCAAATTATTTTTAATTAGAATCCAAGTGTTGCAAGAAAACTTAATGGTAGTGGAACGAATTAATAGAAAGAATAACCAAAAAAAAATAGCACATTTTATAAAATGCATAAGGGGTTGATGAAGTTAAAATAATTTAATATGTGTTAGTGTTTAAGTGATTATTTTGTGATGTTGAGTGTGAGATGAATTTTGAAAAAGGGGTTATAGGAATGTGACTGATTTTTTTTAATGAATGTGTGCTGATTGATTTCACTTGCACATACCCTGGAGCTCAACCAGATTCTGGACGTGATAAGGGCCGTCAGTACTTGTCGATTTTGATTGTGATTTGTCTCCTGGATTAGACTACGTGTTTTATAGCACCCCGTTATATGGTAATTGTTTATTGAGGGCGTTGCGTAGCAGTACCATGTATTTTGAATGCGGTTATGGTCCGACCAAGGGCATGGATGTGATAGTTTATATTTTCGATTATATCGAATTTTATGTGTACTTGGTGAATGGTATGTAGTGAGTTAGTTTGGTTGTTTTGTGTCGTGTTCTCTTCTGGGCATTTTGTATGGCTGTTTCTCTGCTTTTATGACACCCATCTCGTCGTATTGCTAGAGCATTCTGGAGCCGCTTGTATGATCAAGTTCTTCCTGTCGTTCTCTTTAATTATTGCTTTTACGTGGTGTGTGTGTGGATTGCGCGGTCATGTCCATTTCTGTGAATGTGGACTTGTTTGTCAAAGATGAGCTCGAGTGGGAGGTCCGGTTCCGGGGACGGAAGCCGCAGGAGACTGTTGTTTCATTAAGGAAGCAACTCCGCGAGGCTCTTGCCTCCGGTGAGGCACCGAGTGGGAGAGTATTACTTACGGATGTCACAGCCGAGGTGGAGCTGTGCTCGGAAAAATTTTCAGAACTGCGCGATTTGGCCGAAGGCCTGCAGTCGGCGGCACCCACCTCTACGGCTAGACAGAGGGTACGCCAACGTTTACAACATGTTCTATGCCGTTTACAGAATGCTGAATCACAGGCTACCACCTCGGAATTAGAGAAATACCGCAGCCAGGGCGGAACCCCCTGCCCATGTTCCTGCCTTTTCGGATATGGCTACAGCGAGCTATCACAAGCTCCCTAACCCTCTGTCGGATGTCATTCAGCGTCTCCCAGTTGTCGATGGTCTGGATCCCGAGGCGCTTTTGAGATTCTTACGCATATTTTTTCAGTTGGCCGATTTCCCTGGGCTGTCGGAGCGGACTTTGCTTGAGCTCATTTACCCGTACTGTCGGGGATCTATGGCTGAGCGCGTGACAAGTACCCTTAGGGATGGCGGTGGCATTGACCATTTCCATCGGAAAGTCCTGGACGCTTTCGTACCGGGAAGGTTACACGACCGGTTAAGACATAAACATTTTTATAGAGTTCAAGCAAGCGGAGAGTCCCTTGCTCATTTCATTTCCAGTGTTAAAGACGCGGCCCGGATCCTGAGGCTGGGGTTGTCTGAGTCTGAAGTTATTCACACTATTTTGGAGGGCGTGACGCCGGAGGAACGGTCACGTTTGACATTCGCTGTCCGTCCCCAAAGTTTTATTGATTTGGACCGGCTGTGCGCCGAGTCAACCACTATACGGGGTAATGACGATATTAGAGCCCACGAGGCTAGGAGGTGTTCAGATCGCCCTCATTTAGAGCGACGAGTCGGGCAGCCCGGGTCTTGGGGTCCTCGGCCTGCGCCGGTTCAGAGCTGTGAGGTACGAGAATTATTCTGTTCTAGGTGTCATAGATCCGGTCACGTTGCGCGCTATTGTCACGATGCTAGACGGCGTCAAGGGACTTCCCGAAATGGTAACTTTTCAAAAAACGTAAGCTCTCGGGGAAGATAAGTAGGGAGTGGTCTTCCCCGTTAGGCCGTTCGGTTCCGGTTTCACTTAACCCCACGCGGGTAGTAAATCCCGGATCATCTGGCTCCAAGGTCCTGCGAACTGTCCCCAACTACAGTTCGGTATGCCCCTTCCTGTCGATCGAGTTGAAAAAGGGTCAGCTCAGAGCCTTGGTTGACTCTGGATCAGCCCGATCCATTATTTCATCTAGAGTATGTGAGGACCTTGAACAACAGGGCTTACTATTAGGGTCGGATCGGTCTTCCGTGGTATGCTGGACTGCATCGCGAGAAATTCTGCCCATCTCCCGGGTGGTTTCCCTAAGTATTAAAATCGAGTGTTTTTCATGGGTGTGGCGATTTTTGGTTTCTCCGGCTCTGGGAGTCGACTGCATTGTGGGTGCCGATTTCATCTCCAAGAGTGGTCTCGTTTTAGACATACAAGGGCACCACTGTTATTTTAAATTCAATCGGGAGGTTGTCATTCCTTTCCTTGGGTACCAGGGAGCCAAGGGAGGTATCCAAGAGGTTGTGTGTCCCGATTCAGAAAGAGACCATCTCACTCCGTCCCAGAAGCATGCTTTGGATCATTTGTGTGAGCAGTTCCCCACTGTATTAACTCCCAACTTGGGGCTCACACATCTTTTGGAGTATAAGATCCGTTTGACGGACTCCGCTGTAGTACGTTCACACCCATACAAATTCGCTCCTCCAAAGATGGATGTTCTTAGAGAGAAGGTTCAAGAGTTGCTTAAACAAGGGGTCATTGAACCTTCCAACTCTAGTTATGCAAGTCAAGCATTTCTGGTGCCCAAGCCTGGGGGTAAACAGCGTATGGTCATAGACTATCGCAAACTAAATGCTAATATTGAGGTGGATTCAGTTCCTCTTCCCGATTTACATTCCGCTTTCGATTGGTTTAGTGGGGCCAGGTACTTCACCATCTTTGACCTCAATGCCGCTTATCATCAGATTCCTCTGTCTAAGGAAAGCCGCCCTTATACGGCATTCTGTGTGCCATGGAATCTTTATCAATATACTAGAGTACCCATGGGTCTGGCCGTGGGGGCTCAAACCCTCACGCGACTACTCGACACTGTATTCCATGATGTGAAATTTAAATTCATTTTCAATTATCTTGATGACCTCTTAGTCTACAGCAAAACGTTCGAGGAGCATCTGGGTCACCTGAGAGAGGTGATGTGCCGATTGAGGAGTGCTGGCCTCACTATCAATCCAGACAAAGTCAAATTTGCACAAAAGAGTATTCCGTTTTTGGGGCATCTCGTCTCATATGGGGGTGTGACGGTCGACCCGGAGAGGACACAAGGCATCCGAGATTTTCCTCCCCCTAGGGATGCGAAAGGTGTTGCCAGATTCGTTGGCATGGTCAATTTTTATCGTAGATTTATCCCTAATGCCGCGGAGATTGCCGTACCTTTAAACGAACTCAGAAAGAAGGGTACCAAATTTGTGTGGGGAGAGAGGCAACAGCGGGCCTTTGATACCCTCAAGGAGGCGATCGTCTCTCCCCCTGTGTTGAGGATGCCTGATTTTTCAAAAAAATTCATTTTGCAAACGGACGCGAGTTCTGTTGCGCTCGGGGCGGTTCTGTCCCAGGAAGTCGATGGTGCTAGGCAGCCGGTGGCATTTATATCCCGAACCTTGACCCAACAAGAAAGGAAGTCTTCAGTGTATGAACTAGAGTGTCTTGCTGTCGTGTACGCTCTAGACAAGTTCAGGCGTTTCTTGGAACACGCTGAGTTCCTCCTGGAGACCGATAATCAGGCTCTCTCCTGGCTTCTCGCTCATCCCCGGTAGCTGGGTAAAATAGGGCGTTGGGTGGTCAAGATCTCATCCTTTAAATTCAAAGTGCAACACATCCGGGGAACACAAAATGTTGTTGCCGACGCCTTGTCACGAATGTTCTCGCAACCCAGCGAAGCCAATTCTGAGCAACCCTGTTCCGTTCTGCTGGATTTTCCTTTGGCTTTTACTGATGTGTTACCCCATCAGTTAAATGATGAAGAGTTGGGTCCTATCATCCAACACCTAAAAGAGGGTAACGTGCAGGTTCCATATTTTCTGTCCAAGGGCGTCCTGTGCTGCCGAGAACGAAAAGGACGTGCCCCGAAGGTGGTGCTGCCTAGCAAACTCGTGCCAATGGTCTTCAGTTACTATCATGATTCCCCAATAGGTGGCCATAAGGGAATTTCGAAGACCATTTCCAGTATTAGGAGGCATTTCATCTGGAAGGGCATGGACAGGGACATCGCGGCTCGTGTGAAAGCATGTCATCTCTGTGGCTTGAGTAAGCCTGCTCAAAACACTAAATTGGGTCTATTGTCATCTGATGTGGCGAGCAAACCAATGGAGAAGTTATTCATAGACTACGTGGGACCTTTCCCTCGTAGCAAGTCGGGTAATGCTTACCTACTTGTTTGTGTGGATGCTTTTTCCAAGTTTGTCTGGCTACTGCCCTTACGACAGGCAAACACTCGCTCAACCATCCTTATGCTACAGTCCCATGTCTTTCAGCATTTCGGTTTTCCGTCCACCATTGTCTCTGACAATGGACCACAGTTCATTTAGAAAGATTTCCGGCGAATGTGTTTCGCTAACGGCATCAAACATGTGACCACTTCCCCGTACTACCCTCAACCGTCCCACGCGGAGAGATTTAACCGGAATCTCCGTTCAGCTCTCATCGCCTACCATGCTGAACAACAGGATTGTTGGGACCTCAATTTGAAGTGGTTGCAATTGGCATTTAACACGGCCCTACACGAGAGTCACAAGGCCGTACCCTTTGAAGTCATGTTTGGTTTCTCGCCAAGTTTGCCGTTGGACAATTTGTGGCACATTGAGGATCTTCTACCTAACGATCCGAAGGTCACGACTGTGGACAGATGGCGGGAGGTCCGGAGGAATTTGCTTCGTGCGCACGAACGCGTCCGTAGTCGCTACAATCAGGGGCGAACTCCGAACCCATTTAAGATTGGCGACTTGGTCTACTGCCAGAGCCATCCGATCAGCTCAGCCATAGATAGGAGGGCCGCTAAATTATGTTATCGCTGGTCGGGACCATACCGCATTCTTCGGTTTGTGTCGCCCGTTACAGTGAAATTGGGTGATCCCGGTGGGGATGTTGAAAGAGTAACCACTCATATTTCCAAGCTAAAGTTTTGCCATAGGGCATGAGTTAGTGATGACAGTTTTGTCCCATAGAAGGGGGGAATACTATTTGGGTTCCTGGATCTCAGTCATTAGATTTGGGAGGCCTTGGTGGTCAGTACTCAGAGCTGGCGCCAGCGATTCTTCTCTTTCTCCTGTTCTTTTCTGTCCCTTATATCTGCATGCGGACCAGGGCCCGGCGAGCATGCAGGACTCACACTTACATCTTCTCCTTCAGACACACATTCACTGACTTACACCTCTTCCTTCTGCTTTTCGTTTTCCTGTGTTACTGAACTCGCCAAGAGCGATTTAGGATCTGAGATTTCCCAGGTTTCCCGCAGCCGTCGTGCTTGAGGACTGGTTTGTTTTGGGTCAACCATGTTGCCCTTTTGGGGTGAGGGTGTGCCGTACTGTGTTCGGCAGTGTATTATAAGAATTGTAAAAACGAGCGCCGCTGACGTCACGCACGGCCACACGGCTACGGTAGTTTGTTGTTGGCACACAAATGCTGTGCAGCAACGCAATTCAGTTGGCCCGGCCAGCTGTTTCTGTATATTCCTGCATCCAGAGTTTACTTGGCTAGGCCGAAACATTGAATCGGCCTCATTTCTGTTCTGTCCTCCAACCTGGTCATCTGCTCTCGACTGGCGGCTACCGTTTGTTCTGGACTTCCTCGGCTATCACTATGGTTGGCTAGATAAAGTGTAGCTCCAGGTATGTACAAGTCAGCGGGTTCTGAAAATATTCTAACCCCAAATATATTTTTACGTTTCAGCCTCTATTATAAATTATACTTGTGTGTGTGTGTGTGTAGAGCAGTTTTCGATGTGTGCGTTAACGCAATTACAAAATTAAATTGATATGAGTGTAAATGTTGTGGGCTAAATTGACTTCAATAAAGAAAATACTAATGCATCTCGCACTCAGCTGTGTTTGGTGTTATTAACAGTTATGAAATACGTAATTAATTAATTGTCATATTTCAACGAAATACTTAAAAGGTAGTTGGGACATAAGTGAAATAAGACACAGCTGAGGAGCTTAATACTGTTTAATATGAATTAGTGGCGATGTGTGTGTGCTGTTGATGTGTAAAGTTAGTGTTGGAAGTTAATGTGGACGGCCTATGTGGCGTATTTTCTTTATGACACCCTCTACAACCTATTGTATGTCCAGGTGCTCGAACAAGGGCGAGATGGGTGTCGGGTGGACGTACATCTGTCCACCCTAATGGCAGAGACAATCTTATAGCCACGATGCCGTCAGTCGAGGACAACTTAGGACTCTTCCAACGCTGAGCTGCACCCGGGACTTGTGATACGACTGTGACATCACTGATCCGCGCCTACACGGACTAAGTACACCGGACAATCCAGGTGGGAAAATTCTGATTATCTATTTCTCTCTCTACAACATGGTGAATGCACAGAAGCCGCCAGAAGCTCACTCGTGAAGTTCTGACCATTATACTCTAGCACAAACTCTCATGTTCAATTATGTTATTGCATGTGTGAACATTACCGCAGTACACCTAATGAAGTATCTTATAACTGTATAATGTGTAAGAAATTACACACATACACACACATCCGCAGTTGGCTGTAAGATCTAACTTTTTATCTAATTAAGACCATTAGGGAGTTAATTATCTTGTGCTATCATGTCATCTGGTCATGGCTGAGTTTTAATCACGTAACGGGGGCTGTCTGATGCTTTAGATGAGAAACTATTTTCTTTCACACACATACTTAGCGCTTAATGATTAAAGTCAGGGTCGTTTAGCTGGTTGAGTCTCGGGGCGGTCACTTACATTCTCTGGTGTGAACTACCAAGGCAAATCTATGCTTAGGAGCTGAGATATTCAGTTTACGCTGTCATTTATATTTGTACATGTCTATACATATTAGTGTGCATTCATTTACTGTAGTTGGAATGGGTTTATGAGGAAGTTAGTGCTGAAATGAGGGATGTTTTGTTATTCATGTCGTATATGTGTTTGTGTGTGTAATTTTACTATATTTTGCTGGGGGAATATGTAATGGATTTAAAAAAGAGAAAAACCATAAATGTGCTTACTGAGACAACAGGCTAGCCTATTTGATACTATACAACACTTATGGATTAGTATTGCTTTTATGAATGAGATTATTACTAACTTTGACTCATACATAATCAGGCAGAAATTTTGCAATTATGTTAATATCAAATTCACTTACTTTGTGACATTATGAATTAATTTATATATATATATAATTCTGCCTTTAATGGTGTGCTCACACAATCAAGAACTTGTCATTTATGTAACATCTTACAGGTTTAGTAAAGCACACGCTTGTTGGTTAAAAGACTTTCTTTTTCATTTGCAAGTCCTGTCATTCACCTGGGGGGACATGTCTGTAATTGTATTTGGGCCTTGCACACTTTTGCTTCCTCTAGGTTTTTCACCTAGTTCTAAAAATGATGTCTCTCCCCTTTTACAAAAAAAAACTTAAAAAAAAAATAAATAAATAGAATTAAATAAAACAAAAATTCAAAAAAAAAATTTACAAAAACTTAGAAAAATAAAAGGGGGTTTCAAGTCTGGCATGAGGGCCTTCTGTACAAACTGAAGAAACAACTTCTTGATCAACTATATTTACTGTTGAAATCATATGTGCAAGATAGACACTTCCAAATCAAAATCGAAGACACTGTGTCAGTAATCTCTCCTATAAAGTCGGGAGAGCCTCAGGGCAGCGTTCTGGGGCCATACTTATATCTTATATTTACTGCTGACCTACCTGTGACAGACTACACTACCACCCCCACCTTCGCTGATGATACCGCTATCCTCGCAGTAGATCCCAACCGGAACGAGCCTCTGAGAAACTGCAAAGCCATCTTTACCTCCTGCAAGATTGGTTCCAGCGGTGGAGGATCCGAGTTAATTCTGCAAAATCCATTCAAATAACCTTCACCATGAAACGTAGCTCTTGTCCACAAGTCACCATAAACGATGCCCCCATACCTATAAAATCAGAAGTTAAATACCTGGGGCTGCATTTGGACGACAAATTAACATGAAAAGCCCACATTCAGGCTAAGAAACAACAACTCAACTTAAAAGCTAGGCAAATGTACTGGCTCATAGGTAGAAAATCTCAACTATCTCTCGCAAACAAAGTCATCATATATAAAGCTGTGCTCAGACCAATCTGTACTTACGGTATAGAATTGTGGGGCTGCTCTAAACCTTCCAACACAAAGATCCTGCAGACAGTTCAGTCAAAAATCTTGCGCTGCATAACGAATGCTCCCTGGTTCATCTCTAATTATACTCTTCACAAAGACCTCAACATTCCATACATTTGATGTCATGAAGATGCACGCCGCTAAGTACAGGAACCGCAACATAGGACACACCAATAACCTGATCAACGAGCTCCTCAATCCATCACTGGATGTAAGAAGGCTGAAGAGACAGTGCCCAGATGACCTGACCCGGTGAACGTGGATGATTCCCACCTCAAGTGACGACTTATACATCACTTTTACTTATTACTCTGTGAAATGAGTAGATTGTAAAACTGCATTATAATTAAAAAAAGTGTTTAGGACTTTTAGAAAACTACAGCCATTGGAAAGACACGTTGCAAGAAGCCGTTAAGTTTCACAGTCCTATACAAATTTGGCATCTGTTTACAATATTATGGTACAGTACCTGCATTATCTGTGGAACAAATTTCAAGAAGGAATGGTTGCAGATATATTCCACCAACATTCCTCTGACAGCAACTTAATTTATATAATGAAGTATTCATAGATATTGAAGACTGAGTGCAAGAAATTTGTGGCAATAAGTTAAGTGAAATGGGTATGAATAAACCTCAACGAAATGACAATTCAGACGTAAGTAGTAAAATTAATTACAATTTTATGGAACTCAAGGATCAACTTGATCAAATGTTGACAAATATATCACAACAACGAGCTGTAGTCGACGTACTGATGGCTGAAGTAAACATACCAGCGCTCTTGTTTTTGGATGCCCCAGGTAATATTTCTTTATCTAATTTGTTGGTATTTTCTTTGAATTGGTAAAACACTCCTTCTTAATATATTACTTGGTCAAGTAAGATAGTGAAGATAGTGTAGGAATATAGTAGTAGCAGCAGCAGCATCGGGAATCGCAGGAACGTTACTATATGGTGGACGCAAAGCACACTCAGTTTTTGAATTACCTTTGAATTTGTCCCGTGAAGAATCCGATTTGTAATATTAGCAAAAATAGCAAACGTGCTGATGTGTTTCGTAAATGTAAGCTAATTGTGTAGGATGGAGCAACAATGTGGTCGAAGTGTGTCATCGAGGCCTTAAACCTTATATAGGCATTAAATAGGCTTAAAATTATTTATTAAAGGCATTAAAGACCTTGAATGGGCACTCGCAATGTTTAAAAATTGACGGGAGGTACGAAGGTACTTTTGGCCGGAGATTTCAGGCAAACATTACCAGTAATACCCAGAGAAACTCAGGCAGATAAACTAATGCCTGCCTTAAATTTATGGTCTTGCAAATTATTATCGTATGTTTAAACAATGAATCCTTTCCTGCGAATATAATAGTGCATTTGCATGACAATTCTTAGCAGGAGTATTTTTCAGCGTGCTTATGAAAATTGGAGAGGGAAAAATTATAGCTAACAATCATGGCAGGCTTCAATTTTTTCCTAATGTTTGTCAATTGGTTCAAAATTTAGTAAAATTAATATCAAGCGTCTTTCCTAATATTAGTAAAAATTATTCTTCAGACGACTGATTTAGTGGTAGAGCCATTTTAGCGCCGGCATTAATATTGTTACAAATATAAATCAACAGATGTTGAAATTAATACCTGGCGATTAAAAAAAGATATTATTCTTTACAAACGGCAATGAATGCAAAACAAACAACTTCATATCCAATGGAATTCTTTATTATATTTACCAGGAACCCCATTACATCAATTACAATTATAAACAGGCGTTGTGATCATATTACTGTGCAACTAAGATGCACCCAGAATATGCTATGGCACTCGATTAAGAATCTTAGGCCTTGGGGGTATTATACTCCAGGCTATAATATTAATAGGATCCTTCTATGGTCAAGAAGTGTTTATATCAAGCATGCCCGTCGTTCCAACATTTTTCTGTTTCGATTCAGACTGTTGAGGTTTCCTATACAACTAGCGTATGCCATGTCCATTATATATTCTCTGAAAATGGACAAACCGTTAACATTGTTTATGAAAGTGCTATAATTTAATGATAACAGACTTCTTAATTTGAGTAAAACCAAATTTAAAAGGAAATGAGAGATAATTTAGAATTTTTGTGTGCAGCGAAGCGCACGGGTGCAGCTAGTAATTTATAAAGTTTAAAAAGAGACTTGACAAAACAAACAGTCACTAAAAAGAAATATGACTACTGTAGGCTACTATCGAGATGCTGAAATTTGTTGTTCAGTTTTCAGATTGTTGTCTAAATACTAATTATATAATGAAAAGGTATAAAAAATAATCACCATGCTTTTAATTTTTGTGCTAGTTAAGACGCTTTTCAAAGATTTTATATATTGAGGATGTAGGTTTAAAACTGTTATACCAGTTAAACTAAAATATCATTAATTGTCTGTATAAAGTCTTTTGCGTAAATGTTGCCTTTACATCTACAAATTCGTCTGACTCATCTGTCTATTGATTTACTATTTAATGCACGCCGCTATTCCCGTCGATTGTACATGTTTTGTAGTCCCTGTTGATAACTTTCTTATCTTGTTCCCTTTATTATAAATTTTAACTGAAACCGCAAGAAAAATTTTACTAATCACGTAATACAAATGTATCTTCATTTATTATTAATTTATTATTATTATTATTATATCTATGTCTAATAATTCTTTCTCCACGTACTTACTGCACTATCGTTTGGCGGTTTGTGTGTTGGCATTGCTTTTTAAGAACTGGCAATTTGTTTAAAAGAGATGCATAACGTTGATTCTTTTTATTAACACACTAATATTTGTGTTACCAGTTTTTAAAGCGGAAATTTGGTTTATAAGTCTCCGTTTACTTCAGGAATAATATTCACGTCACATTCGTTTACTCACAAAAGACTGTACACTTTGACTGTATACGCTATTTAATAAAAACGACACACATATGTAAAACATTAATAACTTGTATATACGGCAGTGATGATGGCGCGTGACTGTGTTTGTTGTGATTTTAGTTTGTTTGTGTAATTACTGTTTTGATTTACATAAATCACATCACATATTATCTTTGTCTAATATAAAACGGTAGCCTATTTGTCTAAATATTATTAAATGAACAAGAAAGTTAATGTAAGATGACTTCGCGAAGTTAGACCTTGATTTTGGTTTTATAATTGAAATATTTACCTATTCTTATAGACATGTTTTTTTTTTTACACATATGATGGTTGCTGTACTTTACTACTTTTGGTAAAGAATTTTTCCATTATTACACCACTATCAAGACGCTAGTGAACAAAAGTCTACTATCACCTGAAGCCTGAAAGCGTCGTTAAAAATGACCACAATAGTGTCTGTATAGTAAAAACATTTTACGTTTTTAAGTTTCCTTCTTTAGGCTTTGGACCTTAAAGTCCGTTGGTAAGTCACTGATCGGAGCACCTTTTCTTCTGCCTTTCGATGTTGCGGTTTCCCGTGGGATGATGAAACATCAGTTGCTTAGGTAGTCCGTCCTTTGCACATGGTCCGTCCAACCCTGTCTGTACTTTTTGATCTTGTCATCTTGTTTATAAATTCCTAGGGCGTTTCTTATGTCATCAATTTTACGTAGATGTCATGAATAATTACTAACGAGGCCAATATATAAAACAAGTATTATAAGTTTTTATATTTAAATATATAGACACATGAAATAGATATAACTGAAATAGTATTGACTACTTTATTCGTAATCTTGCGCTCACAAACTTTTTAACCTGAATTATAAGTTTTACAATTGAATGACACAATGTTTTCGTTGCAAAATTATTCGCTCTTCATATGACTAAAAGAGAAGTGTTTGAGTCTGCGTAAAGGATCAAGCAGATGGATGTCGGACGTGATAGCGCCTCTAGCAAACTGGTATAACCACGTAACTGAAAATTCTTATTATACATACTAAATGATTAAGTAGTATTGGAATTTATGATCCATGTTTCTGTTTTATGGGACTTAATTACCCATCTGTGGAATTTATTTTAATTGTTCTGATATACAATCACTCCGCTTTTAATCGCTCAGCATGTAGGACTGTCTAGTGTATCTTTGGATGACTTTCATCACTCTGCACTCTGCAGAAAGTAAGTAGCAACGCATATATTAGAAACTAATGACTAAAAGTTACTTAGACGAAAAATTAGCAGAAAAGAAAGGGCATCTGGCAAAACAAAGCTTGAGGTAGTTAAATATAAATTAGAAAAAACAATAGAAAAAGCAATAGAGGTAGTTAATAGAAAAAGCAATTTTTAGGTGTGAAATACCTATTATCTTGGATTGAAAAAACAAAACATGGATTATTGCAAAGAGACCATACTAGGTAAGTGCAATGTGTTAGGTTTGTGTGTGTGTGATTTTTCAATCTTCAGAGACTATACGTGTTAAAAAGCTTCATTTTGACAACGTTGTTTCACTTAAGGCTTTTATTTCAACCTGTGTATATGTCGATGAAGTAAGATGAAGTAGCTAGTAACAACTACTGGGAAAACTGAAAAAAAATGCAAAAATCGCTTAAATAATTCAATTAGACAAAAATTACTAGGTTTCGTGCCTGGAAATATTTTATTTGAAGATTTACCGTACTTTTACCAGGGATAATCCGTGTCGTAAAAACGTAAATTTGAGTAAAGTAGGAATTGTAAGACGATTTTTATTGGGTTTTCCCTCCAGTCAATATTAATTTTATTGAAAATATGGTGAATAAAAATTAAAGATAATTTTTCCTATCGTATCATTTTTATAAAACGTTAATTATTTCTTTTTTTATATTTTAGAAAAATGTCTATTAAGTATTGATTGAAATCTTGTTTATTCCATTTTACTGCCTGAGGTTGAATTCTGTCTGGAAAAGGTACAAATTGTTTTCTTAAAAATGTCATTTGTCTGTTTCATAAATACATTATTGATTTGGAAAAGAAGGCAATAAGGTAAACACAGTATGTAGCCTAACGTTTATTCAGATTATGAAACAGGTTCTATGTGCTTGTTTACGTGATCCGCTTTAGTTTATAAGTAAGTATACAATAAATTCTCATTCCGTTTCTGTTTAATTTCTGTTTCCATTTTAATTTTATTTTCATAAAATTTTAATTCTTTTCCCTTATTTGACAGTGGCGTAATTATAAATATTTAATTATTATTACTTTTTATAAAAATAATATAAATCCCATCGTTGTTCACGTTTAATGTATGTTAAATTTTCTAAGCCAAAGGGAATAAATAAAATTATTACCACTACTATTATTATTAAATAATAATAATAAAACTATATTACTTCTTTATTTTGTTTATAAAATGTAATAAAACTGATAACTCTAAGGATATTTTGTACTGTAGGTGCTGTAACATTCATACATTGCAGTTCTGGAGTGACAGATATTAGTACGCTCCTTGCTACTTCACTAATTATGTGAGACAGCTAATAGATTGCTCTCAGATAAATCTATTGAAAGTGCGCGTTTGCTTAATTAATTAAAAATCAAAGCGTTTTCACGGCCATCATTTACTTTGCAAACCATTTTATTTATCTCGAAACTAAATTATTTTAATCTTAGACTCTACAATAATTTATAAAATTAAATATAAATTTAAATGTGTTCCCGTAAGGAGAACTTTTTTCCGCGATAAGCTATACTAAAACTGCTGTGTACTTTACTGTTTCGTCTTCAGTTATAGCTGAAGGAGGGGAGCTTACCTGATTCAATTACTCGGCGAATGGAACGCTGGTTCAGCTAGCAGCGGGATTAACCTTTCCTCATCTGACAGGCTGATACGTTTGAACAATAATATTTTCTACTTGCATTGTACTGTATAATTTATTAGCCCTTACAAACACAGTGAATTGTCAACGATTATAAGTCGTTTACTTATTGTGTGTATGTATGTGTGTGGGGGCGCATGCGTAAACACAATCGATTGTTTATATATGCATTTTTTATTCTAATATTTGATGAGAATGCAGAGGTTCACAACCTTTTTTTTGTTCACGTTTCCCTATTTTTTGTAGTGAGTTTCCGCGGCACACTAACTCAGGGTTACGGGTTGGCAAGCATTCCCCCCTCAACATGTTTGTTTGGATGCTCAGTCCTTATGGTGTGTCCCCAGGATTTATCATCGACTTCTGTCTGGAGAAAGAAGAATAACTCGCACAACTTCAGTCAGACCGGACACGTCAACTAATATATGATGAACTACCAATTCTCAAGTTTTGGATGTTAGCGTAGAAAGAGTAATGTTTCTAACACCTGCTTGTCCGAGATGGGCTTTCTGGCACTAACAAACATAAGAAAATGAGAAATGCAAGAGGCTTCTGTTAGTTGATCAGGAAATACGTGTATGTTTATCTTGAATTCCACCACGAATTGAAATTTTGTGTAAGAGATAAACTTAGGTTTCTTATTAATAATGCAAAACTTTTATTGTGAGACATAAGCCAACAAATCCCCAATAAAATAATTATATTTAAGCTCATGAATATTTGTCTCTTGTTCAAGAGTAAAATACCGAGTAAATGTGTTTTAATTAATTTTATCAGCAACATCAGTGTCCCAAGTTTCACGGCACACCTTGCGGCACACTCGTTGAGAACCACTGGGTTATAACAATGTTCAAGACGTGTTGCTTTTTGGTAAATCATGATAGGTTTCGGTTTTGAAACCTATGTCAACTCTGTACTGAATGCACCAGATCAGTATCAGACTCAGTAGTGACTTGAGAATAGTGTTAATAGCAAAACGTGTCTTCAATGTTGAGCAATCGTAGTGATTGAGCAACAACACCACTTGATAATTGTTTATGTTTGTAGATTGTACATATGTGTATTATGTTGACTTTTCAAATTAACTAGAAAAATATCTCTTATACCATACACGTATTTTTTAAAACATTTAAAAGAAATTTTGAGCCATACGTTTATGTTATTTAAGAAGTTTTTAAGTTACTCTTTTAACCATTTGTGATTACGTGTCCATGTTTTTTATTTTGTTACGCGTATTTGAAATGATTTATTGCAGTCTGTTATAACATCTTAACTTGTGTTATAACTTAGGGAACCTACATTTACTGGTTCTGCCAATAATACAGGCTGCCTTAGTTGTGACGAGCTGTTAATTAATCACAACAACAAAACAATTAATATAAAAGGATTCTGGGAAGGGGAGACTGTTGATTTATGCACTCAGTTTAGTCGGTACTACTGATGACATCTCTTTATTACATATGGTATTAAATGCTCTACGTAAAATTCTCAACATATATGGTTCAACAGCTTACAGTTTACAAGATGATTAAATATTTTATTCTTTCACAAGGGCCCTCAAAATAAGATGTACATCTGTTTAACTTTTCCACGGATCCGGGATAGAATACAGTATGTTAATAATGGCCACCTCGCCATATACCATCTTTAAAATTGTGCCATTTGAAGAATGGACTTTATTAATCTTTTTAAAACAATAAAGCTTTCAGTTTAAACTTTTACTCTTTTACTACAAATAAGAATACAATTACTGTTAGTACTTAAAATGTCTTAATGTTGTTAATTTAATAGTCTTTTGTTGGATATAATATTTAGTATTTCATAATCACGGAAGGCTTGCCTCCGTGTCACCTTTTGGATATCCTCCAGCTCCTCGTTATTCCAGTCCTCGGTCCTCGGTTGCAGCATGTTTGATGTAGGTCAGGTATCTCTCGTTATCTTCGTATCCGGGGATGGTGTTGTCCTGAAGTCTTTTAGATCATTGTGGGTCCTGGTTCTCTGCTCTTGGCTAACGGGTAGTAATCGCTCGTTGATTTGAATGATTAACACAAAGTTTCATTCACCTGTATCCACTTCACATGATTGTTTATTTGTTCCACTTCACTTTATGGTCTTACCACAGTTTTAATTACATAAGTTTTATATTTTAAGATTTTTGTAGAGATGTCATAGTTGCTAAATTTTCATTATTCTTTCTTACTTGTTTACAACATACTTATATGAATCGCGGTTCAACTATATTAACGCAACACATTGTTTAATAGTATAAAGAATGCCTCTGTGTCTTAACTGACTGATTAATCACTTTAGGAAACAAACTATTTTTAACGTTCCACATTACTGCTGTGCGCAGCTTACGGGTTGACCGCTCCATTGCAAGTGCGTGAAAATAGTTAGGGATGAGAGTAGTAATCTCGCGACATTTACCAATCAACATAAAAGTAGTTCCATGTTTCTTCTTTATTTAAAGGATTAAAGTTTGACTATTTAATTAAGTAGAGATATTCTTAGTTACAGACGTTATTAAAATACATTACAGTGGTCTTATTTAATTATTTAAATAATGTCAAAATTTACAAGTATAGTTAGTTTGTTTAGGGGTCGGAAATCAAGTTAATTCTGGTTAGTGCCTGTCTATGCAGGATTAATTGACAAGCTTTACTCTTTCTGTACAATCGTATTCCTTTTAATTTATTATTAGACTTTTTATTAAATATTATTATTATTTAATGATAGCAATAACATTTAGTTTAAATGTGCGATTTTATTAAAAATTTAAAATTTCTCAGCCTACACATTACCTATTTATTAATTACCATATTTTTTATTTAATGAAATCGTCACATACTCCGCCGTTTAAAACACAGACTCCGGCTAATTTGGTCAGCAATGTACCGGGAGTATGCTTGGGGTCAATGTGTGTAATTATTTATTATTACTTTATTTATTATTAGTACACGGTTTGTTTTTTCTATTTCTCTTTAAATGATCTTGTTCTCATTTAAATGTTCTCCTTCGTGAAATTCCCTTTTGCTCATTTCTTACAGTACTAACTTATATTTTTAATTCTTAATACTAATTTCCCTAATTTCAGTAACTCACAATATCGTGGCCCGACTGACATAGGCTTACTCTAACTACACAAGTTAGCTTTCAGCACACACTCTTTTAATGATCTCTTGGCACCTTTCTGCCTCATCATTACAACTTTCAGTCGGCGCCGTTGTGACTTGTTACTTTACCGATATATAATTCTCTCTTGATTATATACCATAGATTTACCTCTAATATAATCTAAAGAGGATCCCATACTCCACTCTAGATTATAGTTAATCCTAATATCTTATATTACTTGAGAGAAGCGGAATCTCACGAGGGTAATTCTTATTATCTCTTTAACAATAACCAAACAAACTATGCGGAAGGGGAGACACTTTACACAATTCATTGTATTTCACACGCGGTGGTATTCATTGTTTAGGGAGGCTACCGTTTATACAATAGAGAGAGGGTGGCTGCTTACTACATTTCTTAACACGCTTTATTGTTTGCGTACAGGCCACAACTGGTTGTTCACTATTCAACTATACTTTTATTATTATTCGCTTTTCTCTTATTTACTGCTACACGTTACACAAATTTGTTTAACTTAAAAATTTTTCAGCCTTATTATTCAAGCAATTATTATTCACTTATTATTACTTTGGGGTTTTTAAAAAAACTTACCTAGAATTATTTCCTATCGACTTAACATATTTATTTAGAACACTTTATTTACTTTGTTTTTTTTTTTATTTGGCTCAGTTTACAAGTTTACTGTTTCGGGACATATGGTTTAATACTTTCTCTAATAAGGGAGGGTTAACTAAGTCATTTATTTATTTGAAATTTAAGTCACAATATAATTTAATAGTTGTCACGGTGAAAATACTTGCTCTACTATACTACACACAATTATCGCCTACACACTTTAGTACATGGTAAACATTTATTAACAGTTATTATTAAACATTTGCATTAGTTTCTATTTAAGCGATCAGCTGTTTGCTGGAATGTAGGTCAGACTAGTTTTAAAAAATGGCATTGTTTGCTTACAAAGGGGGAGTCCTCGGTTACTAAGCACAGGATAATACACGCTTCTTATAACAATAGAACTAACAAAGAGGGTGGCGTATTGTCTAACTCAACTTTGCGGGAGGGTAACTATGACAGTTTCACACAGGCGCGGACAAGAATTCAACCAGTCAAATTTTGTTTACAAACCGACAAGTTGATGAATGAAATTTTTGACAAGCACGTACCTGATGTTATTTCGTATTCTTGAGGCGTCTTAAGTTAACATTATGTACATTCCTATTTCTAAATCATAATTAAAATTACTTATTTACTATACTATTATAATAATAATTATCATTTTATTTTATTTAAAATTTTAGACACATTTTAGACTAAATGAGTGAATAGATCAGTGGATAGATGTGTGTGGAATATTGAGACACAATTATTATTTTTTTTTTTTTTACAAAGGAGCAGCAATTTTTTAGCAAAGCAGAGTGGCGCAATTTATAACATCTTAACTTGTGTTATAACTTAGGGAACCCGCATTTACTGGTTCTGCCAATAATACAGGCTGCCTTAGTTGTGACGAGCTGTTAATTAATCACAACAACAAAACAATTAATATAAAAGGATTCTGGGAAGGGGAGACTGTTGATTTATGCACTCAGTTTAGTCGGTACTACTGATGACATCTCTTTATTACATATGGTATTAAATGCTCTACGTAAAATTCTCAACATATATGGTTCAACAGCTTACAGTTTACAAGATGATTAAATATTTTATTCTTTCAAAAGGGCCCTCAAAATAAGATGTACATCTGTTTAACTTTTCCATGGATCCGGGATAGAATACAGTATGTTAATAATGGCCACCTCGCCATATACCATCTTTAAAATTGTGCCATTTGAAGAATGGACTTTATTAATCTTTTTAAAACAATAAAGCTTTCAGTTTAAACTTTTACTCTTTTACTACAAATAAGAATACAATTACTGTCAGTACTTAAAATGTCTTAATGTTGTTAATTTAATAGTCTTTTGTTGGATATAATATTTAGTATTTCATAATCACGGAAGGCTTGCCTCCGTGTCACCTTTTGGATATCCTCCAGCTCCTCGTTATTCCAGTCCTCGGTCCTCGGTTGCAGCATGTTTGATGTAGGTCAGGTATCTCTCGTTATCTTCGTATCCGGGGATGGTGTTGTCCTGAAGTCTTTTAGATCATTGTGGGTCCTGGTTCTCTGCTCTTGGCTAACGGGTAGTAATCGCTCGTTGATTTGAATGATTAACACAAAGTTTCATTCACCTGTATCCACTTCACATGATTGTTTATTTGTTGCACTTCACTTTATGGTCTTACCACACTTTTAATTACATAAGTTTTATATTTTAAGATTTTTGTAGAGATGTCATAGTTGCTAAATTTTCATTATTCTTTCTTACTTGTTTACAACATACTTATATGAATCGCGGTTCAACTATATTAACGCAACACATTGTTTAATAGTATAAAGAATGCCTCTGTGTCTTAACTGACTAATTAATCACTTTAGGAAACAAACTATTTTTAACGTTCCACATTACTGCTGTGCGCAGCTTACGGGTTGACCGCTCCATTGCAAGTGCGTGAAAATAGTTAGGGATGAGAGTAGTAATCTCGCGACATTTACCAATCAACATAAAAGGAGTTCCATGTTTCTTCTTTATTTAAAGGATTAAAGTTTGACTATTTAATTAAGTAGAGATATTCTTAGTTACAGACGTTATTAAAATACATTACAGTGGTCTTATTTAATTATTTAAATAATGTCAAAATTTACAAGTATATTTAGTTTGTTTAGGGGTCGGAAATCAAGTTAATTCTGGTTAGTGCCTGTCTATGCAGGATTAATTGACAAGCTTTACCCTTTCTGTACAATCGTATTCCTTTTAATTTATTATTAGGCTTTTTATTAAATATTATTATTATTTAATGATAGCAATAACATTTAGTTTAAATGTGCGATTTTATTAAAAATTTAAAATTTCTCAGCCTACACATTACCTATTTATTAATTACCATATTTTTTATTTAATGAAATCGTCACACTGTTACAACGGATACTATTCAGGAATCAGCAATATATACTGTATATAGTACATAAATACTGTCTCGTCAGGAGATTATTCAGTGATACATCTCCTGTTTTATCATGCAGCCTTAGGGACTGCTAAAGCACCGTCACTTCACGTAGGATCAGCTGGAACGCGTTTCAGTCTCGTCCGTGCTCATAGCGGTGTCGTAAGTTCTGCCAGTGGATCTAGATGCAGTCTCAGCCTCGAGCGGCACAGGATTGTATTTCCTGCAGATCGTAGGTACACCCAAGTTTCGATGGATGTTCTCGTTCCTGATATACCACGGCGCCTCCTCGGTGATCAGTTGTAGAACCTTTGATTAAAACCTCTGTGTGATGTCTATGTTTGAATGAGAGAGGCGGTTACACAAATCTGCAATCCTATCACCATACCGGCTTCAAAACAGATTTATAAACGAGTAATTTTCTGCTAAGAGCAAATGAGGAATTCCGACAAATTAGCTACTACAGCTTATTAAGCTTATACCTAAGTTGTTTTCTCTTGGATTGTATGTATTTATCAAATTTTACCTCGGATCGAAGTGAATCCCCAATTATTTGACTTTTTCGGTTTGAGGGATTATTTTGTCAAGAAACGTGACTGGTGAGTACGTTCCCTTACGGGTAGTCAATGTTATGTGTGTTAACTTATCTTCGTTTATTTTGATTTTCTACTTCTTCAGACAGAGCGTAAGGTCATTCAGCATATTTTGCAGTAGTTCTGAAGCAATTGAAGTTTCTGGCTGGTGGGTTTCCTCAATGCCTCGCTGTAGTTCTTCATTGACTAGCGCAGGACATTCGTAGCTTGAAGTTTAACATCCTTTAGGTTGTAAGCGAATATCTGAGTGCTAAACAAGTAGGCCTATAGGTCTACAGGTTACGGTTGTACAATTATTGTTTTAAATGCGTAAGCATAATTATTGTTTATGTTTTATAAAGTGAGCAATAACTTGTAAATGGTTAACAACGTCAGTTTGTTTTATGATTTAAAATTTACTTCATAAATCAGTAGATGTTATTTCTTGGGAAAATCGTAATATTTATTATATTTTCTTTTAATTTAGCTTGGAACATTACTACTAAACATATTCTGTAGATTATAAGTAAAAATAATCGTAATTATTGATTTACGATCTTGCTGTCTGTGTATGTGTGTGTGTGTGTTTGCTAACGAAAGACATAGAGACAACATGGGCACAAAGCAAAAGGAACAAATTCAAGAGAAAGGAAGAGAGAGAGAGAGAGAGAGAGAGAGAGAGAGAGAGAGAGAGAGAGAGAGAGAGAGAGAGAGAGAGAGAGAGAGAGAGAGAGAGAGAGAGACAGGCAGACAGGCAGAGCATATTAAGGGAACAACAACCGAGTACTACCAAATACGCTAAATTAAACGACAATATTTACAGTAGGCAATCACCCTATTTAAAATTTGCTGTGACCGTGTATTTCTCGAAAATATTTAGGTCTGTTTATTTTTAAGATTCAGTCGATTTCATAACGCTACCCGTTGAAAAATAACCGATTGTTCCAAGCAGTTATTTTCAACAAAATAGTGACTTATCTTCTTGGATTTCGTTGTCCATGTCCGTGTCCGTTACTTAACTTAATATAATTAATTCACTACCGACTCGGAACACAAAGTTTTTTATGGGTAAACATGTAAAAGTTTTACCTTATAGCAATAACCGCTTTTCGCTTTTAAAAAGCTTCTTCAGAGGCTGCCGCTGGGAGCATTGTCCGTCTTGTTTTTGGCGACGGTATCGACTTTGAAAGATCGATGTTGTGTGTGTGGGGTGTGATATGTTCTAATAATGCGTGTGATTTGAATTGTGTCTGTTCGTTTAGGATGTCGTTTTTAAGTGTTTTCGTGTGTTTGTATATTTCCAATTGTCCAATAGTTTTCGGCCTTTTGTGTGTACGTGTAGAATGTCCGTGTTATTGTCGATGTTTTTGTATGTGTGGTTTGCTTCAATGAGATGGTTTGCAAAGGTGGATTCTGTAGTGGAGTGTAGTGGCTTTGTGTGTTCAATGTATCTTTGTTTGAAACTACGTCCTGTCTGACCTATGTAGAATTTGTTGCAATCTGAGCAGTTTAGTTTGTAAACACCAGTTAGATCGAATTTGGTTTGTGCTTTGAGTAAGTGTTTTGATAGTGTGTGTCCTGATTTGTTTGTAGTTTTGTATGCGATTCTGTATCCTGCTTTTTTTAATTGGTGGGCTATTTTTTCAGTTTGGTTATTGATGTATGTTAGTGTTCTGAATTTGTTGTTTTCTGTCTTTTTCTGTTGTTTGTTTTGTGTTTTGTGTAGGAGTTCATTGACTATTGTTCTGTTGTATCGGTTGGATGACAACATAGACTTAACAGCATCCCACTAGATGAAACAGACTACAAAGACGAACTAAACACGATAAAATATCTAGCAGAATCTAACGGATTCTGGTGTAAACAGATTCTGGGAGTTGGTGACAAAAGTTTTTATTGTAGCCATATCTATGATAGCGGATACACTGTGGGACAAGTCTCATAGCATGTGGTGCGTCCCTGTTTCCAATATGAATGTCTCATATAAGTTTTACTATTTGTATTTCTTACTGCACTACTGTTTAATCGTGTAATATTCAATTGCGAACACGATTGAAAATGTTATATTCATGAAAATGATTGTTTACTTTTTGTATACTACAACTGTTTTATTTCATTTTCAGTTATTTATTTTTGCACATGGGGAGCCGATTATTCAAAACTCCCTACACCTATGGAAGCATGTGGCCTTTTCCCTTTTCCTCATGTGTAAGAATTATTAATTCACTAAGGGGTTTGATTTGGGATCCGGCAAAGAAACAGAAAAAATAACAATGTAGCAAATAAAACACTATTGATCAAAAATCTTTTAAGTATACTCGTTACAAAAAACACAAAATATAAGAAAGTTATTTTAATTGATAATATATAAATTAGGACTAATTGACTGATGAAATTTCTAATTAGCAATGCATAAACATGCGGGCTTTTACACAAGTGCACAGGCGGTGTCCGAACTCATGAAATTTAGTTGAGTACTTTGATCTTAAAAGTGGGTACATATTATGGCCTAGGAATAACAAAAATACATCTACGGGTGTCCGAAACAGTATTATTCTTAAAAAACATTTAGAGTATTTCCTGTAGAAACAATAACAAGTTCTTGGGAATCATTTTGTGTCCTGTAGTGTGAAAGAATTATATTAAGTCTCTCTTTTTTTGTCTGAGTGTAGTCAAACTTTACAGCTTGACTCTGAAATCATGTAATCAGATTTCATAAAAAAAAGTAATAACGACGTGCAGTTCAGTTTTGTTGCTGATAACAAAGAAATTCACTTTGGGAGGTTTCAGTGATGCAAGGTGAGTGACGTTGTGACATTAAGGGAATGTTATTTGATTATGTGATTTAACGAGTGTTGTATTAAGGTGGATTAAAGGAGTGTTGTATTTAATGATCAGTGGATTTTTGTATTCCGATTTTTGGAATAGTGTCAATCGGATTATTCTATTTTTGAAGTACATTAATTATAATTCAGACAAATGCAACGTGACAATATGTGCCGTTGGTTTGTGTCATGTTCAGCTTAATAGCTGAACGTTCAAAGAGTGAAAAAGTAAGTTTCTACCAATTTGATTTTTTTTTAAGTCCATGGATGTTAGTTTCACGGTATTGCTTTTAAAGGGAGGTATTGCGTTCTAAAGGCATACAATTAAAAATGTTCAACATGCTTGTTTTATTAATTTTTCCTAATAAAATGGTATATAATGTATAACACAAGTAAACTGGGAAACAAATTTAAGAAATAATCCGATGTGCGTCTCTGCACGCAGTAAAATCATTACAATTTAGTACACGATTCCTTTCATTAGTACATATTTTCTAAATGGCTTAACTTATAATGATGTAGTTAGCTTAGGATAGGTTAGGTCGCTTTTGGACTACAACCTAGGCTGCTTTTTAAGGTAAAGTTGAATGTAGTAGTCAACTCTGGATATAATATACTTAAACACGTTCTTGAAAAGCCATATTTACCAATACTTTGGTACGTAACTCAGAAACTATGGCACATAGTAGGGTATCGAATTTTTCAGGGCTGATGTAATTAACCGTTTCTACCTACGGAAGCAGAAGTGTAGAACTGAAGCATATACTTTGGGAGCTTTGGAAGCATATACTAGTCATTTGAGTATAAATGTTTACTAATTTCCCTTAAGAAAAGGCTATAAAATTAAAATAAATATAAATCTTGTTGTGGACATTGAAATTAAATAATTCTGCTTCAGTAGACATAAAACATATACACAAAATACCTAAAAAAAATTCAAGTTTCTGTCTCATCAAGAGTAAGAGAAAATGTACCTAAAGGTGGACAACTTAACGTTATGAGCACAGGGTTTACTGGCACCCCCTTTAAGAGTTTTTGACACAGGAAACGTTGCTAATAACTAGTAACGCTGCGCGTGTTGTTCATTTCGTAATGAACGATGATTACTTATTAAGTCACAATGTCCTGTGCTGTACTAGACGAAATTAGTTTGAGAACAATATGAATGTAATCATCTAGTCAAATCCAGATTTGTGAGTCACAAGTGACTTTGCTTGAAAGCTAATAATAAAGAAAGAATTTCGACGAAACCGAAACATCGAAGCATAATAATGTTTTTAATATTTACTATATAATACAAATATTTACTATATAACAAATATACTTACTACATAACAAACATTATCATGTTAATAACGACAGAGACCGAAGATTTCTAGACTGTGGGGAATCGAAAGAGTGGAAGCGTTACATTTTTCGATGACGTTACATTTTTGTGGAATGACCCCCAGCCTAAAAACATTATCATGTTAAAAAGACAAAACGAAAAGTTCATATAATTATTGAATTATTTAATAACGTGTATTTCGTGTATTTATTGTTTGTTTTCATCCGTTAGTTTAGAAAGCTTTACAATTTAACGATCGTCATTATTTTCTGCGAATAACCTGCCAATGCTAATTTGTTTTATTGTCTCAGCCAACAATAACATTGGGATTTCACTTCAACATCGTTATCACCTACTTTTTGTTAATATTCTCAACATTATTTAATTGTTAAATAATAAAATTTTGTAGCAACTTAATTATTAGTTTACTAAATAAAATGAAATAGTTTACATTAAAATGTTAATTTATAATGACATTAAAAAAAATTAAGGTAAAACCCAAGTCTGCTAAAAACAAAATCAAGAGATTTTTTTGTTACAAAGTGCTCACACGCTAAACTGAAAAATTAAATAAATCAGCCAATTAAAACTTTACACTGGTGCAATCGTAATTTTAGTTAAGCGTATTTGATCTTTGATAAACCTTTTACAAATGTGAGACAGGGTATGATTAAACTTTTTTTAAATAGAGTCAGTAGAGAGAGAAGTGGTGTTTTATTATATATTCTAAACACACAATAACTGTTACTGGATATACAAAAACATTTTTGTAACCGAAACGTAGAACTAGGAACACATTTCAGATACTTCAATCTGCTGCCCCTCTTTATTCAAAATTAGCAAACAACGTGATACATCGTTCTTTATTATTTTCATAATCGGTAACATTTAGTTACTTTTAGGCGTTTAAGGCACTTAATAAACATAATATTCAGTCAAAATAATTTTCTAGAATCGAGCCCACATATTCCGTGGGAATTTATATAACATATTTAAAATATGCTTCAGTGAGCTGTCACTTGAGGCGGAAACAAGTTCGTGAGTCAAGCAGAGCGTACCTTATCGAGCTGAGATATATTCAGCGACAGGTGATTACGCGACCAACTTCTCAGTTTAACGACTACTTCTCATTTAAAGAATTTTTTATAAAACAGCTCAACGAAAAAATTTATTTTAACGGCAATCTGTCATGTAAAATTTTTCTTTTACAATCTGAGTATAATTCATTTTTAAATTAATAAATTTGTGATAAAAACTACAAACGCGCGAATATTGGCAATGTCGTAGACGAATCAATGAACGTTCTACACTTCGGCATATCTTGGGTTCCCTGTACTGCATTCGTTTCAAGCCAACTAGAGACGTTTTCTGCGAGAAATATTTTACATAGATGGATCATAACCCAGGCATTAAAAAGGGACTGACAACACCTAAGCTGGAGAACCTTGGACACTTCTGAAGGGGTTACGTTTCTTTAGCCGACGGGGCCCCCGTCTAAAAACGCCGGTGTCTCACTCTCATTCTTTACCTCCGCGACAGGAGGTAAAAGAATAAGTGGCCTTGCTGCTTCTAATTAATTTGAGGTAGGATAGTTCTGATGCTGTAATTTTCTTACTGTTTACAGAATTCGTGGACATCCTTAACCTGTAGACGTCAAATAGGCCTCCCAAACTCGCAGTCTTTGGAACTTTATTTCGTTGACTTAATTTTAGAATAAGTGTGGGACGGTTTTAAAAAATTATAAAAGTTGGTAAACTATTTAGACATGTAAAGTAATGTTCTACATGGGTAGAAAAACTATTATAACTACTTCTTAAATACTACATCGAGTTCTCGTTTACCTTTAGGCAACAGGAACAATTTTACTCCAACAGATGTTTCAACGTAATACTATTTATTACATTCATTGTGTTTTTTCCCTAATTATTCTTTTATCTAACATAACAAATTGTTATTTCTAGTTTGACAATCAAGGTACTCTAAATGTTTACTGCTTTATGAACGAAAATACGAAAATGCAAAAACAAATTGATTTTGAAGTGAAGCAAGAAAGTATGTCCACTTCATGCCCAATTTCAGTGAGACTACTAGTCAGTTGCTAAAATTTGATAGGTCATAGTGTTGCAACATTATGGACAAAAAGCTGAGTCAAAGATATATCTTTAAAACAAAAAATAACTATACAATAGAAAAATGATGCCAGTCAATAGTGAATACTTCTTTATTCCAATAGTAATTATAGTTTTCACTGCGTTATGTTGGATAACGCGCAAAAAACTAAAACAACTAGTTCATCATTATCTTCAGCAAGGATTAAACCTAAAATGGTTTATTCCGGTTTCAAGCAGATAGGTTAGAGCTGGCGACTCCAACGCTTCTTCGGGCGTCCCACACCTCTCCGTCCTAGCTTCTTATAATTGAGTAGTTCTCTGGGGATGCGGCATTCAACCATTCGGTTGAGATGTTTGAACCATTTAAGCCGATACTGGGCAATCAATCAAGGATACTCATAATATTCAGTTCCTGCTGTACATCGACATTTCTTTTGCGATCTTCAATAGTATATCCTGTCACGTGCCTGAGAAATCTCATTTCGGCTACCTGTGTACGACTGGTATGAAATTTCGATAAAGTCCAATTTCCGACCCATAGAGAAGTGTAGAGAGAGTCATCACCTTGTAGAATTTCAGGCGTGTTTCTTTACTCGATGATTTTAGAGATCTCCCGGTGGTCCCACTTATATGGTTTAATTTGTGGAGCTTCTTCATCACTTTACTGTTTGTAATGTAAGAATAAATACCGTAAAAAATACAAGTCACTTTCAATTGTACACAAAAGTGGATTCATAAATAATTTTTCCTTCTCATTACCTCAAGTTAATTGGTCTCCTTACATTTTAATAATCAAACTTTATTTCTTAAGCTAAATATATTGGGTTTGTAAACAACAGCTTGTGCAATATGTGCGCATTTTAATAACTCAACAAATAAAATCGCTACTACATTAAATTATTTTCAGTCATATATAACCGTAAATTTAAAAACGTGTGATTCGTTGCTTTCATGTATTCTAACATGTTTTCGTAGTTACTGTTTATGTACAAGACAGAATTTTTGTGAATAAATTATTACAGGGAATTAAGTAAGCAAAGAAAACTGATTTTCAATGTTTCAATATTTACATTGTACGTCAGACAGAAATTTGCAACATTTTGAGTTTCGTATCTGTGAACCATGTTCCTGTGTGTTTGGTTCTGTAGACATCCTATTCAGGATTGTAACGTTCTGTAATTTTCCAGTCTACATACAGTCGGTACCAACCAGTGTAGTACTGCATTCATGAAAGCGATAATCGTGGGTGCGTTTGCACAGCAGGTAATACCCGTTGGGTAACGCGGTAACGCAGGCTTAGATGTTTGCATTATTGCCGCGATTGTTTTCAGTCTTTATTAGTGGTGGTACATTAGTGGTGTGTACACCAGCTTTTTTGACACATTGTTTTATCAAACTAACATTACATCTGAAGTACCGAATACAGCTGATTTGTAAAACTAATATTGCTGGCGAAGGGGGGTATTATGTTTGTGTTTGCCTAAAGTTTGAATACTTCATAGAAAATCGAAGATTCTATAAAAATGTTGGATTAGCAAATACAACTCATTTGCACTTTGAGAAAACTGTGTGTACGTCCTCTAATGCTGTTTAAATGCGAACAGTTTACAACGAGAAAAAATGCACTGGCCTAAAGAGCTTTTAGAATAAGTACTGTACAGAGATTTACGACTATTAAATAAAGCGAGGACATTGAATAGTATCTCAACACGTAGGCCGACATGTTGTAAGCATTGGTGGACTCAATATTTTGCAATAAAATAACTTTTTAAAAAACAAAACGAAGAATGAGAAAAACGTATTTTTGCCTTTGCGTATTTTGCCTTTGCATTTTGTTAAAATAAATTTTTTTAATTGTTGTCAATTGGGTACCAAATTTTTTGTTACTGTTAATATTAAACTCTGTATTCATTCGTCATAAACACCCTAATTACATACTTGTAACTGAATGTCCCTCAGCAATTTTACATTAACTTATTGTTACCGTTGAGTCCTTAAAAGCAGAAAGACTAACGTATATTGATGAATCCAATCGTTGTTTTCAAAGATTTTGAAGGTTAAGTAAAAATGTATAGGTAGCCTAAAAGGCCTTCTTTTTCAAGTCGTAGACAACAGTATTTTAATGTGAGGATATTCAAAGTTTGTTTTCCAGTTGTAGGTTTCTAATATCATTTCTTTTGTTTTTCTTACATTAAAAAATAGTATCTGAGACTACTTACAAAAGAGTCTCTTGTCTATTATCTTTCATTGAAGTAGAAGCATTTTAATAATAAATTTATGTATAAATGTCACTGAAAAATTGCAAAGACTATTTCAAGTCCGCTATGACTGCGTTTATCACAGAGCTTACTGATCTGGTTTCTTAGATAGAATAACAAGCATTACTTTGAAAGATTTTTAGATACCAAAGACCCTACATTGTTAATAAGACAAGAGACAACTACATTATAGTTGTTAATAAAACAACTACATAAATTTTTCAATAAACACTTTTAGCAGTTGTTTGGAGTTTACATTGTAGTTGTTACCAATTACGGCGGATTGAGGGATTGCCGGTTAAAAAAAAAACACTAAGAAAGATTACAGAAACTAACGCTGGCTAATTACGGAATTCTTTAAAAGCGACTCTGACTCTCCTCAACTATTCAGTCTGAACAGAATGTTGGACCGTAAATTTAAGCCTCGATGACGGTCTGCGTCTAATACTTTTCGTAGAATTCCAATCGAAGGCAAAATAAACTTTCAAGAAGTTTTAGTTACTACTATCAAAAAGTAAACGAGTTATATAAATTCAATAAATAGAGTTAATTAAACAAAGAAGACAAATTACAATCAAGAAAGATACACCAAGTTGTTAGATTAACACTGGAAGACTGTACGTTCTCCAGTACTTATGCCAGCGGTGGCTGGGACAAACTGCGAAATGCAGCGTCACTCATCGCCGTCTAAGCATCTGACAGTTGACAAGAGACTTCAGAATACTTGTGTAACGTCCAAATTAGTGCTCCCGTTATACGTGCTGTCTAAACCAATTGAGAAGTGACGTCTAGTAAACAAGAACCTGGAATAAATTAAGTTTGCAAATTTAAGCCGAAGTAACAAATTTAAGCGTAATCCTTGCGATATAATCAACGAAGAGGAGCAACTACAGCTACAAAGAGATGAAACAAAGAACAAAGTAGGAATGAACATGAAATAAAACGAAGAAGAAGAAAGTAAAAACAAAAACCCGTTATTTATTATACTGACGTAGAGTATTTTGGAAGTATGAAATATTAATAATTTAAGACACATAGGTTAATGAGTCAGTAAGAGAAAGGGATTATCAAACTGTACGAAACAAAGAAACAGGTAATCTAAAACTACATATGAAAGAATGTAAATTAAACTGAATTTTTTACTCAACGAAGTGGTTGTAAATAAATAGCAGCCAAATTTGTAAATGACAGTACTAATCGAAGCTGATTGCTATTCATATCTAACTTATATGAACAAAGTCGATATAAACAAGTTGATAACTGTCTACCCCGTTACCGACTACAATAGTAAGTACAAACCATACAAACCGTGTCGGTCCGGTTGCTGAGTTATTACTGACAAAACGTCTGTAGATATGGGTGATATGCAGTGCGTACAGATGCAATGTAAACCATGCCTTTTTTTGGTACGACATTATTTCCTTGACCTGTTAGGGACCTGCCATATCACAAGTGACACTAGCGCCCGTCTGCTGCTAGGTCAGTTAAACAATCAAAGAATCGGTGTACTGTGTACGTATTTTTGTTTCAGCTGAAACACATTAACATGCAGCTCGTACTTACGAAAGAAATTTTGATCGTTTTGGAGTATCTCTGTTAATATACCTGCTTAATCTTAAGTTAGGTTACTATATGTTAAAAAGATGGGTTTTTTGAACAATAGTGTTCTATAAATTCTGCCACTCTTCCGTTTCAAATATTAATTATCTAATTTACACTATTGTGACTACAATTACTACCGTCTAATTTACACTTCAGTCATTCCGCGAAGTCTTTACTTTTATAATTTTTTAGATATAATTTTGTTAATAAAAATATTTACTAATTAACAATCATTTTATAAATGTAACGACACCTCTAATGTCTTCTTTTGGGAGGCGTAAAATCCTTCAGTGTCTTGAGCAAGAAATATATAAGTCTAAACTACATTTACTGCATACAGTAGACGTATATTTTTAAAGATTAAGTTTCAAAATGAATATGCAGCTAACTAAAAGCAAATAATACTAACTAACATGTTTTTTAGAAATGGAGAAATTTATTTTTTTTTTTGCGGAGGGATTAGCCACTTAGAATAAGCATACAAAAAATTATTCCTTAATAAGCCAATGGTTTTTAAGTGATTAGTTAATTAATAAACAGTAGGAATAAGATACAATTATCCTGGAAGGACCGGCCAGTTTCTGCTACTCGCAGTCTTAGTCTAGAAACTATTAGAGTTTGAGTCGTAGTTTTTAAGAAACTTTTTTTTTCAGAGAAACATGATTTGTCAAGACAAACTACCAATACTATGACGGTGTTACGTATTTTATTACAATTTAAAGTTAATAAAAGTAATATTTCTGCTGTAGGTTTAAATGTGATAAATTCATCATCACAAAATCTTTCCTGGGGCTTACCGCGTTTTTAAAATAACTCCATTGAATTAAATGTGCTATACACAACGCTGGAAAAAAAGCCTGTCCCAAGACTGTATCACTACAGTCTTAGTAATCTCTCAAAGCTTTGAGAGCTCGTAAAGCCGTAATATACTTTGCACAACAGTCAAAAATCACGTATACAACCAAAGTATAAGTAGTTTTAAAAGTATGGATAAATGGTAATCAGTACAAAATCATTAAAACGTTCAAGCAAAGAAATGTATTTTATCTTAAAGTATACAATATTCTTGAAGGACTTGTATTTTGTTAATATGAAGGTGACACAGAAGAGTCTGGGGCAGACGCCACGTTCTGTATAGCTTTATCATTCGCCCCTAAATTCGTCTTTCTACCCATTTTATTACGTGTTCGTGACGAGCACGTCTTACAGGCTTGTTGACGCACGTAACTCAGTCGTGCAGTACTAATTCTACGCTCACACTCATAACGATGTTTGTTGTAGCTTTACGACCTAGAATTTTATTGAGTTTTTAAGAACCTCCATTTCAAAAATGTCATCGATTACTTATTATTGGACAGAAATAGAATTGATTAAATTGATTTTGTTAATCCAGCTTCTTGGTGAACCGTGCCAGTTACTGCAATGTAAGAGATGATAAATTATTTTGCAAACCAAGTAGAAATATAGTTCATCTAAAAATATTTCTGAATAATATTCTTATTTTTTCCGCAGCATAGAAGTTAAATGATCTTCCGCCGTAATTGATGAGAACTGCAATATAAATTCCAACAGCTCTTAAAAGTATTTAATGCGAAAATTATGTAGTTCTAGTTCTCTCTTATTAACAATGTAGGAACTTTGGTATCTAAAAATTTTTCAAAGTAATGATTGTTATACTATTTAAGAAACAAGATCAGCACACTCTGTGATAAACCGCAGTCATAGCGGTAAAGACGTGAAAGAGTCTTTGCAATTTTTCAGTGTCATTTATACATAAATTTATTATTGAAATACTACTGTTTCAGTGAAAGATAACAGATAACAGACTATTTTATAAATTGTCTCTGATACTATTTTATTAATATTTTTTTAATGTAAGAAAAACAAAATAAATGATATTATGAACCTACAATTGGAAAACAATCTTTGAATATCCTCACTTTAAAATAAGGCTGTCTACGACAAGAAAGAGAAGGCCTATGTATGGCTATATATTTCGATTTACCCTTTACAATCTTAGAAACAACGATTGGATTCGTCAATATACGTTAGTCTTTCTGCTTTTAAGGAATCAACGGTAACAATGAGTTAATACAAAATTTCTGAGGACATTCAGTTACAATGTAATTAGAGGGTTTATGACAAATTAATACGGAGTTTAATATTAACAGGAACAAAAAATTTGGTACCCAATTGACAACAATTTAAAAAATTTATTTTAACAAAATGCAAAGGCAAAATACCTGTCGGACTATGTGTTGAGATACTATTCAATATCCTCGCTTTATTTAATAGTCGTAAATCTCTGTACGACTTTCATTCTAAACTCTATTCAGGCCAGTGTTCTTTCCTTCACGTTGTAAACTTTTCGCATTTAAACAGCATTAGCGAACATATATTCAGTTTAACCAAACTGCAAATAAGTTGTATTTGCTAAGCCAGAAATTATATAGAATTTTCGATTTTCTATGAAGTATTCAAACTTTGCACAAACACAAACATATTATCCCCCTTCGCCAGCAATATTAGTTTTACAAATCAGCTGTATTCGGTATTTCAAGTGTGATGTTAGTTTGATGAAACAATGTATCAAAAAAGCTGGTGTACACACCACTAATACAGACCGAAAACAATCGCGGCAAATTGTACGCGGCAATAATGCAAATATCTAAGCATGCGTTACACAACCATTACATGCTGTGTTAACGCACCCACGATTATCGCTTTCATTAAAGCACTACAACGTTCGTTGGTACCGATTGTTTGTAGACTGGGAAATTACAGGACGTTACAATCCTGAATAGGATGTCTACAGAACCACACTCAGAAATATGGTTCACAGATATGAAACTCTAACGTTCCAAGTGTGTGTCTGAACTACAACGTAAATATTGGAATATTGAAAATCAGTTTTGTTTACTTACTTTATTCCCTGTAATAATTTATTACACAAAAATTTGGTCTTATACATAAACAGTAACTACGAAAACATGTTAGAATACATGAAAACAATGAATCACACGTTTTAAATGTATGATTATACATGACTAGAAATAACTAATATATTGGAGATTTTATTTTTTGAGTTATTAAAATCCGCACATTTTACAGAAGATGTTTCTAAAAACCCAATATATTTAGCTTAAGAAATAAAGTTTGATTATTAAAATTAAGGAAACCCGTTAATGTGAGGTACTGAGAAGGAAAACTTATTTATAAGCTTACTTTTATATACAATTTTATATTTACGGCAAAGGCCAAATAATTTTTTTAATGTTTTTTCAAGGTAGAGTTTTTTCATTAAATTCCATATATTTTCAAATGTAGTGTCTTCTACTTCACATATTCAAAACGTAAATCTACAAAATACGAACAATCGTAGGAAACTGCGATAAATAGTATTCTTATTTTCTTTATATTCATTTACAGTTTCTGTTTCAACTAAAATACATTAAAATATCGTGTTTGAAGCTTATTAATTACACCACAAAATTCTTGGTACAATAATGAAATTTTGTACCACATATTTGTACCACTATAATAATACTACAGATAATAAAAATTTGAAGGAGAATAATAATATGAATAAGAACAAGAAGAAGAAAAATTAGTAGTAATGTGTTGACCGCATCACAAATTACAAACGAGTCACCTTTTACGCTAACACAATCATGAAAATTGTAACTGTAGTACATAGAATTGCCGAACCTCTTATTACAACGAATCAGTTTAAGTTTAAGTTTATTACACTCATCTAATATCCAATCATGTTTTGTTAGTTATTTCATAAACGTGTGCAAACGAAGCTTTAGCCGCGTATATTAAATCTATTTATTATTATAAAGATTCGTTAGACGAATGGTTAGTAAATGATTAAACCATGTGTATTGTAAACCAAATCACAAAGATTATATATGAAAACTCCTTGAGCAGTTAAATTATTATCATGTGGAGACATTTGCATCTTGATGTTGTGCGAGTCTAGAGCTGTGCAGTGCAGATCTAGATGAAGTGCAGAAGCTGTCACTTGCCAGTCATATACGTGCTGAACAATTTCTTGATAAGGTGCGAGGAATATAGAATATACAAGTCAATTTCGTGGTGTTTACGTGTGCCGTTTGATGGGTTGAGTTTCCCTCATCTGCTCACCAGCCGGTTACTGCTGACTCCTAAGGGAGCTGCTGAGTTCAGAGGCGACTGTACAGACACTCACGCGGGGAGCGATGATGTCCTTTTCGACTGGCGCCGGTAAAGGTGAGTAACTATTACAGTCACTCTCGCCGGGAGCGGTAATATCGGTGGCGTCTCATAATCACCCGTTACTATAGCGGCGTATAGTACTCCGGTTAATCACCCACGTCGGCTGGAGACCAGAAAGGATAAAGTGAATGAAACAGCTTTGGTTATGGAGTCCGTCTGTTATTCTTTCACATTTCTGAGTCTGAGTCTGAGAACGAATGCAAGTCAAATTTCTTAAAACCAGCAAGTAAAAATTTCACAATAATTATTTTAGGACTAGAACAATTTAGGTTGAAATTATTAATATAAAATTCCAACTGTATCAACTGTACTATTTCTCTCTTTTGGTTGTTGTCCATAATTCACACCCATAAGACATTATAGGGACTGCCATAACTTTGTAAAACTTTAATTTTCTATCTCGACGTACCTTGTTTCAAAAAATACAGTTGATTGTTCCATAGATGGTCTGGAACTTACCTAACATAATATCAATATCACAATTTTAATGTCAATATCATTTTCCAAATAATTAAAGTAGCTTATCTATTCTAGAATTCGAACATTAATCATTATTTTTGTTTTATTGGCTTCTTACCTTTAAATGCCATTACCTTTATTTTTATAGCGGATATTTTTATATTGTGTTCTTTGCAAATCTGATGAAGCTTAAAAACAGATTTTTTCAAATCAGATTCTGTATTTTGAAAGTACAAGCTAGTCGTCAGCAAAAAACAGCACATGCAAATATCTGTTGAATATTCTGCTTTAACATAGTCAGTTGACTCTGAATATTAACTTGATTAATTTAATAATAACTATAAATACAAATTTAACAACACAGTAGCTGCACTACTGTAATGATACTAAATACACAGTGTAAGAAATAGTAGTACAAGTAAGGTTTATGATAAAAAAGTAGTTTAAAATAAAATAAAAATAGTAAAAACGCTTGTTTTGTTCATATCAGCACCACCATCGGAACAACTGTGCTAGAATGGACATGGTTCTCTGTTTACATAGAGGCAAGCGTGAGACTTAAAAAAAAAAACTTTTAATTTTAACTCCTTTAATTTCATAATAATTTTAAATTCAAATGTAACTATCTATATAAGAGAAAACAGAATAAAGTTTGCAAATTATGTTCATTTTATATACTGAAACAGTTTTGAAATGCTCAAATTCACGCTTAAGGGATTTTAGCTAATAGTAATCCTGGTTGACATATAAAATGAGATCTCACATCACATTTAATTATGTATACCATATAATTGTAATCCCTGTTTCATTAAAGTGTCCAGAATCACTGTTATCTGACGACATGCCCTAATTACTCAAATCACTGAAAATTTCCGTACAGAAATGTCTTGGAAATGTTTCGAAATTCCAAATCTAATGTCTTTAAGAACAGTATTAAGAAAAAAACAGTTAGTTCTTTGTAATGTTAATAATTATAATTATTAATACTTAATGTTATAATTAGGTGTCTTTGATTGATAAATAACAAATACATCAAACTTTAAAAATTGTGTAAATATTTTTTCTTGTTCTTGTATCGAGTTTGATGGAATGATTTAATTTAATTAATTAAATAATTAATTAATTAGTTGAGTTTGTAATTTCCTTCTATATCTATTCTCTCAATGTGAATTATGTTTTTGCTTAATAAAAAAAAAATAATAATGACATTAATGGTAGAAATAAAAACAATGCTGGTAACTGAATACTGATTTGCGTTTATTCATTCAAAATTGTGCGCCAGTCAAACTGCGCATGTCCCAGGCACTGGCGAATATTCGCCACAGTCGGCAGTGAGAAAAATCAACAAATATATTTTTTACAAGTTTAAATTTATGGTTCTTTTAACGAGTCGAAATGGTCAGAGGGCAAGGAACAAGATACATTTAACAGGTGTTCTTAAACTAAATGTTAATATCTGAAATAGAACAGAATTATTATTACAACTGTCAATTAGAAAGAAATTATTTAAATTTCGAACCAAGTCGAAGAAATGACGTCACTCCTCTCCAGGAAGCACTGGCTGATCGTCTTTATAGAAATTCAGCAATGGCCGCCGTCTGCTCGATTTTAACTGCTATGATGCCGTTGGAATTGAAGATCTTCTCCCACAGAAATAAAACGATGTTCCCTTTTCTGCGAAGTGGTGTTGGTCCAAAATATAGTGTTGAATGTCCCCTCGTCGTCTGCGATGTCGAATTCTGGATGGATCTCTTGTGTAGTGTGGTGTTCAAATATGTGTGTTGGTTTTCTGTGAATTCGTTCCAAAAATTGTTCAAAATGGCTGTCGAATTCTGGTGTTGAGTTTTATGGTGTTATACTGTGTTTTTGGAAACTTGTGAAGTGTTAGACATTGATAGATAAGGTTATTTTACTTGTTAGTTCATCTCCGTTACACGCCGCATAACCACACTTGGTTTTAATACAAATTATTTGGTTTTCAATACTCCACTAACACATTTTTCAACTGTTCAGCTTTGCGATTAACAATAGACTAATAGACGCAACGTCGTCGTTTTAGGGCAATTTGTGGTATGTCTTTTTCCTCTTCATATTGTTTAATTATAAAATATCTGTCTAAGACTTGTTTCACTATCTAACTATACATAACAAGTTTTCTTATTTTTTACTGTATTTCAAATATTTCTTAATTTTACATGAATCTAACTATTCAGTAATATTGATTATTTAATTTTACATCTTTTGATATATAGCTGGGTTTGTTTCAAACTCATTTAAGCCCAAAAATTACAATTTTACATAATGATTGTATGCCCCATATTTTGTACAAATTCAGTGTTTTAAAGGTTTTTATTTGTTTTTTCGGTATAATATTTCCCTGGAATACACCTAATAACTCCGTAATTACTTTGTTGTTAATAATTTGGTTATTAAAACATTTCAATATTGATTAATTTGCTGTTTAGTCTGATTTGATTACTATCATAAGCCTATTTTTGACTGTTTCCAAAAGAAGTTAATTTTCTTTCTTTTGTCATTCTATTTGCTATTAACTGTATCTGCATTAATTATACTTTCAATTTCTGTATTGTATGTATTGAATTCTATTCCTATTACATAGATTAATTCTTTGATAGATAATTTTTTGTTTATAGGCCATTCTGTGTTTACAAAAATGGTGTCTTGGCTGGTCTGTTTGTACAATTATACATGGTTTACTGATTTGAATAAAATTATTACATTTTTATGCCCTACTTGCCTCTCTGACTTACACAATGGAAAATTAAATGACCTGATTTTAAATACAATAGAATATCTTGTATCTACTAAACTTTCTTTATACTAATAACATCATTGAACCATAACATGAACATCTTATGCCTAATTTTAACAAAAACATCTTATTATCAACTATTTTCCATATATCACCTAATTTTAACAAAAACATCTTATTCCTATTATTTTTTACTGTATCATCAAATGATAACAAAATAGCTTATCCTAGACATAATTTAATTAAAAAAAAATAAAAAACTCCTATTACTAGTAACACTGTCAGTCACTAACTGTCTTGTGTATTTATGATTCTTTTGAAAACACTTTAACTGTGATTAAAAAACATCGTGTATCTATTTACACCTTACATCTAAAATATTATCTAATTAATAATAAATAACAAACATCTTAATATTAGTCATACCTTCAGTTATGAACTGTCCTTTGGTATTTTTGTCCTTCTCACCATTTACTTAGCTATAATTAAAGAAAACATTTCATATGTAATAGTTTTTCTTATATCTAATTTAAAAACTCTTATTACTGGTAATGTTGTCAGTCCTTAGACTGTCTTTCATCCCAATGGTTTTATTATTATTATTCTACACTCATGGTAGTCTTTTTATAATATTTACACTTCATTGAAGATTTTTTCATAGATTTTTTAACTATGTTTCTCACTATACACACTGTAGTTTCTTATTTTTGTTATCTCACTTCACTTTATTGGATTCTACACCATGGTAGTCTTTTCAGTGAGTTCTACACTATGGTAGTCTTTTTATAATATTTTTTAACATATTACACTTACAACTAATATACAATTTGTGTTTTTTGGTATTGTATCTTGTAACTTGTTTGGGTTTACCTATATCGGTTTCAATTTTGTCTCATGGTATTTATTATATGACTAACATTTTGTTTTGGCATATCTCTTCCTGTTTCTGGTCTCTTTGTTGGAATCTTGATATGTTTCGTCCCTTCTTCAAATATCACATTAGTAGTTTCCTTATTAAAATGGTTTCATGACAGATTATTTCCTTTTTTATGGTCCTTCCCTTTTTGTACTGCTTCCCCAATCTACTGGGTATACTGCTGGTTTAACTGGTTTTTTCATAGTAGGTTATTTTAATTAATGGTTTTCTTTATTATCTTCCATTTTTATTAACATTTTATAGACTTAATTATACAGTTTCTAGGGTAATCCTTAAACAATTTATTCCTCTCACTCACTATGGAACTTTCTCTTTTATTTATGTAACATTAATTCAAATGTTTAGTGTGATAATTTTGTTATGTTACAACACTCTAATATAATCTTCTTGATTTTCATATATTTTCACTCGATATATATTTTCTATTTGATCGTTCACTAAAGCTTGGAAAGCGTCTATCATAGAAATCAGACAGATATCCATTTTAAGAAAATCACTGGTCTGCGCAATCACTGCGTAAGAAAATCAACACACACTAAAGTCTGTAACGGAATACCTATTACTTGCTTTCCATATTCTATTCCATATTCCCTTATATCACTGTTATATAATAATTCAACATTGTTGTGACGCGCACATAAAGATTGCATGCACTGCATAGAAATCGTTAGTGAAAGTTTTACGTAACACGCGTATAAACATAGTCACACTCATCTTCAATTGATTTTCCTGTGTTTATAAGACGTACTACACACAAATAAAACATCAGTTTCTCACTGCGCGCGCGCGCGCGCGCGCGCGTGTGTGTGTGTGTGTGTGTGTCACCGACAATTTTCACCACGTAGGCACGCCATCTCATTCTGTTTGGTATACTTTCATTTCATGTGTATACTGTAGATCTCTCAATTTCTTTTTCTGTACCTTTTCACAGATCATCAAATCTGAATTTCCGCAGCATGTATTCTACTTCTGTCCCTTTTTCCAATAATCCGAGTTACAGAACCGTGTCAGAGTTGGCATTGTTACGGGAGAGAGTTAGTCAAAAAGTTGCATTTGCCTATACCGTATTCTTTTTTCTAAAAGAGGTATTTTGATAAACGTCGTTGACAACACTCGTAAATGTCCGTTTCTGTCAGCTGAAGTGACGTTTCGCTCTTGGTATTAACGGTATCAAAACATGGCAGATCATTTTCAATCAGTGCAGTGTCTCGTTTTTTGCTGGCAAAGAAGTGAAACCTTACTGAAATCCATCACCAGTTAGGGGAAATGAACAGTGACATAGACACTTACACGCCAGACCATCACAAAATGCTACGAGTTGTTCTAAAATTGCACAACTGATATCGAGGACAACGTGTTAGTTGCACAACTGTCCTCACACGCACCACGACGCATGTAACAAGTATACGCTCATAAAGTTGCCGTCACATGTGACCGTGGTTTAGCTGACGGTCCATATGCTTAAAACACACATCATCCATTCATCAAGTGATCCACTTATAATATTAACAGTTAATGGTTATTATCAACGAGATACAAGCGGTCGTCCTGTTGGCAACGTCTTAACGACTAATCCTTCCACTACCGGACCTAAGGAGACTAAAACAAAGAAAACTTCCTTCACGATGTAGACGTCAAAACTCCAGAGAATTATACGGTAAAACAAGATGTGCCTAATGGTTCGCAACTGCAGTGGAAACATGGAAGATGCACAACCAAATAAGAGCTAATGTAGCTCGCACTACGTCAGATCTCAATGCAGTCTTAAAGATGCTAACGGCAACGCATGCAAGTGTTGAAAGCTTCAATACACCAAGCAATCTAATGGTCTGACTCAATAGTCCAGCTACTGGCACACTAAAAAACATGTGGAATGAAAGCAATTAAACTATTCTAGACCCCCCCCCCCCGTTTTGGGGTCTAGAAGTTGTAAATATGTTCGGAAACAAAAAATTAAATGTAATAATGAATAGATTTAGCTTACATTTTTATTCACACACAGTTTTATGCAATATTTATTAAACAGTATTCCTATGAATGGATATTTAAACAGCGTAATAACCTCCTGATGGAACATTAATCTTAATAAGGGGGTCGACAATGCTGTACAGAGCAGATACATTAATCATGATTTTGTCAGCACAATACCTGACATATTGTTTTGCGTAACAGAGAAATTATTTGTAGTAAACTACTGCGCTTTTCTGTTATCATTAGTAAGCTTCGATAATTTGGATATTTTATTAAATTTTGTTTTAAACTATAGGCTAACCATGAGTCAACCTAAATAAAATAATAAACTATAAGCAAAATGTTTAAATTAATAAATTTGTGTTAGTGGTTGTAATCACAAACAGAATTAACACTGTTGCACACCACTAATTATAGAAAAATTATTCCGATTAGCGCTTTTAAGCTTCACAGCTCATCATCAAATCGGAAACATTCCAATCTGATGATGAGCTGTGAAGCTTGAAAGCGCTAATCGGAATAATTTTTCTATAGTGGTGTGCAACAGTGTTAATTCCGTTTATAATCAATATCGTTAAACATTCTGATTTTCTGCAATCGCCGGAGGTAGACAAATGTAAAGAATGCCACACTGATTACCACCAAAACTATCAGCCTAAGCGACATTTAAGAAAAATAACCATTAGTTCCAATAACCAATTCGTTATAACACCGTCATTGTAGGAAGTAAACGGAAAGCTTTCAGCTGAAGCGTTTTACGTTTTATTCATATACTACATGCCTATACATGCACTCATATATTAAACAATTAAACGGGTTTTTTGAGAACTGACTTATAAATATATTTAGAATATTTATTGATTTATAAATATTCTTATTGAAACTAAATATTGTAAAGTGCATAATTTATTATGAGTTTTGCGTATTTAAGAAATGATGCTATATATTTTTTAAAGTTTGCGTATTTCCTATTTGCGAGATACAGAAATTAATGTCAAATGACTTCTTTTGTAACACATCGAAGATAACATTCGTGGCTCCAAAAATGTCGCTAAAAACGACAACCAAAAGCGTAAAATTCTAAATCATTAAATTTATTTAAGAAGCCATCACTCTGCCTAATTAATGCTTGATCATAATTTGCATTGTTCGTAATTTTAGTGAATACTTCTTTTAATTAATACCGTTTGTTACAGCGTTATTCTTAGACACTTACTTTTGCACATATGCTCTTACTCATTTGTGCGCACTTACCCACGTCTCGAAGGTATACACTTCTTCTGCAGTATTTACCTTGATGTTCCCCGGCTGGGTCGCAGGCTTTGGTAGTTGACTGAGGGTGGATAAGAACGTGAATATCGTTATACAATTTTAATACAAGTAAAGAGTACAGAGGATTTAGTACTGGTTGTGAAATTAGTACGACTGTGTTAATAAAATCATATTCATTTTGTTTTTTATTTAAGAAATTCAAATTATCATATTATTAATTATTATGTGGGTTAATTACTATTTGAACCCTTATATTCGATACGAATATAATGTAATTATAACGTGTTTAAAATCTTATCTCTTATATTCTAAGACATATTATACACAAACATAAGACATATATGACCTGGAATATTTACTCAGACATGTAATACATAACACATATATTATTATAATACGTGATTAACACGTAAGAAATTGAATGAATATTCATCTTGTCTTAGCAAGTGTGGTTTTATTATATACCACTTAATAAAAAAATTAATTAATTAAACATTTATTAAAAGTACTAATACAGACCATTCTATCACTTTAATTAATTATATTACTAATGTCTCAGTTAATTAAACAATCTTCAATTTAAGTAACTCTCATACTTGAATTTAATTATCTAATAAAATATAAAAATATAATAAAATATGGTTCTATACTGACCATTTATTTATGAGATTAAAAAATTTATATGTACTGTTCTCAATTATTATTCTTTGAACTTATTGATTATTCATTATGAAAAATAAAAATATAATAAAGTTTATGTAAACTTGTATATGGAATCTAGAGCCTTCTTTTGATAGACCTCAGGGTCATTTATAATATTAAATAAATGTCTGACTTCACCTGCATATTTCTGCAACCATTTAACTGTGTCGTTACCGTCATCCGGACTCTCGAGTTTGGATCCTCTTCGGTATTACCTACTCTGTCTCTGCGTCGTTGAAATTACTCTCTCCGTCTACTGGATGCTGAGTTCAGACGTGGACCTCTGGTCGTGATGATGTACGGCTGGATGTAGCTGCATGTGGCTGTCCCTACGTCCTCTAATATTTTGCTCTGGTTCCTCTCCTCTCCTCGTTTTGTCACTCGTGGATGTCTCGAAGTTTTACGTGGACTTCTTGAAGTTCATCGACGTTACAACTCCTCTTAGATTACGATATTATAGTCTTTTAAAATAACTCGTGTTTCACTACTACTTTCATCGACGTAGTGCCGGTTCCATCGCACTTCAAGTTATGCAATACAGTTTAAAAACATTACTTAACTTTGTAAATTTCGCGGTTGCGAGATGCGTGGATTTCACGTAGTGTCTGTTAATGATCTGAGAAAGCGTGTGTCGCTCGCTGGGGTTTATACTGCTGCCGTCGTTCCATTCCTGTTGGAAACTGTTTGGACAAAATTGAACAGGTCCGCGCGTCGATTTAATTGCTAATTACAACCTACGCGTCTTTCTATGAAGCGCACACTTTTTTATAAATATTCTTTCACACATCGTTAGGTACATTATTAAACTTTATTTATGCAAATTATGAACTTTATGGTGTGTAAACTATGGAAGTTATGGCAAAATTTCACACGTTGGCTGAACGGTTCCCACGATCATTGACCACTTAATCTTCAATTGCAGCGCCAGGCGCCAGCTATGTTTTTACATATGTCGCTGATTCGTGTGACTTCTGGTTTTCGTTCAGTACTTAAAACACTGTGTAAAATTTTCCACACTCGTATGCATAATTCAACTTGTTCTTCAATTTACACACTACCACTAACACACACGCAGACTGATACACACGCGGCGGCCTGTCGCTATGACGTCACCCTTGCCGGTTGGCGCGTGTTTCTTTCTCCCCTTCGCTGCGTCTAAAAACCAACTAAGCTTTTAATTCCATATGCAGGCTCACTTACAAATATTTATTTATTTTAAATTAATTACTACGTTTATTTCTTTTATTATCTCTTATACCTAACGCTTAATTATTACATTATTTTAATTATTTACATCTTTTACATCTCATACGTGCGTTCGTATGTTATCATACCTCAGTCAGGGATTGATACATAGACTTATGCTAAACGTATCGTTGCAATATAATACTCAAAATTTTGGAATTAGACGTCCATCGCGTAAAAAAGGAAGTAGGTATTTGTCTTCCGACTGTATCGACTGAACAAGTTCACTTAGGAGAACTGAAAATTCCTAACAGTTGCAAAAATATCCGACACTATGAAATGCTATTGCAACTTTGCTGAAGCACTAAATTTAAGCGATGCGTTATGCAATGAACAAAAACTGGTTGTAGCGCTAATTCTTTGATTTCCATCTGAAGACCGTTTAATTCTCCTGACATAACGTTTACACCATCAAAAACTGGGCAATAAATTTTGATTTAAAGTCAAATTTTTTGAGGGACCTTGACACAACATTATACAGTGTTTCGGCTGTCAGACTGGATCTAACATCATAAAATGCCAAACATCTTTCCACCAGCTTTACCCCGGGAATTATGTATGATACTACATTGAGATTTGTGGACAATATCTGTGGAATCATCCACTTGAACAAAAAAAATGTACACTTATATTTTCTTTTCGACGTTCTCATCAATATACTAAGAAATGTAGTCTATTATTTCATTTTGAAAAGTCTTAGAATAGCCGGCAAAGGTAGATGAAATACTTTATAGTCTTCTTGAATATCTGCAGGGCTTATTGATACGAAGGTTTGTACCAGTTCTTTAAAGTTTTACAATTAACAGATGATAAATCTTCGTGATGACCGCAAAATGCTAATTCTTGTTTACCCAAGCAAAGAGCTGCACGAATAGATTAAAAAATAAATTAGAATTTTCCTTTAAGGCAGTACTTAAAATTTGCCTCGGGTTTGAAAAACTCATTGCACAATGTGTGTGCTCAGAAGAGCCTATATGTTTGTAAAGAGCACGAGTAACGATGCCAGAGTCATCAAAACAAGGTATACAAAAAAATTGTTTAAATAATAACTGACACACAGCCACTCGAACGTTGAGTACCAATTTTTCTTTAAAATTTTGTACACCTTGTTCTTGATTTTTCCAAATTTATTTACTGGTAGTATAGGGCATAGATTTTCCACGGCTTTAAAAGTCTCTCTTATTATCATTATTCCTTTTTGAAAATGGTTTTTCTAACAAAATACATACCGGATCATATAAGGGAAATATTGTTAAAAAAACAACCAAATCGACGAACAACGAACTAAACATGCTGGCAAACAACACTCACTTACTGAAGATGCAGCTATTCAACTCTGCTTCTCTTGAAGAGGGAGCCCAGAATAGGTGTACGCGTTGTCATGGCAACTGTGATAAACTTGCGACCTTAGTGAAGTCATTACTGGGACAGATTTTATGACTGTAGAAACCTGCCTTTACGATATGCTTCAATCTTATAGGCTACTAGTAGGGCCTACTATACGTTTTGCAGTACGTAATCGCAGCGAAATGCAGCTTCAATAACTTACCTCCATCGCTTGTAAATGTTATTCCAATACCCAGACAAAATTAATTGAAACAAGTAATTTTTAACAAAAATAGTAAGTAGGTTACAGAAATAGTAAGACAAACTCATATGCTTAACTAATTGAGTATGCAACCCCTCTACAAACTATAAAATATGAAGGCAAATGTGCAAAAATATAAATGAAAAAAAATGGAAATTACAGCTCATCACTTATAGAGACATAAATTTATTGTTGTGAGCGCTCGACATATAAATTCTTTAAAACTAAAATTTTAATTTACAATGAAAATTAAAATTCTTTAACTTTTTTCTCTGAATATTTGTGTTAATCTTTGCCAGTATTTGCAAGATACTTAAAAACTTGTCAACACGAACTTTACAACTTGCCTGTACTGTAAATCTGAGAATAATTTATATAAGCCATCAGCTGAGACTGAATATGACAGGTATACTATTGCTGTTAATAACACTGTTCGTTGAACTGAGATGACTCAATCTTGCCAGAAATTGGTTTAGTTGGTAATTACCCCGTATTAGGAACACGATTCTCACTAATGTAACAGAGGAATTACATGTGATGCGACGTAAAGAATTAGTGAGTCAGGTTAGTAGTTTCCTATAAATATACCTATTTTGTTGCTAATACTGTTCACTTCTTAGACAACTGTTGCAAGATTGTAGTTTAAAACTAAGTTCCTCAACATGTTTATGACATTACTCGGCGACTGGAAAGTACTCACATCATTGTAAAATAGTGCTCATGGTGACGTTGGTGCATAAATGTAACACCTTTTGCCATAGTACGTATTTTTCTCTTATAAATCCGCTGTATAAACTGTACTAAGATAGAAGCTATTTATGTAACTTAATAAAATCGGACTCACTCCAGACTAAAGAAACTTTATAGTCGTTGCCTCGACTCGCGTATTTAGGAAATTTACTCTTTTGCAGTTTATAGCATAAATTAAAAAATTTCACTAAAGGCTTTGTTAGAATAACATTTACGAACCACTGGTACATTGTTTGTATAATATGATAGTGTAGCTTATACATTATAAAACGTTTTAAATTAAGTTTATTAATTGTATAACCAATGTTTCTAATAAGCTTGATTTTTAAATTGTAAATAAATAAAATTTAACTCTGCACGTTTGTGAGGGGTAGGTTGTTTGTGTGTCTGTGTCTGAAGTAGTAATTTTATTGGTGTCTGACGTACGTGTGAGTGAATTTGTATCTTTGATTAGAAATCAGTCTAAAGATAATGCAAGGTTATACAAAATGAAGTCATACAAAAAAAAACACCAGTAGCAGTTGTACCATAAATAAAGAATATCTGAAAGTTCTCAACAAAGTTAATTTAATGTGCCAAAGAAAAATTTGCTATTCTGTCGTCAGTATCTAATATGATTTTTTTTTAAACAAGTAACATTTATTTATTGATTTCTATTTAAACTACTAATCACGTGAATGATTTTATTTAACTATTAACTTGCGTATTATTATAGTCACCTTATATTTAATAATTTGTTTTTGTTTGTTTTCACAATTAGTATATTTTAATATTTCGATTGATATATTTTAAATCCAGAGTACTTTAAATACTACAGTGTATTATTACGGCTGTTATAAGAAATAAAAAAGTTTGACTCCGTAACACCAGCTGCATTGAAATACTATCAAAATCGTTAAACATGCTTTGCGACCAGGTTGATTAAAAACAAATCAAAAAGAGTTACAGCTGGCCCAAGTATTAGTGTACATTAATTATCTATATAATGCTTCTATTCTTTCAGTACCTCCAGCACAACATTATTTAATAATCCACTTATACTGAAAGACCAGAAACTTTGACCAACGTGTATATTGCAGTAACGACTTTATTTCATATCTTTATTTATTTATTTCTGTTTTTAGTTTTTATTTTATATCTATTCATATAATTTTCAGATTTTGTTGTATAATCAATACAGTAAAACTCAGCACTATAAGACAATTTAATTCCAAACGGCAACTTTCATTTGCTTTCCTTAACACAAAGTTGCCAGTCTTCAAATTGTTACACGTCACTGTTATGCTACCATGCAAATTACATTACTGTATCTTTGTATGGGTTCCTGTTTGTCAAAGCAAAGTTTTGGTGACGAGCGTAGAGCATCTGTAACGTATTCAATTGTTCTCTTAATCTTCATACTCCACAAATTTAATAAGAAATACATATAATTTTATAATTGTTAACACCTAATCGGGCAAGCTTTGTGTATGGAAGAGAAGGACTAACACTCTTAACAAATCTGCAACTCTCCTAGGCATGTTAAAAAAAGCCTTTCGAGAAATAATAGGACATAATTCAAAAACGGCATATGACATAAGAGAAAATTCTAAAAGCGTATAAATTCTATGAAGATGTCATGATCTCAATAGTAATATTTCCAATAATCTTTTCTTCTTCTTCTCCTTCTTCTCAACCTAGAATTTAGTAAGTTTCAAATTACTTTCTTTCCGTGGATAGCCTCTTGGTCACCACATACCTTCTTCCTTTAGAGCATTAAGAATTGACAGAAATCCTTCAATGGTAACATCTGTTTTTGTAACAATTGAATATAAGCCGAGGCACAATCAGGACCCACATTGCTGGATGCCCAAGAGGCAGATGCACAAGGGTGCTGCGAAAGTGAAACGAAGACATATACGAAAATATAGGCTACGGACAAGTGCAGAAAGAATAACACGTGTTATTGACAGTTGTATGCTTCAACGCTCAGTGGCTGTTGCAAGTTTTATGTGGGAACAACACCTCTTACAGTTAATGATTAATGTCATCTTACCGAGAGTATCCCACTGAACTCGTTAACTATCATTTATAGCCCTTTACACTAAGTGATCCCATTTTTATTGATACGGTCTCGCTAATGTGTAAAGTAACTACACTGTGTTGTTCGGATTTCTCTAGAGAAGTGATTCCCAGACGTTTCGAAAAAATATAACATTCGCGATTGCACTACTTGCCTTAATTTGTACAATTACAATAAACTACCTCCAGTCTTAGACACCCGTGTGTAAGGACACTGCCCCCAGAAGGTAAAATCCCAACCAGCATGGAAGATTTGTGGCAACCCCAAATATAGGTATTGGAACAAGAGTTATGCTTCGCCATAAGATTAACGTCTATCATGGTTTAGTTAATGGTTGTTGGGCGTTCTCGACTACTTATGTGGCCAGCTCTTCATTGAGATCTGGTGCGCATTGTACTGCCAGAAGCCGTTTTCGTCGAATACAATACTAAATTATTCCTAACAATGAACAAAATGTTAGCGTGCCCGTTCCATCTAGTATGAATGGAACATGACGGGTTTAGGGGTTACGACAAGATAGAGAGTAAAACGTTACAACTCATGTTGGAATGTTACAGTTCATAAATTGCAGGGAATCTCATGAGACCGAGCTATTGTAGACCTCGATCCCTAAGTGACTGTTAAGGATCACTAAAGGGCAGCCCTACTAAATCGCAAGATACCCTTGCAGTAAGTGCTTTAGGCTCTTGAAATTTATTTAAATCCCCCACACAATAGAGATTTTAAACAATCCGCACGATACACAACCTACAAGTGAGCTTACACACTTAAGAGGTTTGTGAAATCAATAGAAGATCTGCGAACTAATTAGAAATTAACGAATCTAATATATACAATAAGAAGCTTGAAATAAAAAATAAATTAATAACTAAAACCCAACTACAAGAAAGCAACAAAAAATACAAAACTAAAACCCGACAAGCAGAGAAATAATACAAATCGAAAAGGAACTAAAGATAATAAGTGGTCTGTCGCAGTATTTATTTATCCTTGATTTTCCTTTTTTTATATCCCATAAAATGCTTGTCATATCTACTTACGGTAAATAAGATGTTTTTAGATCAGGCTTTATCTTCGTTAACCATATTCCTGTCTGATAATTGCATAATCCTTACATTTATCGATGAAAGTGGGAAAGACTTTCTGCTGTTTCTTTTTTTTATTTTTCGGAGACAAATGGTATAGTGTTAAATGAAATGTTGTTGTCATATGGCATTCAAGGACACTGTTGCAGAAGTGAGCCAAATTAAGGCTTCTGACGTGTGCTTGATAATATCAGATTACACAATTTGTCGCTAAATTTTCGGAAAATGTAGAAGATGTATATCGAACTTATGGTTTGAGTGATAAATTTTACCTGCTGCACGTAACAAGGAGACAAATGGGAATCGAAGCCCATTGTGTAGAATTCATTCTAGTTGGCTAACATATTTAAGTCGACTGTCTGTCAAGCGTGTCTGTGATATTCTATCTAAAGTAAAAGTTCAATAGAGCCGTTACTACCATGGTTGTTTTGTTTCGGCATTTTCCGCCCCAGGTCGTTGCGCCTCCGATATGTGTTACCTGTTCACATTTATGAAACGTAAATCTTTATCTTATACCCGGCCGAAATTTAATTTTAACAAGTACTTAACACGCCTAGAGATCCAGCGCTAAGCAATGAACGTAACTAACTTTCCGTTGTCAGACCACTGCTTGTTCATAGTAATCAAGCCAGTCTTTGAAATTAATGTGTTTTCTTGTATTAGTTTCAATTATGTCTCCACACACACACACACACACACACACACACACACACACACACACACACACACGTGCGCGCAGACACATTTTACAAGCTTATGCCTATACAAGCATGTATGATATAAAATCCACTGTGAGTAGGCGTGATGTGAAATTATCAAATAAATATATATAAAAAAATTGTAGTTTTACCAAGCGTTAAACTTTATATGTTTAAGGATATGTTAAACCGATGCCAGTATATGGTAAATTGTTTGCGATATTCTTTTATTCTTTGGAGTGCGAAAGTGTAAGTATAATTATTTAGTAACTAAAGTACAGTAGCACTAATTAAACAGACTGTTCAACTAATTGAATACTTTGGTTAGTGAACTCATTCAATTACTTTATTTAACGACGCTTTCAATTATTTTATTTTATTAATAATAACTGTGTATTTAGATGAAATACTCGTACTTTCAGTAATGTCAAGTGTAAACCTGAACCACTGCTTGACCTATATACATGGCACGAGAGAGTTGAGGTGACCGGAGTGTTTTCTCTTTTTTGTTAGAGGCCGCCAGGAAATAAATAAATTGCAGCAGACGGTTGCGTTTGTTCTTTTCTTTTTGAGAACTCACGAGTGGTCGCAGTCTGCAGTTATCTGTGAACACTTGAAAGCAAAAAAAATACCACGCACCTTTCATAAATATTTCGCAAAATTATTATAAAATTAGGTCGCATAATTTACAGTCGTTTTAATTTAATTGCACATATTTACTGTAGGTTAAGATCGATATTTTATTAACTTCTGTGTATTTTATAACGTGTATTGAAGCAGGTATAATTTTTTACCACCGTAATCTAAAAACCACAGTTACAAAACCAAGTGACAATTGTTTTGTTTATTTACAGCCGGTGATAATAAATTGTGTTCATTTTCTCCGCTGCTACTTTGTTACTATTCTGCTGATGTCAGAAAATAAGTGATATCACGAACTGTGTGAAATAAACTTCGAATATTTTATCTTAAAATTACAATTTACCTATCTTAACATGGTTAGGAAGTTATTGCCTTTCAGACTTTATGTCCCCACGTAGGCCCTTACACTCTTAGTAATTAATTATTAAATTAAATGATATACGTTAATCTTTCTTTTTTTAAAGCATTACATGTAATACGTGTGTGTACGTGTGTGTATTCCTTTAACTCAATTGGCGGAGTACTGAAACACAACAAATTTTCTCTATCTGTCCGATTTTGCACTATTAATTTTACTTCTCTCCATGGTTTCTCTGTAGTTGTTACTTTTCGTTATACTGCACCATGTAGTTTCTCACCGATCCCACAGTCTGCTGTTCTATGGATCCAGTCAAGTGTTTTTCTCGTTATGTTGGATTCTTCTCTTATCAAAAGTATTGTATTCAATTCCACTGATATTATATTTCTTTGTTTGGAACGTCTCCGTAGTTTTTCGTTGCTAATGAAACCTGACCAGCAAATCTTCCGTAACCCCCTCAAACAACTATTCGTGAAAGTCTAAAGCTTCCTATTGTTGTGTTTGACGATTTCCGTGTTCAAATACACGCAATGTGACAGGATTTAACGCTAGTGTTGAAAATTCCCATCTTGCTTTTTACAGTTGCTCTTGATTTTTGCACTACTCCGTTTATCTTTTGGAGTTTCAATAGCAATTCTGGCCTTGCAGATTCGTTGGACCATACCTTCTTCATAACTCATGCATTTTTTACGATTCTCCCAAAATGTCCCTTTTAACAAATATATCTGCTTACATTTTTGACTGTTGATACATATTTTCATTGAATGACGGACGATTTTTGTATTGACTCTCATTGTTTTAGACTTTCTCACTTTTACCTCCAGACCTACCAGTCTACCATGTACTAAAAGTCTGTCAAGTACTTATGGTCGAGACGTAGGTTTCCCAGCTCGATCGTTTTACAGCGAGTACTGTTAAGTTAACACATCGTTAACGTGAGAGCGAGCGCGTACTGTAAATGAAACTCTGGTAGTTTTGAAAACACTTTTATTAATTAGAACACTTGTACATAAAGACTAATACCTAGACTCAGTACGGATTCCAACTTAAGAATGACGCGTTACATGTAGTTTGCTAATGAACAGAACGCTAACACAGAGAGCAGCACTTGCTGGACGTAACATACCGCCCAGCAATTATAATTATATAAATTGATGCTAATTATAAACTTGTATACTTAAATTACCTTAATTTCTAATTACATTTTTTTTCATTAACATTACATATGTTAGAAGTAGGAAGAAGGATTAATTTATTTATTGAGCGTTTTACAATTACATTGTTAGTTTTCACATCTGCTACACGTATCAACTTATCTGGACCTGGGTAAACCTTGACGATAATACCCATCTTCCACATCAGTGGAGAGAGATTATTCTCTTTTAAAATTACAATGTCTCCAACATTCAAATTACAATTATTTCTTTGCTGCATAGAGTGGAGATAATCAATAGACCATCTTTTCCAAAAGTCTCTTAATATTTTTTGTGTTAACTGCCATCTTGAAAGTCTATTGATACTTATATCTGAGAAATCAGGATCAGGCAAAGACATCAAAGGTGCGAATGTAAGGAAATGACCAGGAGTAATTGGAGATGGATCAGAGGAATCCGAAGAAGGCAGATGCAGTGGTCTCGAATTTAAACAAGCTTCAATCTGGATCAACAAAGTGGATAGTTCTTCGTATGTTAATATAGAATTTCCCATAACTCGCCTTAGATGAAACTTTAAACTTTTTACTCCAGCTTCCCATAAGCCGCCCCAACTTGGTGAATAAGGAGGGATAAAAGACCACTTAATACCATTAGATATTGCAAAAGATTGGGTTTTGGATTTGACTTGATCAGTTTTCAGAAAATCATACATTTCTTGAATGTGACGATCTGCAGAACAAAAGGTACTTCCGTTGTCGGAAAAGATATGAGATGGTAACCCACGACGTCCTATGAATCGTCTAAGAGCAGCCAAAAAACAATCAGTAGATAAATCTGTAACAAGTTCAATATGTACCGCTTTAGTACTTAGGCAAACAAATAATGCTATATAAGACTTGGGTGAAACAGAATTAGCTGAGCGTGAACGCCGCCCACCATGTCGGATGTATATCGGACCAGCAAAATCAATGCCCGTAGACTGAAATGGCCTTGACATTGCTACTCTTTCTTTAGGTAGCTGTCCAAGTAATTGTGATTGAGGTTGAGCTTTATAGCGAAAACAAGTTACACATTTATGTATAACAGACCGAATGACATTTTTAGCATTCAAGACCCAAAACCTTTGTCTGAGAGAAGAAGGTACTACCTGCTGTCCGCCATGCAATAATCTAAGATGTTCTTTGTAACAATCAATCTGGTTAGATGTGAATTAGGACTTAATACTATAGGATGGTTAGCTTCTGATGGTAAATTAGAGAGGTTTAATCTACCACCTACTCGAATGAGATCTTCTTCATCTAAGAAAGGATTCAAAGTGACCAATTTGCTCTTATTTGATACATATTTTCTTTCTTTAAGTTCATGGATATCATGAGAGAAGTACATCAATTGAGTTTGACGAATAAGAACCTTCATGGTAGAATTGATTTCTTCAAGTGAAAGACTTGAAGTAATACGATCATCAGGATTTCTTGCGTTGTATATGAAGCGACGACAATACGCAAATACACGTAGAGCTCTGGAGAGAGATGAAAATGGTTCGGTAAGTTCAGTCAGTTCTGAGATGCTAGAAAGGTATGACAAGCACCTTGCTTCTTTTCTTCGTTCAGAGATTCTGCTGGAATATTTGAGATGTTACACTTGATTGAAGGCCAATACTCCTTTTCTTCCTTCAGAAATTTTGGACCATGCCACCAAAGACTTGAAGTTGTTAATACAGATGGAGAGCAACCACTGATACAATATCAGCTGGGTTGTTTTTAGAAGGTACATGTTGCCAAATACAACCTTGAGTTAATTCTTGGATTTCACAAACTCTATTTGCGACGAAAGTCTTCCATCTATCAGGAAGCGATGATAACCAGTACAGAACTACTCTTGAGTCTGACCAAAGGTAAATTGCATTCAAGCTTAAATCTAAAGTACAACTAACCTTACTGACTAAACGAGATAATAACAGAGCTGCATTCAACTCAAGTTTGGGGATAGAAATCTGCTCGATAGGAGCTACTCTGGATTTGGAGCATAACAAATAAACCGCTACATCGCCGTTAGCATTTGTAGATCTGATGAAGAGACAAGCACCATAGGCTGTGATGCTGGCATCACAAAAGCCATGCAATTGTACACTGACAACACTGTCACTAATCTTAACAAAACGAGGAATCTTAAAACTAATTGCTAACTTAAGCTGAGAATACAACAAATTCCATTTGTCACTAAGAGAACTAGGAAGTGCTTGATCCCACTGCAAATTGGAACACCATAGTTCTTGAATGAAAACTTTAAACGTCACTATTATTGGAGTAAGTAGACCCAAAGGATCGAATAACGAAGAAATTATTGATATTATAGAGCGTTTAGTGTAAACAATATCCTTGTCGTTAAGTATCATTTGATAAACGAAATTATCACTATGAGGATCCCAAGAAAAACCTAATGTCTTGATGTGTTCATCTTTATCCAGTTTAACATATGAATTGGAATTTTCAAACAAGTCAGCAATATTGGAATGACATTTGTGTAGCGAAAACACATACTGACTCAACAGGAAAGAAATGTCTTGGTACAACTTCTTCAGTTGGTCAATATCATCACATCCAGTGAGTAAACCATCTACATAAAAATCACATTTTATCGTCTTATATGCTTCAGGGTAAGATACACAATTCTGATTGGAGATTTCAACTAGACATCTAGTAGTTAAAAAACTAGAAGAAACTAAACCATAAGTCACAGTTTGTAAATTATACGGAATGACCTTGGACATTTTATCATCATACCATAGAATCCTTTGCAATGAGTAATCCCTTGGATTAATGCGAACTTGACGATACATTTTCGGAATGTCGCCTGCTAAAACATAAGCATGCGTTCTAAACCTAAGGACAATTGTAAATAAATCTTCTTGAACTACTGGGCCAGTAGCAAGAATTGAGTTAAGAGAGTTACCATTTGAGGTTTTAGCGCTAACATCAAAAACTACTCTAGTCCTAGTGGTAGATGAAGATTCTTTGAGTACAGCGTGATGAGGTAAATAGTATATTCTTCGTATTGTTTAAATTAGCAGCCATCCTTACTATTTCTTTTATGAATTTGCTAACTGCTATAATTTTTTATTGTTCGACTAAGCTTTTCGTCATTACTGACATCTTCAGGTCTTAAACAACGTCTATCAACTGTACGTTGTAGGCTTTTATACTTTAGGCCCCTCCCCTTATGTCTTCGCCCCTCCTATTGGTTCTAGCTGCTACCGCTCTTCACGGGAACTTTGTCTACCTTTTTCCGTTAGGCATTTTTCTAACGTCCGTCAAATTGTTTTAAGAATCTCCCGTTAATTTCTTCATTCTTGACTTATAATTTTTTTTTTGTAACCTTTTACATTTCGTCATTTTTTAGTGTGTTATTCTTATCATTTTAATTTATTTTTGTTTATTGTTTAATATATAATAAAATATTTCTTCATTTGTAAAATCCACTTTTATATTCATTAATTTATTTTTATCTTCTTTTTTACTTTAAGTATTTCTAGTTCTTCTATTAGTTTTCTTTTTTGCGGGTTGTTTTCTATTTTGATTATTTCCATATTTTCATTGGGATTTATGAATTTATGGCCTGATTCATTGAAATGTCTAAATATGGATAAAACTTGAAATTAAGAACTTATACAGTAAAATAAATAAACATAACAAAGAAATGTATCAATTACATCAAAAATTATATACAAGTTACAATTATATAGAAATAGAAGAAATGAGAAAAGAGTTTGGTGAAAAATACATAGAAAAGAAAATAAGAAAAATGGAAGAGAGATTAAATAAGAAACTCAAGGAATTAATAGAAGGAACAAGAAATAAAAATAAAGAAAAAGATAAAGAAATAAAATTTGCTGAAAAAGTATTAAATTTAACAGAAACAAAGTTTACAGAAAATGAACATAAATTATTAGGGAAAAGTTTAAAATATGCAACAAAAACAAACATAGATAAAGAAAATACAATAATAGGATGTGAAGAAATAATCGATAAAATAAAAAATGAAGAAACTAAAAAACAATTAAGAAGTGAAGTAAAAGAAATAGTAGAAAAAATATGTAAGAAAAACAAAAATGTAAGAAATAAAAACGAAACACAAATAAAAAGAAATATAAGAGAATTAAAAAAGAAAATCACGGAGAACAATTTGATAGTTATAAAAGCCGATAAAGGTAATACAGCAGTGGTAATGAACAAAAGAGATTATATCGAAAAAGCAGAACAATTTATACAAAAAGGACCATATAAAGAAATAAAATATGATTACACAAGTAAATTTCAAGCACAAACAAAGAAATTGATAAAAAAGACAACATATTTAACAGAATGGCAAAAGAAACAAAAAATAGAACATAATCCTGAAGCTCCAAAATTTAGATGTCAAATTAAGTTACATAAAAAAGAAATGCCATTAAGACCTATAGTATCATTTATAAATTCGCCAACATACAAAATATCAAAAGAAATAAGTAAAAGAATCAAAATGGCATATGAAAAAGAAGAAATCCACAGCATAGAAAATAGTAAAAAGGTAATAGAAAGATTAAAAGAAATTACCATAACAAATAAGACAAAATTAATGTCATTAGATATAAAAGATATGTACACCAACATACCAATAGCAAAAACAGTAGAAATAATAAAGAAAAACAAATTAAGTAATGTAGAATGGAAAAACGAAATAATAGAAGGATTAGAATTATGCCTAAGCCAGAACTACTTCAGATTTAATAACAAATTTTACATACAAGAAAATGGATTACCAATGGGATCACCGCTTTCACCATTAATGGCAGAGATATTCATGAATAGCTTTGAAATCAAAATTTTAAAAGATATAGATAAAGAAAGAAGAATTAAAAAATGGATCAGGTATGTAGATGACATACTAATAGTTTGGGAAGGTGAAGTAAATGAATTTAAAAAATTTACGGAACAACTAAATAACATAGAAAAAACAATAAAATTTCAAGAAGAAATTGGAGGATTAGAAATTAATTTCCTGGATATCAATATAAAAATTGAAGATAACAAACTCAAATTCGATATATATAGGAAAGAAACATACTCAGATTTAATAATTCCACAAGAATCATATCATCCAGTCAATTATAAAATGGCAGCATTAAATTCATTTTGCTATAGAGCTATAAATTATCTAGAAAATGAAGAACTCAAACAAAAAGAATTAAAGAAAATACAACAAATAGCAAAAAATAATAATTACAACCCAAAAATAATTAATAGAATAGTTAAGAAAATATAGGAAAATAAAGAAATAGAAAATAACAAAAAAGAAAAAACAAATGAAGAAAAGAAATATAAAGGAGCAATAACATACATAGGATATCAAACAAAAATGTTACAAAAATGTTTCGAAAAATATGAAATACAGATAGGAATAAAGAAAACGAAAAATGTATTCGAATATATAAAAAATGATAAAACAGAAGAAATTCCATTAACAGAAAAAAGCGGCGTATACAAATTAAAATGTGGGGAATGTAATAAGATATATCTGGGCGAAACTGGAAGAAAATTTAAAATTAGAATGAATGAACACGCAAAAGGAGAAGGGGTTAGAGTAACGAACTCACTATATGCAAGACATTTCAACGAATCAGGCCATAAATTCATAAATCCCAATGAAAATATGGAAATAATCAAAATAGAAAACAATCCGCAAAAAAGAAAGTTAATAGAAGAACTAGAAATACTTAAAGTTAAAAAAGAAGATAAAAATAAATTAATGAATATAAAAGTGGATTTTACAAATGAATAAATATTTTATTATATATTAAACAATAAACAAAAATAAATTAAAATGATAAGAATAACACACTAAAAAATGACGAAATGTAAAAGGTTACAAAAAAAAATTATAAGTCAAGAATGAAGAAATTAACGGGAGATTCTTAAAACAATTTGACGGACGTTAGAAAAATGCCTAACGGAAAAAGGTAGACAAAGTTCCCGTGAAGAGCGGTAGCAGCTAGAACCAATAGGAGGGGCGAAGACATAAGGGGAGGGGCCTAAAGTATAAAAGCCTACAACGTACAGTTGATAGACGTTGTTTAAGACCTGAAGATGTCAGTAATGACGAAAAGCTTAGTCGAACAATAAAAAATTATAGCAGTTAGCAAATTCATAAAAGAAATAAATAGTATATGTCTGAAATTCTGTCAGGACTGTTAGCTGAAACTACAGGCTGCATATGATCTAATTCATGATACTCTTTCATGAACTGAAAATAGACTTCCTTGATATTTTCGTCTTTCTGAAATCGTCTTTCTAACAACTTGAGTCTGTGCATTACTGTACGAGTCTCCCAAAGAAACATTTTCTTTACGAGGTAAACTTACAACAAATCTTCCGTGGCCATCGCGAAAAGTATGTTCAATGAAATGTTTTTCACAAAACGATTCTTCCTTGTTAAGTATATGATCATTTAATTCTTCAGTTTTCCAAAACGACTCTAGCTGTGAAGAGAGTTGATTATTACTGACGAAGAGAGACACAGGATCTGACTTTACAGACTTGCGTTTGGACGGAATTTGCCCAGACACTATGAAACCTAGACGTGTTTCCTGGAGGATAGTGTGATTGGACTTATGAATTAATTGAGCAGGTTTTACCAAAGCCAAATAATATTGAACACCGATAAGAATATCTATATGATCTGGAACATTGAACCTTGGATCGGCTAGGTAAATGTTAGAAGGAATTTCCCAGTCAGTAACATCTACAAATTGATTAGGCAACAAACCAGTTATTGATGGCAATAGGTAGCATTGTAAATTAAAATTGAAATCTTCATAATTTGAATTAATGTTCAGGTTAACACTTAGTCTAGACTGGGAGACGACGTTATTGATACCTGATATTGGCATTACATTAGAATTTGTTTTAAGATTCAGGCTAGCTGCAAAGCTTTCTGTACAGAATGATATCATGGAAGCTGAATCAAGTAACGCTCTTGCTTGTTTAAAATTACCATAGCAATCTTTAACACTTACCACTACGGTAGATAACAAAACTGACCTGTTAGGCTCAGATTTCAAAGTACAGTATGAACTGTTAATTGGTTCAACTTCGTTTCGTTTGAAATATTTAGTATTCTCTGAATCTTGCATTGTCTTATCTAAGTGAATAAGAGTGTGGTGTTTTTGAGAACATTTCTTACATCTGTGAATATTTGAACAGTTCTTAAGTACATGTTGTTTACTTAAACAGTTAAGACATAATCTTTCTTGATATACAATCCTTTTTCTTTGTTTTACATCTAGTTTCAAAAAACTGTCACATAGAGTTATATGGTGATTATCATTACAAAAAACACAAACATTATTGTTAATAGTATTCACGTGAAATGAGGTTTTGTAGCGATTTTCAACATTTGGTTTGACATTATCATATTTCTTAGTATTAGTATAATGAGTATTATGTACTTGACTCTTGTCAGGAATTTGAATTGTATCAGTAGACTCTAACAATCTACGCTTAGATTCCAAGAAGGTAATCAGTTGTTCTAAGTTTGGAAACTGATTCTCTTTTAGAGTAGCTTCCCACTCCTTTAGTGTATTGTGATTTAAATTTTGTGTAATTAATTGAATGACAATGAATTCAAAATAATTGATACCTAAATTTTTTAAAGCATTAATGTTAGAATTAATCTGATCAATTAAATTAGAAAGACTGTCTGCATTTTCCCGTTTGGGTGCTTTCAAATTGATAATTGATATAGCATGTTTAGTAGCTATTATTCGTTTGTTGTCAAAACGGGCTTTCAATAGGTGCAATGCAGTCTCATAATTCTCTGAAGATATTGCTCAATTCTTAATTACGTCTAGCGCATTGCCTTTAAGAAAACCATTAAGGTAGTAAAACTTCTCGATTTCTGACAAATCTTTACTATTATGTACTAAATTAGTAAATAAATCTATAAACTTAGGTCAAGCCTTTACATCACCACAATATGGTTCTATTTCTATTGGCTTTATTAGAATCTGATTAGTTTTTCTTGACTCACAACAATCTATGTTTGACTTCTCAAACAGCTGAGATAACTTTTGGTATTTTAATTTTATATTGTCAAAAATGTCATCATAAGTTTCTCTATCTTCTAAATCCTCTGTAGAGGCTTGTTCGTGTAATTCTAATTCTGACTGAATGTCATAAAAACTTTTTTCAATTGTAAGATCTTATTAAATTTAATTTTTGAAAGATCATAATCACTTGATTCTACTACAAAACTATCTATATAGTTTCTTAATTTGGTTATGTTACCCTTAATAATACCTCTTTTTTTAACTAGAACTTTGTAATCCATTTTGACTAAATTAAGTTAATTATCTATAACTAAAAACTGAATCGCAAAATTAAAAATATTAAAGGAGAAATATTTTAAAATTATGTTCTTCAATAATAGATGTAATTATAAATATGAAGTAACTATAATGTAATTATATAATATAATATAATATAATTATAATTATATATATAATGTAGTTATATATGTAATTATAACTATAAACTACTGAAGTATTCTTATCTGTTGTGAATGTTGGCTGAAACGCTTGAAGAAGACGCATTCTTTGTATCTTGAGTCATGTAGTTCTATACATAACAGTTGTTACAATAGACGCCATTGTGTGCTTGTAGATAAGAAGCTAAGTTGGCCGGCACGCACATACCAGCGATAAGCGGAGAGCAAATTCCATCACACGTTTTCACTGCAAACTTCCATTATGAACACTCGTATGGTTTTTAATAACTGTTTTATCATACACAGATTGTTGTATTATCCATAATGTCAATGGACGTTATGCGAACATTTAATATACTCCCTAAGTATTGTATTGTAGTACAGTAAAATTATTGTTTATCGTAATATGGCACAAAATGAAGCCATTAAACTTGACGTACAGTTCACGACACTACATTACTGCCGCACCATGTTATTTGAATAAAGTACATTCCATTCCGGGCACCCGGAACACCAAACAATTATGTTAACACACAGTTAACATGAGAGCGATCTCGAATACTATTCATCCGGCCCAGAGTACCAAAAACTATGTTAAGTTAACACATCGTTAACGTGAGAGCGAGCGCGTACTGTAAATGAAACTCTGGTAGTTTTGAAAACACTTTTATTAATTAGAACACTTGTACATAAAGACTAATACCTACACTCAGTACGGATTCCAACTTAAGAATGTCGCGTTACATGTAGTTTGCTAATGTTATGTAGAGCAGCACTTGCTGGACGTAACAAGTACTGTTCTACGAGCAGCGGCTCGAAGTCGCTTAAAAACGATGCGATTATCTTCGGTCGGTGTTCGTTAAAACCTGTTTAGAGCTAGTGGCTTCTCTAGTATTGCGTCATTTACAGCTTTATTCCACCACGGTACCGGTGGTCTGGATTAACGACTATCGGAACGCGAGATATGTTCCGTAGCTGCTGAGGTGATAGCAGCTGTGAAACTTCCTACGTCTTGTTCTATATATCGTATACATGTTGGCGTATACGTTGGTCTCAGCTCGTTGACACAGCCAAAAGTGACCGGTCCGGTGAAGGTCTGGGAGCACTCTCCACGATAGACGTGAAACAAGACTCGCGCTACAGCTCGAAAGATCGATAGCCGAGAAAGTACTACTTCTGACGTTCAAACGTGTGCTCTCGCCTGTGGTTAAAAGACAAGTACGTTGTTTAGCAATAGATCCTCAGTCTTTATTCCAGCGTTGTTCGTCCTAAGACAACCCCAAGTAGGACTGTGAGCGTCAAAGTTCCCGACAAGGAGTAATGGAGGTGGAAGCTGCTTAACCAGATCCTGTAGATCTTCTGCTCGCCGTTCAGAATCTGGTAAGTATAAACAGTAGATCGTTACCTTCAGTGGCTGAAATAAACTGATTTCTACTACTTGGATAATCGTAGCGAGCGGAATACACCTAGCGGGATATGTGTTGCTAAGAAATATAGCAACGCCTCCCCTAGCTCTGATATTTGGAGTCGCATCACAGACGGAGTACTCATGTCCCCTCATATTAAATAGTTTTTGCGGCTTCAAATGTGTTTCCTGCAGGCGCGCTAAAAAATCAGTGTCTTCCTGGCCAGTAGCATTTTCAATTTGCAATAATGAGAAGTGCAACCGTTGATACTCTACTGAAGGATACCCTGCATGCTGGATGTTGAAGAATCAGTCCCTACGGTCCGTGCTTATTTCCTTGGCTTCCCTTTCTGCCAGCCTTCTTCTACCTTTTTTGCAGATTGCCGAGTTCTGGCAGGTCACCGAAGTTGGTGAGATAACTGAAACCGGCAATCGAGCTGACCTCCAATCCGGAGATCATCTCCTGGTCATCGGGGCCAGGGTCTCGGCCCCGGTTTCGGTTTTAAAAAGTCCTCCCTGGTGAATTTGCGAGGACGGAACGATGGGCAGCGGTATCCCTTCGGCATCTAACCACCACTGGTCCGACTTTCCACAAAACAAGTCTTGACTTGGACACATCTGGATGCCGTGTGCCCAATACGTAGGCATTGAAAGCACTGGATGGGTTAAGGGATGAAAGGTGTCACGCTCAGCCGGTGGATACATGCTCTTTTCTCCGACAGTGTTGTTTTCTTAAAAGTCAAGACGTAGGACGCAGAAGGAATTATTTGCACGGTCAGCCTCCGACATGCTATAACTCTCTGAGGTGCTAATTCCGCTGTAATCTCTACCTCAGTACAGTTCAGCAAGTCAGGCACATCACCGCTCTTCCTTTGTGGTTTTCAAAGTGGCGTGGGAACTTACTTAACCTCTATCTTGCCGATCTTTTTCAACATGAGCCGTCATGCCCTTTGCTGATCGGTTTGGGTCTCGATCAACAGACCCTCAGCCGTTTTCCTAATGTCTATAACAGACGATCCAGCATATGCAGTAACGGATGTTTTTATTAAAAAAGGCTCACTTTCGTGAAGTCCCCCCTCCTTTCTTTTGACAATCAGATACTAGGAAATCCCAGACGTGTTGCCCGACGGCGCCAAAAACTTCTCCGCATCTGCAGTAGTGTAGTGCCTTCTTCTCTTCACCCTCCGAGGGAGGCTTTTTTCTGAACGAGGGTTCTTAAGGTATCCCTCAGCCCCAGAATTAATTCGAGAAACTAAAATTTTGCTCTTCACCAGGGACGTGATAGACCACCGCGACAGAGCCCTCGATTGCCATGGCTAGGACTAAATACAAGAGGGTGCGTTCTAGTGCCCCGAGGACATTATTCGCGACTTACTAATGTAGAGCCACCCATTTTTTAGCATGATCGGTTCCACCGTGGTTACGGTGTTTTCGAGCGGTAAACACAATCTTGCTCAACTTCCCTACCTGCCCTGTTATGTATAAGTATCTATATAATGGATGGAGTATACCATCGCCTTCTTCCCATCAACATCCCTTCATAAATAGGCGATCAACAATTACCAACTTGGCGTCCTTTCTGTCTGTCGCCGGTCCAGCAGTCGAGAGTCGTGGCCAGGTGGAGGTCGTCTATTTGGAGCTTATGAAGGCTATTAATAAATTGCCACATCATATTTTTCAGAATAAATTAACGAGTTTAGCCATTAGTCCCCGACTAATTCAGTGGATTGGATCGTAGTTACTTTATCAGCCGTGCTTTCGAGTAAAATTTGGTGGAAATACATTTATAGTGTAATGCCACTTCTGGAGTTCCGCAGGATTCCAATTAGGACTTCTCTTTTTTATGTTTATTAATGACATACCATCCTTTCTAAATTGTAATGTGCAAATGATCACAGATGATACCAAGATCTCACTGCCTATCAGTGGCAAGGACGATCATCTTACGTTTCAACAATGTACAGATAATGCTGTAGAGGAACTGCATGCCATAAATCATAAGAAAACTGTAACAGCCATGTACACTTGTAGGACTAATTTGTCTTACTATTCTTATAAGATAGATTGTGTGGCTGTAGAAAGAAAGGATTTAGTATCTGATGTGAGTGTTCTTATCGATATAAAGCTTCTCTTTCCTCAGCACGTTGAAAGTGTTGTCTCCAAGTCCGCAGAAATTTAGGTCTTATTAAATAGATTGGGAGACAATTTAACAGTACGGACTCTTGTGTGACACTTTATATATCTTTGGTCCGAAGCCATCTAGAATATGCTTCAATCATATCGAACAGGAACCCTGAGGGAATTCAGAGCAGATTCCTGCACTGGATGACCAACAGATTCAACTTATTGGTTCGTAGTGTAGAGGTCACCAAAGCTCTTGGTCTTCCTTCACTCTTGACTAGAAGAACTCACAAAGACCTGTTTTTTTTTCATCGAGTTCTTCTTAGACTTAGTTGACGTAAGACGTACCCTAAACAGATAGATTAAAATTTCATCTAGATTCTCTTGCATTATGTAAGATTGCGGTGTCACTCCCTACTATACTGATTACCACTTTTCCATATGTTGGTAACTTAATTTTGTGTGTTATACATTATGTGTGTGTAATTATATCCAAATTTTTGAAGGTTCCTACCTATAGACCTAAATGTCGTTTTACTTGACACAATAAAACTATCAGATTTATGTCTTTTCCAAGTGTGCTATGCTAAGGTTCTGTGAACCGTTCTATCACACTTGTCCCCTGTTACTCTACTGGGTATCCTTCTGTGCCAGTGGGTCGATCGGCAGAGTGTAGTGGTGTGTGGGAGCCCTGCACATAAAATGTGTTTCTATACTAATCTATAGCACTTTTTGTTATCATAAAAAAGCTTTTAACATGACATTTTAATATATTTTATTTGCAACAGTAACTGCACGTGAACTTAAAACAAGTTATAAATAAGAAATGTGAAAATAAATAATATAAATATAACAAAATAATAATTACACTACTTGCAGACAAAACAAACACATATATACACATATATGTACACACATACCGTGTGTGTGTGTGTGTGTGTGTGTGTGTGTGTGTGTGTGTGTGTGTGTGTGTGTGTGTGTGTGTGTGTGTGTGTGTGTGTGTGTGTGTGTGTGTGTGTGTGTGTGTGTGTGTGTGTGTGTGTGTGTGTGTATTTATATAGGTCAATCACTGATACCACTTAACAGTACTGAAAGTATTTCATTAAGTTATCATTAACTAAGGGAATTGACGTACCGTGCTTGTAAATTAAGAGGACATCACCTAAGTACTCAGTTAGCTGAATTTATCTACTTATCTGGTGACATTATACTGCAATAAATAATTGTTATTATATTACAATCATATAAAAACGTTTGAAGATGTAGACTTATTGTGCCAAACGTGCGTCATGTGAAAATATAATAATATAATTTAATAAATTTTACTTGCAGAAGTATTTATTATTTGAAGTCATATTCTATTAAATAAATAATCATATATTACTTTAACACTACAGCAACGCAACATTTCTACACAGATGTCGTCAATAGTTTAATAGACCTAATCAGCCTTAATATTTACTATAAACTTTTTACGATTTCTTGAATGATATCATATCGCTATATCCATATACTGTATGCATGTATGTATGTACGTATGTATGTATTCTTTATACAGTGCATTTTGTGGACATATGCTGCGAGGTGTGTGGGTGAAGAGAGAGTTGGATCTGACACAAGTATAAGCATTCATTTCCAGTGTGACATGAACAACCAATGGGCTTGTACAGTGTTTATTTTGAACAAGCAATGGGCCGGCGTATGTCGCGTGGATCTGTCAGTCAGTCAGTCAGCTCAACCTGAATTAGCAAAATTAGTGAATTCCATACAGCTTGGGCGAGTTACGCCTTCGCTTAATACCAGAGCGTTGTGCACATCGGACATTTTAGTTGAAAAGTAATATCAAGGGGGCCTAAGTATGACATGCCCACCAAAGCATGCATGCACAGTTGTAATACCATTCGTGTTTAAGGACGTTTGAGCAGCTAGCATGTAACGAAAGCCTAACAACTGGAAAATGCTGAAACAAAAAACGATAGGAATCGTGTTTTATTGCACTCTTCTTCCAGTTAGAATAATACAGATAGGCTAATTATGCAGTCGACTTAAATAAGACAACCGGCTAGAATACATTCTGGATTCATAGGTCTCATTAGCTCCAACCGGCTAGAATACATTCTGGATTCATAGGTCTCATTAGCTCCTGATCATGTACAGTATGTTACATTCATGATCCAAACCATATGCTCAAATGCTTTTACGTTGTATATATAAATAAATTTACGTTTTTCTGCAAATGTTAAGAAATTGTGTACGCAGTGTGTGCAATCATACTTGCGCTTGAAGCGTTAAATCCGTTCACTTCTGCAGCGGACCTTGAATATCATGATAGGCCTATATATAATGCCTTTGATAAACAACATACAGCAGATACGTTAGATATAACAATTGTCACCTATAACATGTCCAGAGAGATTCGTCATTAGCATTTATTACGTAGAAAACGTAATGTCTTTCAAGTTGCTCGCTACACACATAACACGTGCGTATATGTGTGAGTGTGTGGGGGGGGGTACGCAAGTGTGTATCAGTATGTATACTCGTTTTAACAAGCTGAGCACACGCAAAGTCTTAGTCTGCACTCTTTCATTTTTCAAAATTAACGTGCGTTTTTTCCCTCGGCATTTCTGATTAGATTTCTCCTGCTGTAGTTGTTTGCAGCTCATCAAATTTGCATTTCCGCAGTCCGTTCCCTACTTCCTTCCTCTTCTCCAGCAATACAAGTTAGAGTTGCCTACGTACGTTACAGTTTGCATCGATGCTAAAAAAAACAAAAACATTGCCTTTTTAAATGTTGTTTTACCGTAAAGCACACACTAATATAACTACTAATAAACCACAAACAAGAAAATAAAATTCTTAATTTTTCATATATCTGACCTCCATGTGGTCCCATGTATTGTTGTAGCTAAGGCGTTGGCTACTTTCTTCCAGTTTCAGATATACCGTTTTCCTGATATTTCTTATCAGTCTTTCCCCAAAGCTCGAGGCCTTCTAGCACTGACTCAACAGCTGTAGCGTACCTATGGCGGTGAGGGGGGTGCTGTCCGCATCGGGTTCCATTTCAAATATGAACTTTTTTCACAGTTTACAAAAACATGACTTTTTTACTTTTAAATTTTCCTAGAGTACTAGATATACTATAATAAATATAATACTTCTACTTATAAATATTATGTGTATTATGTAGAAGCTATAACTTGACAAAGTAACTGAAAACAATAGCATCTATATTGAACTACATTGTGAACAAACGCAAAGATGGTAGATGATTATCTTCTTTGTGATGTGACAGATGTGTGACAGTGATTTGCGAGCTAGTTGTCACCCCTTCAATTGGCCGACATAGACTCGCCCGATCCTATAAGACGTCTGCAGCTGTACAGACTGGCATACGTAAACAGGCAGTTCACGCGGCGTTGTTGGACTGTTACTGTTTTAGCAATCAGTCGCTGAAGTGAATCATTAATAATGAATTATTACATGGTTTTCTTTTAATAGTATTTGGCTTGTATGATGTACTGTAGAATGCCAATACATCCGTCCACACATGTATTAAAACTCAATTTTTAATAGATTGATATTGATCGTTGTGTTGAGTGTTATTAAGCTTAGAATGTAAACAGTTGATACAAGTTTTCAGTTATGCACTTTAGCTATTAGGTTCTCTCATTTTGTCTTCGTTATTCATTCAACTTTTATTAATATCAAATGTAAGATTTTTTTATTATTACTGTATAATACTAAGTCAATCGACATGAAATTTGAAGCAGGAGAAGATATTAGGGCCATCCTACTAAAGCAGTTGAACGTAGGCTTACAGAGTTAAATTCAATAGCTTTAAAAATACACACATTTTCAGAAACAGTGACTATTTTGGTGAAAGTGTTGCATACCTTTTACAATTAATAATTATGCATTAAGCGCAAGTTTTCTTCAGCTTTTTTAAAATGAAAAATTGTTTTTACTGTTTCTTTTTTATTATTTAAAAATATAAAAAAATTTCTGGAAAAGAAATTTAGCTGAAACAAAACAAAGGAGTTTGCCTAGTCGTGTCACGGGTGCACACTCACTCCCAATGAATTTATGAGAAATAAGAGAAATTTGTCAAAAATCTGTATAATATAACAGGTAATGTTTTATTTTTTTAATAAAAAAATTTACAAAATTAAACTTCTACTATATAATATATTTTGTGAATACAGAGATTAAGTTACACCCCTCATTTATTCTGTAAAATATTTCTCAATTTAATAAAGATGCAGGAAAGAAGCCAACCATTTTTGCGTAGCCTTATTCCATTTTTTCCATATTAATCACGCTGACTGTTATATACTTTAATACAATTTTCAGGAACTAAAACTGAATTTATTTTATTAGCGAATTCCCGAACTAGGGGATTATATAAACTAGGAGACACTTCTGTGCGCTATGTGGGCCAACCACAGAGCAGAGAAATAATATGTAGCGAGGCAAAGGTGGGCCGACATGTGAAGCTTGCCGGCCAGCGAATGTGGCGGCGTGCGACCACTCACTAACAGAGTTGGGAACAAATTTCCTGTTTTCTGTTTTTTTTTTTTTTTTTTACGGGAACATTAAAATGAAACGGCTTCGGACCAGTCGATTCCGATAATGAAAATTGAAGAAGGCGAGAGAACGAGAAAATCAGGCAATATCTGGTTCTTTGTTGAAGTTCTTAAATCCTTCACCACTCTGTCAGCAATCAGACAGACCTGAAGCTGAAGACAGTTTGTCCGGAGAAAAGGACGAGGACGATCAGATTCCGTCAACCTCAACGTCACTTGCAAATTTGGACGAGAGTTTACATGAATTGGAAACAACATCTGGTTCCACATTTAAGATTGTATAGCCTTCATTACCCTTTCAACTAGAAGATATTCCTGAAGGCCCTGAAGAAAATTTAACGAAAGAAGAGGATAATAACGAGGAGAACCCTTTAACGCAACATGTCCTTGGTCGCGACGCAATGTAACCCTTGGTCGACATTTTGCATGAACTGGAGAGTGCAGATCGGAAACAACCCGATGAAAAAGAAGAAGAAAGAGAAAGATGCCGGAGAATCCAGTTTATTCTTCAAGGCAGCTCTGTCTCAAATTAGATAGAATTGGAAAAAACTATACACATAATTTCGGTTATATAGAAGTTTCACACCAAATTCCACAACTCGAAGTCGAAGAAATGTCTGATGACGAAGTTAAGTCTGACCAAATATCCATGTATTTACATATAGCTTATTGGCCGATTTCTGTGCCAGATAAGTTAAGAGTGGAATTAATTCAGAAAGGAAGTGAGCCTTTCCAAAATAAGAATGGACCGTTTCAGAAATTAAAAAGACAAGGAGAAAAATACAAGGATAAATGTCGTCAACTAACCACGGGTTGGTTTTACAAGAACTTGCCGAACGGGAAGAAAGTTCTCAATTCATGTATGGTATATTCTCCATCAAAAGAGAGTTTGTTTTGTTTCTGTTGTAGAAAATTCCCGTAGAAAATATGGGTAGAAGAAAGTTCAAGAATATAACGTCAGGCGAAAAGTGTAGAGATGTTGGTCTTACAATAAAACAACAATTGAAAATAGCTATGTTAGAATGTGTGTGGATCGATTTCATTCAGAACTTGATAATAGGACCAAATCAATGGAAAAAGTGTCAAAATTGTTCTTTGTTCTGGAACCAAATAACTTAGTCGGTGCTTCAAACGATGGTTTGCAAGTTCTATCATCAAATCTTATTGAAGCGTTCAATGAATTCTCTAAAGGAGACAACAATTGAAACCGAGCCACAGAGAAGACATTTGCGAGCGGGTGAAATTAACTAAGAAGATTGCAAGAAATGGTCATCGTTGAAATTTTTGGAATTCATAATTGAAATGAAATTTTCTGATTCTGTTCCAAACTTGACTTTAGCACTAGGACTATATTTTGACAATTTACGCATCGACTGCTTCGTGTGAACAAAGTTTTTCTAAACTTAAGTTGATTAAAAGTTACCTCCGTTCTATTATGAGCCAGACGAGGCTTTCAAATTGGGCTATTATTTTAATCGAGCATAAAATGGCTGATAAAATTAATTTTGAGGATGTAATTAGTAAACTTGCTGAAATTAAAGTATGAAGAAAACAAATGTAATGTTTCTAAAATCATAGAGAAACATTGACGTGATTTATGTATTCACAATGAATTATGCATTAACCAAATCTCAAATTACTAAAGATTTTAAAGTATTTTTAAATCAAAATGTATATTTTGATTGATGAAGATCCTGTTTGTTCTTATAATTTTATTAATAGTCAGCAACAGAGCATTGCTCCTGATAACAATTTTAGTGTAGCTTGAAGCGTAGTTTCAGTATCTGTAAGTGGCATGTGCTAGTAAAGTTTCATATGTAAGAAAATATGCCAAGGCTACCACGACTATAGTTAATATTCTTTGTGTAGTTACTGTATTCTCAAATAGTCCACTTGCATTGTTGAAATAAAAGCTAAATTTATGTTGAAAATAAATACGTTATATTCGTTTCTTAGCTTGCTTATATCTGAGTACCATTTAAATGATAATGTTTGGCCGTTTAGAAGGTGGTATCATTGGAAGTGACATATCTGACCTCTGCACCGGGTACCAAATAGCCTAGGTACGCCACTGCTCAACAGAATTCACTTAAAAAAAAAAAACACTTCAGATAATCAATATACAGTAAAGTATGTAACGGAATTTGATTGGTCTGGTTTCCATTGCTTCAGATTCTCTGATATCGCTGCTATGGAAATAGCATGCACAGTCATTTAGAATGGGGGAATAAAGCACTAAACCTCATAGAACTGATAATAAAAATTATACGTAACAATCCTATAAAAATAATCGCATTCATCTTAAACTAATTTCCATAGGTTAAATAAATGTGCCGCACATAGCTGATAACAATAGCTATTCTGTGTGTGTGTGTGTGTGTGTGTGTGTGTGTGTGTGTGTGTGTGTGTGTGTGTGTGTGTGTGTGTGTGTGTGTGTGTGTGTGTGTGTGTGTGTGTGTGTGTGTGTGTGTGTGTGTGTGTGTGTGTGTGTGTGTGTGTGTGTGTGTGTGTGGTCATAAAACAATTGACAATTTTCACAAGTGCCCACGACATCTTAGTCTAAGACCTCACCTTAGCAAAGACAAGTTATTTTTGCATTTTAATAAACCAGTGTAGTCCGCTAACAATGTGTACAACAAACAGTTTAGAATAAAAGGATAGCACTGGACTAAAGACCCGATATTAACCGACATAAGCCGATATTCTTTTACTTTTCTAAGAAAAGTAATTTAGAGTTATACAACTGCGTTATACTTGGCTTTGATATTAAATTGTGCAGTTTTCCTCTTGTATCTTAGTGTCCCCGTTTGAACTTATTTATAACGTGACGCACATACTCTAATTTTACGGATTTCATATATGTGTCCCCGATGTTCGCCATTATGGTCTCAGCTAAAGCGTTGTTAAAGCCTACAATTCACCGCAGTTACGAAATTTCCTAGCATAGACATGGGACTGACAACCGTTAAAAAAAAAATCACTGATCACTAATTAGCCCACACCAAAGTCATTAACAGTATGACCTTCCACTATTACCGATACCATTTATGACGTGTAAAGTATCAATCGTGACCTTAGAACAATGAAATTTATTAATCATCTATTAAATGCAAGCCATTAAACTTCATACAAATCCATCCTACCTAAAGACTTACCTAAAATACATACCAAGTTAATTACTTTCGATTTAAATTAATTGATATGTATTGTGCAAATCGCGATATAAAAACAAACTGATAATAACAGTTACTCAATTGACAAATAACAGTACCGTAACACAGGTGAACAATTATAACAATATAGCTAATACGGCATTCAGGTCACTGAAAAACAACTTGCAGAACTGCAATGGCGCTGTATTCACAAACAGGCGCCAGTAACAAAATATTTCTGCGCAGCGGAGTCAGTACTAGATCTGTTTACTCGATCTGGTTACGCGATAGAAGCTTCATGACAGATGACGATACACCATAACCTTATTATATTGTTTGCTGTCAGTACAATAACGGTTACGTTAGTTTCAATGTGTCCTTTTTTATTTGCTTAAACATTGAAGATCTCCGTTGTCTGTGCTGGATTAGTAGGTTTCAAAACGAAAACTAATATATATTGTCCATTACTTATATAGGGAGATGCTGTGACCAGAAAAGACTATGAAGGTTTTCCCAACTTACACAAGGATAAAATTTCTTTCTTTCTACTTCTGCACAAGTGCCAAGTTCTTTAAATTTGATTCAACTTATAGTTGAAAACTGAAAATAAATGTGTTTATTTCACTAAGAGAAGATAATTATATAGAGTTAGGTAGAAAATCGTTACACTTGTCTTTTAATTTTAAATATCTACCATCGGAGAACAAGAAAGAAACAATACAAAGTGGATACAACCGATAATCTTGTTTGTAAGATAGTTAACAAACAGAAATAACACTGTTGCACACCACTATGTATACAGTATATGTAAGTTTATATGTGTATATAAATATGTATCCGGTATCGAAATGTATGTACCCGAAATATGTACTTAAAAGATATTTCCGATCTGATGACCAGCTGTGAAGCTTAAAAGCTTAACTAATCTAAAGAATTTGTCTATAGTGGTGTGCAACAGTGTTATTTCTGTTTGTGATTATAACCACTAACACAAATTTATTAATTAAATATTCTGTAAGATCGTTGTTAACATTTTTTAATCATATCTTAATCTATTCCAACTGATAGGAAAAACGCATAATATTAAATTTTAATTTGCTTATTTAATGACCTTTGACGCCTGTTTCACATCTTCACTGTACTGAGTCGTCTTATAGTAGGACATAAATGTATCCGCATGTAACAAATGCGCCCTCATAAAGTAGTCGTCACATGTCACCTTCGTGGTTTTTTATCAGTTCCCATTCTAACAAAGAACATATTATTCACTTATCCAGTGATTAGTTTACAAGAATGGCGTCCCCTGGGCAACGTCTTTGACGGTTAATCCTTTCATTACCGATCCTAAAAAGACTACAATCAAGGAAAACTTCCTTCGAGATGTAGACATCAAACCTCCAGAAAATTATCCACTAAAACAAGATGTACTTAGTAGTTTTAAAACATGGAAAATGCTCAACTAAATAAGAAGCAATGTAGCTCCAACTAAGTCAATCTAAGTGGGGTCTGAAAGATGTGAACGACAACGAATGCTAATGCGGGAATCTTCAAGACACCAACCGTTTACTGGTCTGTCCAAATAGTCCAGTAACCAGCCATCTGCACAGTAGAGGACATGTTGAGGAATACTAGCAACAAAGCTAATGACAACGCCCGTTTGTAAGCCCAGAAGTTGTAAATGTGTCCGGAAGCAAAAAAGGAAATATAATAGTGAATGTATTTAGCTTACTTTTTTATTCGCGTACAATTATGCAATATTTCTTAAGCATTATTTCCATGAATGGATATTTAAACAGCATAACAACCTCCTGATAGAACATTAATCTTAATAAGGGGGTCGACAATGCCGTAGAAAGCAGACACATTAATTATGATTTAGTCCGCACAATACATGACACGTTGTTTTTAATTTCTGATCTGCGTAACAGAGAAATTATTTGTATTAACCTACTGCACTTTTCTCTTGTCAGTAAAAAGCTTCTGCGACTCTGATACTTTATAATATTATATATTAAACAATCACTTTAAATTGACCAAAGTAAATAAGAAATAAATACAAATAATTAAATAAAATAAAACACATAAGTTATAAGTAATATCGTTGAACTTTCTGATTTTCTGCATTCGTTTGGGCCTAACAAATGTAAAGATTTTAATACTGATTATGACTAAACTACCATAATGAGTCTAAACAACGATTGTTTTACCAAAATAACAAAGTTTATTATAAAGTATACTGTTTTTATTACATATATTCTTATTATATAGTTAATTATTATTATTTATTTTATTTTAAAAACTGAGGGGAAACGCTTAGTTTCTAATTTCTAAAATTTCTGATAATTCTATTTTTTTAAGTTTTTGTATGTTGTGCAGTAGTATTATGTCTTTGTGTCTATAAACTAGTTGTGTTTTGCTTCAAACGTATGAAACAGAAACATAATACTACTGCACAACATACAAAAACGTAAAAAATTTTAGAAATTAGAAAAGCAATTAAAAGTAATATAAATTTAACGAATGAACAAACTGAATTCGTTGTATCTCATTTATTAATTTCTGTAATTTAGTTTGGTTAATTTTTAGATCTTGCTTTCCTATTATACTTAATTTTTACAGTCACTTGACCTTCTCTATACTACCTCCTCCAACCCTCTATCATACACACGCTAAATACATGATCACCATCCTCCACTTTCTTTATATTTAGTTGTTCCTAGCAGCTCTTTGAGAATAGCTTAATAGGCTGAAACAATTGTCAGATGTTAAGAATAAACTGTGACTTACCGAGTGTTTTTTTTTTTTAACCTTTGTACTATTATTTTCAGAGACATATTATGTATACACACACACACACACACACACACACATACATTTAACAATTGTCCAGTGGGTTGTTTTAAATGCAAGATGATACATTTGAAAGAAATGTTTACAGGACGTATTGAGAAAATTTAAATTAATAAAGTTGTTGATTTTTAAATATTCATATTAAACTAATGTTTCGAAATACATATGAGAACTATTTACTAACTTGGTTTCCTTATATGTTTCATCCACACCTTGGACAAATTACTAAACAAAATAAATTTGAAGTAATGCACTTATTATAAATAAAATTTTTAATTTAGGGCAAACATCATCTACTCTTCAGAAAATGTGAATTTTCATTAATTATTTCCGGTGATGACTAAGTGTAACATATAACTACATGTCCTTCCATATTAACAAAACATAATATTATTACCGTGTTTTATAATCAGTTCATTATAGTTCAGTAATCAAACTTTATTCTTTCATTCGCCGTTTGTGAATGCAAATGTAAGACAAACGACACTTTTTACATGGCAAGCATGTCGTTATAAGGTTTAGTTTATTACTGATCATTATTAATATTACAAATAATTTACACGTCTTCATAGTACTCGTTGCGGACGTACGTCTTACTACTTCTAGTCATTTGAAATATTATCTTAAAAATATGAGATTTTTTTGCCTTTATGATTATTTTAAAAAAAAGTTTATTTACATGGCCAAATTTTTGTACATAAATTGACCAAGGTGGTGCAGTCATGGTTAAAAATAATGTTCAATTCTACGTTAACATTTACCTTACGGAGAGGCAACTGCCCCACAGTTCATCTCAACCACGTCGAAATACCGCAACCAACAGTAGTTAAATACCTACGCCTTCGTTTAGACTCTAAACTAACCAGGAAACACCACATACAACATAAAATAAAACAATTAGATTTAAGATTTAATCAAATTGACTTGCTGATAGGCAGAAAATCTTATATATCTATAGACAACAAATTTCTTCTGTATAAAACTGTCGTTAAATCCACATGTACTTACGGAATCGAGCTCTGGGGCTGCGCCACCAAATCTAACATAGCAGTCATCCAGCGATGCCAATCAAAATCTTACGAGTTATCGCGGATACCCTGTAATATGTGTCCAACTACACTTTGCACACAGACTTCCATATTCCGTAGGTCTGTGAATTCATTCATGAACTTTACAACCATCGTAACCCGCTGATCATTCCACGACTACAGTCTGCAATCGACAGAATATTGAGAAGACTTTCACCATCCGACTTTTAAGGATCACGGGGTGAGATAGCTGGATGGAAGTTGTACATTTCTTATGTGTGTACACTAATCAGGAGATTACCTTAAGAAATGTATTTTTTGATTATAAATAATATTATCTTTATTAACGTATAATATTTCTTATTAAATTTCGTTAAAATTTTACGTTATATTACTATCTCATATATGATTTTCTGGCCTCAGGATTTATCCTACTTAGAGATTTGAATTATTATTTATAGTTCACATTAGTGTATCAGATTTGCTAATTATAACAGTTTAGTTTAGGTACGCCACTATGAGTCCAGTTTGGGTTCACTCTATATTACTTCTTTTATAGAGTGTAACTCTGTACTCTTCTTGAAGACATTTCAGAATTGATGTTTTCTACTTTTATCTGGTTCTCCGTTACTTTTAATTCAAGATTAGAGATAATTCAATTTAAAGAAAATTTACATGAGTTGTGTATATAGATGCATACATTACTTGTGTGTGTGTGTGTGTGTGTGTGTGTGTGTGTGTGTGTGTGTGTGTGTGTGTGTGTGTGTGTGTGTGTGTGTGTGTGTGTGTGTGTGTGTGTGTGTGTGTGTGTGTGTGTGTGTGTGTGTGTGTGTGTGTGTGTGTGTGTGTGTGTGTGTGTGTGTGTGTGTGTGTGTGTGTGTGTGTGTGTGTGTGTGTGTGTGTGTGTGTGTGTGTGTGTGTGTGTGTGTGAAAATGCGCGTATATAAGGATCAAAAAAATACTTTGCGCGTTTGCCTATAAAAATATTGTAATATTACCTTACGCACGTCTTTATTCAGTCAACTATATTGTAAAACAAGATGATTTAACAAATTATATCCGCTTTATTTAACATCAAAAACTTTAAACCGCCTCATTCCGTATCCTGACAAGACAAACATTTCTAATTAACAAAGACACTGTCATTTTGTACGCTAAGCAAAGTAACCGTCTACACTAGTATCTGTTAGACGTTACTATGATATGAAAAACTAATATGAAAAACTCTCAATCTGATAAAAAATACCGAATAACTGTATCACAGGTTATATTATAACGTTAAAAAAAAAGTAACTTGTTTTGTTATTAGTGTTTATCGTTGCACCGCGATGGGCGCCACGTTATATATATAACGAAAAAAGGTTACTATTATTCGTTGTGTTTGGTTTTGTTTTGTTAATGTTAATCATGCCCCGCGATGGGCGTCACGTTATAATATAATGTAAATGATGAAACTTGAGTGTTGTTTATAATGTTTATATAGTTCCTGTATTTATTGTTTAAAAGGAATTTTAAAGTTCTCTGTTGCACTCTGGTATGTTTACCTTTCCACTTACCATCGGTGAACGTCCTCAATCTTCCAACGTAGGCTCTGTATTACTGAAAAGTCACAACACAATTCACAAAATAATTCACTTGGGCATTAGTATGCAGACAGTAAATAAAATGATGTTTGTATTTAATACTGGATTGAAATTTAAATATTGGCCGCTCGATTATCGTGCTGCCACCTTGGGAAACAATTGCTCCTTGAATGAACTTTCCTTGTGCCTATTTTGAATAAAAATAAATACGACTGATTCATAGGTAAGATAACTATTACTTTATTGACATCAAATTGATTTAAGTTGAATTCGTTTTAAAACAATGAATAATCATTAAAAACAATTTAATTATTTGATGAGAATCTTTTAGCTCAGGGTTGGTAACACTGATACGATATACAATATTATTGTTAATCTTATTTGGTTAATTTTGGTTATTATTACCAAAATTCATGAGTTCTTTTAATTGTCATGATACAGGTTACAAAGATGTTAATACTGAACAATATTACTTTATATAGAATAATTAACAATCAAAAACATTAACCTCAAATACGATATCAAAACTATCGTATCATGGTACAACTGGTGTATTATCGTCAGCTATTCAGACAGGTGTAATATGCGTTCATAAACGCTGCGTATCGACATAATATTATTTGGTTAAGTATTACCAATGAAAGGTATTTTATTGAGTAGATAAATTCTTATTACTTGAGTCTCTTCAAAATGATTATAAGTTTAAAATTGGACTCAGTGTTGACATTGAACGTTTGTTCTTTATAGGTTAACTCCACCGGTTGTCCAGAGTGAGTTATTAAAATGTTTTAATTCATAGTATACAAATCTTAAAACTATATATATAACACATATTTAAAGGGATAGTATTGTTTATTAATGGCAATGATAGTTCTCGAAGGTTATTTTATAATTGACTTGGTTCAACGTTAGACGTAGTCAAGTTAGCGTCTATATTTATTCTTGTTATTCTCGATATTTGATATCATTTTGACTTCATGTATTACTTTCTTTAAAATATCAATAATATTTTATTTAACCAATATAATTAATAAAATCGAGAACCTTTACTCATGTGCCTATCAATTGACAATTATTTACTAATTTAGCCATGTACAGTCCGTACTTGACTAGAGTAGTGTCAATATAAACTTTACCAATCGGTAATTATTATATTTCATTTTTTTAAATATTGTTAATAAATAGTACTCCCTGCATTTAACACTTCTCATCGCCCTTATTATACACTAGCGATGGTTATTATTTATCACAATCACTCGTCGCACTGTCACACGTAAAAGGTTAGTTACTCTGTTTAGGTTAGATTGCTGAACTATACTGGGGTAAAGCGCACTAATTTGAAAATCTTGTTGCTGACTGCCGCACGTTCCACTCGCCTTGATGGTTCCAGAACAATTAATCCTTCTCGACGAAGTCGCTTCTGGCGTCTAGTAAAATTAGGTCATCTCATTGGTTGAAAAGTCTTTAATCTCAACCCCAAACGCTTTAGTAACACTAAAACTTTTAATTTTTTGGCGTCCGTTTTTGGGTTGGAGAGTAGACTGTGACGCGTTCATTCCTTTTTGGAATGATAGAAAATTTGTTATTGTACATAACTTTCTTATGACTTGTCTGATTAATAAATGAATGGTCTCATTATTCTGCGGATACTTGGGTCTTTCTATTAAGTCCAAACAAGCTACAAATCCGTTTATAAATAACCTAATTCACTTCACAAAATTCACTTATAGTGGTTCTTAATATAAATAAGTTTTTTCCACTTTATTTCGATGTAATCTTATTCTAATATTTATAATTAGGTGTTTAGAGTCCATTTCTCTCACTAATTAATACTAAATATTAAGATATCTATGATTTTAGCAAAATGCATTCTTGGCGTGTAAGCCATACATGTCCTAGCATTTGTATTTGCTTATTTTAACAATATATCTTATTCTAATATACCCTTTCGGTATTCAAATGGTACTTAATATATTTTTACACCTTTGTTGAAACTTTATTCCAGTAAATGGTGCCCCATTTATTCATATAGTATTGTTTAACTACACCATGCTATAATTTTGTTATTTTGACAATCTTATTTTGTCATTGTTAGTATTTGATACATGTATATTTATTTATTAAAGTGTACCTAGACATTGTACATTGTCTGTCTAGTGTGTGTACTAACTTCTTGTTTGTTTAAATATCTTTAAATTTCAGTAGAATGGTTATTTGCATCTAGTCCTACTGGTCAAGTATATTTGTTTATCATTAAATTGTTATTAATTTACTCATCTAATGATTGTTAAGTATACCCATAGAGGAATTGAGTATTCTACTTACTACTGGTAAACTATTTTCCTCTCTATTATCAAGTTTTAATAGTGTTTTTTGTGTAACTCTGATAGTCATTTTGTGTTTTGGCTGATTTGGCTATTGTTCGTATCAATAATTTGACTTATATAATTGTGTTTCTCAGCTTGTACTGTGTTCATTATCGTATTCATTTGTCCTTATTTGGTTTTTGTTTTGAACAACTACTTTTAATGCTTTATCTAATTATTATGTGTGATTTTATGTTGTAGGTCCTGCTCAAATGAGGTTATGTGTTACTGATTTGACAACAATATGCATCCTAATTTGTTCAACATTCTGCTTAAATATTATAATCTTATTATGACATGTTATTACTATTGTCTATTACAATGTTCTACACATTTTGTACACATTTTATACTATCTGTTTATACAACAATACTTAATTTTTACTTATTTAAATCACACACTTTATGGGTTTGTATTTTGGTTTGTATACATGGTTTTGTCTCTCTATAACAAATTGTTTTATTTACAACACACTAGTTATCATATTATTTATATTTTGTCCTGTGTTATTCTGACATTCAGGCATATTTCTTATCAAGGATTTTAATATTTTATTTCAGTAGTCTTTTGAGCAATTATTTCTCTTTTTATTCTCAACATATTGGTGGTCTTACTAAGTTTGTCTGTGTTACAATCTTGGTTTACAACTCGTACACTGAATGTTTGTGTATTTTATTTGGTAATCACTGGTTCTATTTGTTAACACTTTTTTATCTCCCTCTCCTATAAACATTTCACTTTTATTGTCTGTGGTGCTTATGTGGGGTAGTGTTATTATATTATGTATCGATGCACTCATATAATGTATTCACTATCATTGTTTGTGGCTACTTACTAAGTTTTCGACACGTGATCCTCAGTCATTTTGTCTTCATTATATCCTTCCTTGTTGGATGATATTATCACTATTAATCGGGCAGTCATTACACTTATCTTATTCTTTCTTTGTCGTGATGCCTTCCTTACTTTGGGAATGCTGGTGTCTTGTTCTTGCTACATATTCTTCATTATTCATGATACATTTCTTCTTCTTCTTCTTCTTCTTCTTCTTCTTCTTCTTCTTCTAGTTATCAGGTTTCTTCTTTTTCATATTTAATTTTTATCACTTACAGGGTATCTTTTGTTCCCTCACTTGTATGATAACTCATATCATATTTATAACATAATTATTTATATCATATTCATATTTATTTGTCACTATTCACACTTATTTTGCTTACATTATATGTTCACTCACTATGGTGATAATTTATTTTCCTTAGCTGATATGTCTCACTTTTATGATAATATTTAATATGTCTCATCACTTTTATGATAATATTTAATATGTCCCCTCACTTTTATGATAATAGTTAATATGTCTCATCGCTTTTATGATAATATTTAATATGTCCCCTCACTATTATGATCTATTGGGCCTATGCTGCTAACGTATTGGTTTGATCTTTTATCTTCTATTCTCCTCCTATCACTTTGATGATACTTTTATTATAGTTCTTCTTTCTTCTGCGTTGGCTTGCTTTGACATTATTCGTATATAGATACACATTTGGCTTTATACTTCAGTTATTCTTTCTCATTTTTGATCAAATATGTTCGTGGTACACTCTTATTCGACGTATTATATTATTTATATGTAACTACAATTTTGTTACGTTACAATATGCGTAGAATTGTATTTTAATGAGTTTTTATGTTCCAATAAAAACTGCGTTTGCTTTAACGTACACGGATAAATAATATAAATATATTTAAAATAGGAATAAAAGTAAACATTCCTTTGCAGAGTTGTTACTGTCTTTTTTTCTATCCAACACTGTATATACAATCATCGTATACTGTAAGGTCGTGGTTAAACAATTTACCGTTATGGTACGATTGTAATTAAATATTGTCATAAAGTACATTACACAGAAACAAACAGTGAATTCAAGTGAAACAGAACAAAATTATTAAATAAACATTTTCCTGTTTGTTGGTTAGATATGAGAGGTTGGTTGCTATGCCCGGAGGTTGTGGAGTTTACTGTTGAGTACAGGATACAGAACTCTCCATGTTGTGCTCACAGATAACACAATTTGATGTTCATTTTTCATGTTTATTATTAAGGTATGAGAAACCTAGCTGTTACCCGCGGCTTCGCACGAGAATATTTGACTTTTAATAAGTATTTTAATATAAGTTTTATTGTTTATGTCTATATGACGTTCTGTCAGCTCGTATAACAATTTTGTACTCATTAGTCAAATTCTCTCCAAAGCTGTTTTCAACACTTGTACTATTTTAACTTGTACTAAATTATTATTATATTGGTGCAACAGTCTTTGGAGATTTAAAAGCACCCTTTTATAAAGCTTTTGGAGATATTTATAAAGTATCTGTTAAATCAGAAACGCTTAATTCTTAATTTTAAGTGTTACTGTGTTAGAAGCATTGTAAACACATTAAACGTTATGTTTTCCTCAACCATGGCTTTTATTTATTTCAGCAGTAAACTAAAAACCAAAAACCGTTGTCACCTAACCTCATAAATGAAAACAACACGTATTTTCGCTTTGCATTAAGTAATAGGACAATTTACAACTAGTGCACTTCCTCTTTTCCACATCGTAATACATCGATACAATCGCACATTATATAAAACACCGAAAATGTACTTCAGGAATGGATAAATGTACAGTTCCGATGCCACTAAATAGCTTTTGTTTATTTACTTGTTACTACGGTAATTAACTCTTGTCTCCATGGTGTTTTTGACATCTTTATACGCGTCAACGAAAAGGCATAATTAAAAGGGCCTAAATCGTGCGAATGAAGCAAAATATCAAATTCCAAGTTAAACACTGTTTTTTGCCTTGTGTAAAAGGTTACCTGTGCAAAATTTGGTGGGAATTGGTGTAACTGTGTGGATTTGTATTTAGTACACATAAATCCTCAGACTTTGAATTTTATATATATAGATTTACATGAGTTGTGTATATAGATGCAAACATTACTTGCGCGCGCGCGTGTGTGTGTGTGTGAACACGAGTATGTAAGGATCAAAGTTTGCCTGTAAAAATATTGTAAATAATACCTTATGCACGTCTTTGTATTTAACACACATGACTATGCACAAAATGATTTCACAAATTATATAATAATTATAATTATTATCGTTAATTGTTTTCCTTTTGTAGATACATAGTTCCCGGGGATTTATATTTTTCCATTACCCAAGGCTATTATTGCACAAAATAATACTGAAACAATGTTCAGTATTGGTACTGTTGAACTTATAATTATATATAATTATAAATTATAATTATATTATATATTATTATATTGACTTATAATGGATTTACAATGAAACCAACACATACAATGGATTTCCTTAATGATATTTAATCGAGACTTAAAAATTTCGGACACCGATAACAGTCCAGTAAAGATGCTTTCTGAATCGTGTATACATGCAGTCGCAGTTTCTCCTTAGCATCTTGTCAAACTTTTGTGACGGTTAGTATTTGCTCTTCTTTTCAGAAATTGGTGACACATGCATTCCTTGTTACCTCGTCGGACAGAACGATACCAGGTCTGTTGGCTTCGACAACCTATCAGTGATGACCACACTGCCACGTATATCTCCGCTTGTTCATTGTTGATCACTTGTTCAGGCTTGAATGCAATTTACATTCAACATTCTACGTCTCCTTGTACGAAGTAATTATTTTTTGAAGATATTTTGTATAAATCTTACGTTTGCAAATAAATTACCTGCGTTTTTAACTTTTTTTTTACAAACCTCGACTTAAAAAACTCCTAAAACACCTAACGCGAAAATCTTAATAGGTAGTGGCTAAAAGTAACTGAAAGTAGCTGAAAGTATTTAACAGTTTCCCACAATTTCATATACCCATTATTATCACTTACAAGTCTTTACGAATATTGTAAAAAAACGTTTTCTTCAGACCTAGGTGGTCGGATGATTTCAGTTTAGGTTCGTTTTACGTATCATAGTCACTGTAATAAAAATTAAAATAATACTGTATTATTGTTGTTGTTATTGCTATTATTGTTATTATTATTATTTATATTATTATTGTTATATTAAATTATATACAATATTGTGTTTTGTATTAATTCATCTGTGCCAGTATATATTGTAAATCATAATGTATAAAATTATAAAATAATGTGTAAATAATAATAAGTTATAATATCATAAACTTTATATACAATAAATTTTTGAGCCGCGCTAGTAGGGTACATGCGAGTCCTCACATTGAATGTACAAACTAAACGTGTAAACGGGTATAGTAGCTGCATGTTATAATCATTGTACTCATCGTGAATACCTCTTTTAGACGCCTGTGATATAACGCCAACCCGTTTTAATGCTGTTGTAACGAATATATGAAAATTGGAGACTGCTTGAGAGTGTCTCAATATTTACACTAAAATTATTTGAATTTAAGAAGACTTAAGCAAATTTGCTATAGAATACATGTGAAAGATATTTTTACGGTGCTAAGCTTCGAAGTCAATGACTATTAAAAGTTTCTATCACTTCAGAACCACATGCAATCGACATTCAGGAACAAATTGATATCACAGTTACATGCATAATTTAACTCTGCTGTTTTCATCGTTTTATTAATGATATTTTCATACTTCATCTCACTTAGAGAAAACAACGTAGATTTATTTTTTATTTTAGAAAAACAATGTTGTTTGAAAAATTTAATGCAAAGGTACAAAGTTTTCATAACCGTGTATTTTATGGGCAGTGCAGCGGGAAGTTGGAACGAATGACCAAAATTTTCTAAATTATCTGTTGACCTGTAAAATACATCATGTAAAGTGGGGAGGGAGATCGATTTTTACTAGTAGACCACACATTTACTAGTGTAAAATTACATGTAGTGATGACTAACTGATAAGATAATTAATTTTTTCCAGAAGGAAACTACACACACACCACCACCACCACATGTATCAGTCACCACTAAGTAAGAACTTACTCTCTGAGACAAACAGGGCCAGGCGCTGACCCAAAATTTCTTAATTCTCTGTTGACCTCTAAAATGTAAGTGGAGATTTAAATTTCTTCAAATGCTTTCTTTACTACATTGCTTTACATGAACTGATTAATGACTCGAATTCAAGATTCTAAATAACATTTTAGAGTTCAATGAATTTTACAGTCTTTAATGCGTGTAGAATTCAACGAGTGTTATCAGATGATTGATTTGTTACAATTGTGGCGTAGGCCTACTATGTATACTGATTCCGTAATTTGGTTACTTGCTGTGGACAGTAAATAATCGATTCCTGTACTTGCATATGAGAAATTTATTTTGCGTGTAAAGTTTTTATGCAGATGTTAGTAAAATTTGTGAGTGTCGAATTTTATGGTATTTCCACTGTTCTAAGTCTACTGCCCACACTATACACGTAACATTGTATGTTGCATATATATATATATATATATATATATATATATATATATATGTAAATGGCTATATAACACGTCATACAACGTTTAAAAAATAATAATAATAGTTGTCATCCAGTCAGTTTTTTCATACTTAGGTTCACTTCTTACCATTCCTTAATTTTTAACGTAAACTGAATTAACCTGTTTACCCTTCAGATTTAGTGAATCATGTCTTTTGCTGATGTTCTAATAAATAAACACTCAACATTTTATCGATGAAAGAAGATCTTATAAAAGATTTTAAATGTTACAGATTTTATTTTTTATCTTAAAAAAAAGGAATGAAATACCGGTAGGCCTATACGATTCATCAAACTGATTTCAAAATGTATAATAAAAGGTCAAAAATGAATATTATTTTATTGACATTTGGGTTTTAAAGTGCAGGTAGTAATTAAGCAATTAAAATAAGTCAGTTTTGGTAATTTATAGAGAGTATAATTTTTTCAACAGTTAATCCTCGCTCAACATTTTACAGAACTGATTCAAGAGTCTTGGATAATTACGTAGGTAATATAGCTTTTCATAATGTGACACGGTGTCCGCATTTGATTGTGGCCGATAGCTCACCTTGTCGAGGCCGCACATAGATGATTGGAGCACACGATATAAACCTACATATACTTAAGGTAATAGGACTAAACGTTTTGTAACTTTTTGACTGTCAGGGTCGATTGGTAATTAGCTACTTAACAACTCTTTTTGTAAAGAATGTGTCTGCTTTGACTAAACAGTTAGTGGAGGACTACACGTTACAGAATAATAGTAGTAGCTGCACCACCAGCAGATGCTGCAGGACCAGCAAGTAGTAGTAGTAGTAAAATAATTATTATAATAGTATCCTCCTTTACATACCACATCTACAAAGAATAAGAGAGCAGATGAGGAAAGCAGCAAGTTATGAAAGGGAGTACGCAGTACAAGTGTAAGAATTACGTCTTCAGGCTGGGTGGATCTGAGATTGAAAAACGTTTCACCAAAAGCGAAAAGGGACGTCAATATTAATAGATAAGCTGTTAAGAAAGTATAAAAACTAAGTAACAATAATAAATTAAAGTTACAGAAGGTTATTCGATTTAAGTTAACTAACTAACAGACTTTATAAGCTTGGTATTACCTGTACATTGCATACTACACGATTTGTATTATGCAGATAACATAGTATTTCTAGTGCACACTTTCTAGACAGGCAGACTTGTAGTACGTGATTGACTGGTAGGTCTGGAGGTAAACGTTGGAAAGACTAAAACAATCAGAGTCAACACAAACAATGTCATTGTATTAAAATATAAACAACCTGAAATATCAACCAATAATAGATGCATCAAAACAAGTGTACTAGTTACGGAAGAAAATACGATCTATCGACTTTGCAAAGCCAGAACTGCTTTGCAATTTCAAATGATATATGGAATAGTCCGTATGTAACGCAAAAATGGAGATGAGAATTTTCAACACTAATATTAAATCCGGTTCTACTACATGCATTTCAACATAAAAACACAAAGATAGGAAGCTACAGACGTTCACGAATAGATTTTTGAGAAGGGTAAGGCTGATTTTCTAGTCAAATTTCATTAAGAACAAGGAATTACGGAGACGCTTCACACAAAGATCAATAATAAAGACCCGCAAATGGAAATGGATAGAATATTGTTTGAGAAGAGAAGAATCCAACATAGCGAGAAGGACACTTGACTGGACCCGTTGGACAGCAGACTGTGCGATTGGCCAAAAGCTTCATGGCGCAGAACAGCGTTACAGGAACTACCAACCACAGGGAAAACATGGAGCGAAGAAAAATTAGTAGCGTGTAATCGGATGTGGAGGAGTTACAGTCATATGTATATGTACTTATAAATTAAACTGAATCCATTAAAAGAATAAAGATTAACATAGTTAACGTACATTGTTTGGTTGAATAATTATTTTGGAAGACCGTAAGAGCCCACGTCGGAACAGACGTACAGCCTGAAAGGCCTTGTCTTTCTCATCACAGCCAATTCAATTGTAATGTGAAAACAAAACATTCAAATTTTATATCACAAAGTTTGTGATAACACTTAGATTTTTTACTTAATTAGAATAGTAACAAAATGGTAGCAGAGACAATTAATAATACAATTTATTATCACCGGCTATAAATAAACAAAATATTTCCCACTTGGGATCCATGAGTGCCGCAGGCATTTGCAATCGTACTTTCTAGATTACGGTTGTCAAAATTAGTAAAATTCAATATACTTTATACTGCATCTAACACTTAATCAAATTACAATCCTAACCTAGAGCAAATATGTGAAATTAAGTTAAATATAACAGTGAATGTCCGACTAAACGTTATAATAAATTTAGCGAAATATTTATGGAAGGTGCGCGGTATTTGTTTTTATATTTCAAGTGTCCACATATAACTACAGACTCTGCAGCCACTCGTGAGTCCAGGAAGAAAAACAAGAATAAAAGTAACCATCTGCTGCTCTCTACATAAATCCGTTTGCTGACGGATTTTAATAAAAAAGAGTGAACACCTCAACTCTCTCATGCCATATACATACACACAACGTATAAGTCAAGCTGTGGTTCGGTTTACCACTTAAGTGAGTTTAGGGAGTCCCCATTGATTGGAAAAATTACTAATAAAACAGTAGATAAAGAGAACTTTCTTCGCATAGAAAATGACTATAACAAAGGCCGCATATTTTTATGCTCCACAGGAGAGTCGTAACGTAGGAAGGCTCAAAAAACGATGATCGGATTTTTAATGTAATTTAAATATTTGTAAATAGTAGAAATTTAAATTTACAATGCCCACAAAGTGTCTGAAACTGGAAAGGTACCTACATCTACTCTAGGATGGAAGAAAAGAAGAAGAAGAAGACTTTGTTAGTTTTTCTTCGCACTTTAATTTATTATCTAACTTTTAGCGGCGTTTTTGCTTGAAAGTGTTCAGTTAAGGTTCTGATGAGACCCTTTCTTTAAACTGACACAAGTATGCCTACAGGACTCGTAATCTGAAGTTGCATCGTATGTAATGCTCTCATTGTAAATTGGAAAATAACATCGAGACCTTCCCTCTTTAACACACACACACACACACACACACACACACACACACACACACAGTTAAATTTTATTTTCTTGCAATTGAAAAAACAGTTTTATTAGAAACACCAGTACATCAACCTGTAGGCCTAATATTAAACTAAAAATTTTCTAAAGTGTATCGAAAACTTACATATACTATCCTAGCAACTTACATACTGGAGGTACTACTGCTTCTTAGATATTCTTATTTTAAGAAAGACGTTCGTAGTTCCTTTTCATTCTTGTTATAATAAAAGTAAGATCTTTTAATAAGATTTGTGTTATCTTATCTTATCTTGTATTATGTAACTATCGTAAAACTATTTTTCTTTCGTATAATTCTGTGTTAGTACAAAATCAAAATCATATAATAAACATAATTTTGCTAGAAGCATGTGAAAGACAACGATTTTGATTAGGAGTATGGCCGATTTTATCACATTTCAAATGTAATAAAAAGGATCTGTGAAGTTTGCACAATGACGTCTGTAAGTCACATCAGGTTTACATCATATTTAAGCACCTTCGCCATAATGATTTCCATCGTGCTGCTATGGACATGTTACTCCGTTCATGCTATCGGCGTAGACGGAACGGGAGTTTTGGTGGTTCAACCCCCGCCCAAAATCTACCACTCGGCTAAAACTAAAACATGAAACAAATTATGTCATTTTATTATCCTTTTTTAATGTAGATCCAAATATTTTTTATAATAATCAATAACAACTAATTGTATATATGTACAGGTATGTTGTTTCGAGATGGATGAGCAAAATATTTGCCAAATAAAATTTTGTTGAACCCCGTTCAAAGTGAAATTCTGCGTATGGCAAGTGACAGAATATTTATTGCAAATATGAATTTACAATACAACAAGTGTATTCAAATAAAACATAAGAATTATAAACAATTTATTTTATTGAAAATGAAATGCAATATAACATGTAGAAGTGCAGCCAATATTGTTGTAATTCTTTTTGAAGGAGCGAAGCGAGTTATAAATTTTGCCTCGACCGTTTGGTGTTTGTCTGTCTGTCTGTTTGGGCTACGTCTCACGATAACTTTTGAACGCATCAACCGTTTTTTCGTATAACTCGGCACACATGTCTATTCGTTCACCCTGTAGAATACTATTGTTTTTGAGAGTTATCCCTCAATAAAAAATAGGCGGTAGGAGGTAAAAACATGAGGGAGTAAAAACTGTAAAAAAATACCCACGTGGGATATCAAATTAAAGATAATTTTAATTAACATCTGAATGTAGTGTTATGTTTTGGACATTTCAAAATTCTGGGACGCTTGAGTCTAAAAATAGATAAAAATTTCAAATAAATTGAGAAAATCCAGTAGGGTGTCAGAATAAAAGGAATTGTAACCCGAATCGAAATGTTTAGTGTTACTAAAAAAATAGTAAAGAAATCGGGATTTGTGTATTTTTTCTTAAAATAAAAAAATTATCTGTCATACACTTTTTTATATAGGCCTTACTACTATTTCACGTTACCACTTTGCATACTACTTGGCCTACGAGCATGTATAAAGTAAGAGTTTATCAAGTTAAATTACTCAATGACAATATTAATATTTATCACATACTAATTGTCAGCAACAAGATATCACACTTACTTTCGTGTACCGACTCTTAATAATTATCCCAGGGCGCCAGTAATAAATAAACACAACTTGATTGTTATTAATTAAGTTTTTTAATAACGATTTGCTTTCACATATTACAAAATTTATAAGTCTACTTCAATAAATTTACTATAAAATCTGTTAGTGTTTATTTCTTAGCAATGGATTCTTAGACTTATTGAGTCACCAAACAAGATTGACATACATTTAAAATTAATAAGCAATATTAAAATTGAGTGTTAATTTTTGTTATGTACGTGTATGTTGAATTACTCTGCGATGCGATGTCATCAATGCTGCGGGTTCCAGGCTGGTGGTCCGACGTTGTCCGTTGAACAGTTATCCTTGTTAAGTTGCACTAATTTACACTGGTTTCACAGGTGTTACACAATTCACTTAATTAACTTAGTGATAATTACACATGTGCCGTATACTAATACACTTGTTGAATACTCAGTATATTCTTATCAAAGCTAAGTGCGTCCAACACTGGATTGATAACTACTCTCGACCGACTGTCCCGTACAATGATGTTTGACACATTAAATTTCGCTATGTAATTCGGAATTTAACGATTGATGTTGTACTAAGTAACACTTGGATATATTACTCGGTTTTAATTTATCTTCTTTATTTACTATACAATTATTCTTGTCAACGCTTATTAAGTGTTTATGATGCGTAACTTCCACACGGCTTAATATCGCGTTACCGTAACTGATTTCCGTTGCGATTGAAATATACTTATTAAATTTACTGACAATTTCTTAACATGCTAAATACGAGTCTTAGTATTGTAATCTCTCCGTAGACTAACTTAACTTCTCACGCTTCATATTTTTTATACATTGCTGCAAACTACCCTCACCAACTATCGACAAAATACACGCCGATTGGTCTGACATACCGCTAATTTCAAATTTACCCAATCGGTCTAGCGAACACGTCCCGCTTAAAAAATGACGCTTTCCGTTATTCGTCAACTATTTGCGCGTGAAGATGTGATAGGAATCTTAGCGTCTCTCTCCATCTCGCTGTTCTCGCTCTCTGTCTAACATAACGGTTTCCTTTGTTAGATGCACTTAACTTTTACAATCTTAGGGAAGTTTTCTGACACCCTTGAAAATAATAAAGTTTTATGACGGTACGTCCGCTATGTTACTTTTCATAGTTTTTAGCCGACTCACGGGCGTCAATGCAAGGTCGTCTGTAAGTACCACCGCTCTAATCGGTAGTTTTAATTTTATTTTCTCCCCGCTTTCTATGAATTTATATTTCTCCCTGGGTACCACATGACTTTGTCCCCGTAAAATTGTTGAGAATGCAATTTTCAGTTATATATCTAATATCAAAATTTATGTAGTAATAAATGTACTTTGTTTAAAACAATGAGCGAGTTTTCGGCTCAGGGATCATACTAGTCATTATTAGTAACATTCATTTATATCTAGGGCGTATTAAATAACTTTTATATTTAGTATCGTTATGATATAATATTCCAGTTTTCAGAATCCAAGACAAAGCAGTACAAACTGTCTGGGATATTTGAGATTAGGCCTGTGTATTTTAATTTTTACGGTTTTGATCTTCAGCACGTTTAATTATGCTATACACTGTATAATTACAAGCTCTGTTTGATTACTTTGTCCACTGTTAATCGGTGTAACAACGTACAAGGAGATATGTATTATTAAACATTTTTTAATTAGGATTTTCAAAAAGAATACCTAAGATAAGCTTTACCTTTTAAGTTATCTACAACACAAACACAAAGGTAAACTTGGATTTAGAAAATTTTTTAAAAAAGTCTCAATATAAGGTATAAAAATAAACTTGCAAAGTAGATAGTATGAAACATATAGTTAAGTTTATAAGAAGCCATTAAATTAGTTCATTTACCGCTTAATTTGCATTACACGTAGATACCGCGATGCATCAGTGGGAAACGTGTTCACAGTGGGGTGTAATTATCACCTAAATCAATTTCTGGTAAGATTGAGGCATCGCAGTTCAGCGAACGCTGTTGTTAACAGCAATCACATACCTGTCATATTCAGACTTAGCTGGTGCCTTACCGCCTAAGTGCTTCTCAAGTTTACTATAGCAAGTTGTTAGGTTTGTGGTAGTAAGTATATATTAATGGTGAATTAAGGAAAACAACAATTTATACTATATATAGCTTTATTGAATATTTCATTAGGCTACTGTTTTTAAAGATATATTAGATATCTCACCATTTGTTAAATTAATCTCTATATAACAGAAACGTTGTAATAGTCTCGTCTGTTTTTATGTTTATTTTTCTCCCAAGTTTTCCTTCTACTATTCTATTCTGTGATGGACTTGCAAACTTGGTCAATTTCAGCTCCTTTCTGTTGCATCCGTTTCATTAAGGAAGCTTCTCTGGTATGTTTCACCGGTAATTAGTAGATAAAAATGTAAATTATTCAAATAAATACGCAACAAACAATTATTCAGGTAAAAGAAACTTCAGTTCCTTCGCCAAAATGTCTTCTCCCTGCGTGTTGAAAGCCTATTATGTCTTTATGCAATGTCTTTACTTTATATTGTTTTGAATGTTCATCACTACTTTTTTCACAGCGCTTAATAATTATTATTTAATGGTACTTTCACTTGTGAAACTGAAGAGGTGAGGACATCCGTATTCAAACCTCACTGAAGAAGGAGAATACAACTCCGAAACGGCGTTTGAGGGAATATCAACAAGTAAGTTTCACAAGTGAAAGTACCATTAAATAATAATCTTTACTTTATTAGTATACAGCTGTACTTTTGTACAAAGTGTTTTATTAAACCTTTACAGCGAATGTAAAATTGTATTAAATTGTACAAGCTCCTTGGGAGAGAATGTGGTAGTTACTAAAAAAAATATTGCATTCAAATATATGAAAACGTTTCATTCCGTTAAACTGTACTTTAATTTACACTGTGCTTGACAACGCATTTGATTTTTTCTACATTTTTATTTACTTTCATTACTGAATATTTATATCATTTTTAATTAACGTTAAAGAATTATTTACAAACAAAGAATCTAATAAACACACGTGCCATAATATTTTGCACAATGAGAAATACCATATAATAACTCATCAGTTTGGATAATTGTATTTTGCACAATGCATTTCAATAATCTTTCGTTGTCAGTTGAACCTATTTAGCTAAAAATTACTGACGCGTTCAGCCAGACATGTGTCACTAGCTTACAAAAACGAGCTATTTTATTGAACTCGCGGTTCATGTTCTCCAACAGAAAGCAATTTCCACAAAATTAGAATTATTCTCTCTCCGTTATTTCTCTCTCGCAAGTTCAATAAACTATTTTATTTACTAACATCAGTGGTGTATGCTAAGTTCGAGTGCTAGGCAATTGACCTCATGAAGGACTTCCCTTCGTGCACATTCCATGCTTTTTGTAGAGAGGTGATATTGTGACAACATGATAGTGCATTCTGATTTATATAGTGACTAATACTTAAACAATAATTATAAAACCGCTTGAAGTGTATCACCTTGAATACTACATTTGAATGAGAACTCCATTTATTTCCTCTTTTTATGTGAATGTTAGGATTAAGTCCTCATAAAACGTTTCTATTAATCGCTTTTTTTGAATCCAACCAAATGTTTTTCTCAGTAGATACAACAACCGAATTGCTCAACCAAACTTGTCCTTATGTGGCTCAGAAGTAAATCTTAATATACTTTAGAACGGAGAAAATTCATTCAGTAGTTTGACTTTTATATGAGAATGTCAATATTATGCTCTTCACTAATTTTACTCTTCACTGAATACCATATATTTTGTAACCCATTTAACTGATTTTTTTTATACCCATCTAGAGTGTAAAGTACTTAATTCTCTTCTGAGGCGAACAAGATCACACATTATTTTTATGTTCTGCCATCAAGTTAAGTAAGAAACTGTTACAAAATGTATAGAAATTATTTTAATTCATTAAAGACACATATTCAAGATATTTTTAGAGATTCAAATCTGAATTGTATCTAAGACATCAGAATGGCCATAATTTCTTGACAAATATGCATTATCTTCATATTCAGCATTGCTTGTAGCTTTCGTCCATGCAAGATCAAAATTCTCGTCCGAATTTTTTGCAGAACATTTTAGTATTCATTGACTTTGTTGATACAAACAAACAGTGTTCAGGAAAGCTTTGTTTACCAAACATTTATTTTGCAATACATCATAAAATATCCGACACATTTAAAACATTTTCTGAAACTAAGGAGAAGAAATCTAGTGTCAGATTATTCATTTTCAACAAATTGCATAATTTTTGATAATCGACTTTTTTTGTTACGTAAGTATACTTTTTCAAGTCATATTTCGACTAATATTGCACTATTTATTTCCGATTTGATTTTTGTCTGTAACTAAATGATTACGCTACCTACTGCGTCGATTAAATCGTCTTGTATTAACGTTCTTTTAGAAAACGTTGCACTTTATAAATGATTCGCTATTGCTTAATCATATACGATAAAAATTCCAAAAGTTCTGTGTACATCTCGTTATGTGTTGAGTGGCTAGATTTGTTATGGCCCTCAAATAGACAGTTTTGATTTCCAAGAAATGTTACTGCATCAATCGATCTTCTTAAAACAACTCTATTTTTCAATACTTTTTCATTGTGTGGGTAGTCAACAATCTTCCTCCGCAAATTAAGGAAACGATAGATTCTTTGAAAACCAAATGTCCGTAACGTATTGAATGCTCATATGTGACTAATTGATTTCTAAGATCTATCACAAGCCATTAAGAGATAATGTAAATTATTAAATCTTGTCTTATCCCAAGCAACTGTATCGATGTGAAGGAGCAAACAGCCGATCAACGCAATGTATTACTTGAATTCGATCCAGGTAACCAAGGTATTGCTTTGTAGTTAGCCTCACTAAAACAGCTAATATTCACCCCGTTCTTTTCTGTATGTTTATCTTTAAGCTCTAGAAGGCACGGCTGAGGTCTATCTGTTTTTATAATTTGAAACTTTTCCTCGTGTTGAAGCTGATAATGAATTGTGTCTTTGTCAGTAAGTCATTAACTTTAAAACTAATCTTGTCTTGTTATCCAAACCGCACGAACAAAATATAATTTGCGAAATTCTAACTAATTTGAAAACAATAGACAATAAATACTATTTTGCCAACAGCAATAACAGCAAGCAACATAAGGTCTACTAAATCTCACACTGGGTGAAATCGCTGAGATTTTTAACACTGTGTTAAGGCGTATGCTATGATATGCTATGATAAACTCTTCATAGAGCCGAGTGTCTTAGCCTGCTATATACAACGTTATTGTTCCCACCAAATGACTCACCACTGTCATGGCAATGCCAAGAATCCAGGAACCGTAACGAGGTAAGTCTTCGCTAGTTCCTGCGGAGCCTGGGATTGGAAAGCAAGTTGCGGCGATTCAGGCGCCGTATGCAAAGTTTTATTCTCCTAAAAAATAAAGAATTTCGTGAAAATTCATAATAGTTTTTTCCACTTTAATCTTAAGCTATGAACTTATCCTAGGTATCCTGGAACATTGAAATTAAAATCCATAAAATTGAATCGTTTATTATTAAAAGGGCACATGTCCAATTTTTTGCGAAATACATGTTTTGATGTTAACTTGAAATACTAACCTAAATACATTTACTATTGAAAGGACTCATTCTTAACTCAACTCTGTGCTCTTTCATGAGGATTTGAAATTGTCATTTGTTTTTGAAAAGGATCATGTCCGGGACATGAGCCCTTTCTTCACTGAACTGATTGCATGGGACATGAGCCCTTTCTTCACTGAACTGATTGTATGTAGGCGGAACGCGCATGCGCAGTACGACTTGTTCACTTGTTTAGCAAAGAGCATTATCTTACTTTGTAACCTACAATCGTCACTGACATTTAGTTCTACTAGAAACTTTACATCTTGCATAGAAAATAGAAATATGGTGAATTCGAGCAGTAGTAGTGGTTCCGATTCTGACAGTTCAGTACGTCTACCAAAGAAAAGAAAATTGGGTGTTCGTAATGATGACTGGTATAAGCAAAATGTTATAAAGAAATCCCGGATAGCAGGCAAGGCCTATGTTAATTACAAAGGCAAACATGTACCGCCGAAATCCATAGGCGAAAACTGTGAGTAAGTAAAACAAATTTTATTTTCCAATTAAACTATTTTTGTAGCCTTAAGTAAGTAGTCACTACGAATACTCATAAATTAGGCCTAAAATAATAATCCTAAAATTCCTTAACTTACTTAACCTAGTTTACCTACTTAAGCTAATCTTTTCTATTTAGCCTAACCTTCCATACCATCTTAACTTAATGAAACATTAATCTTAACCTACAATACTTTTTTGACTGTCCTAGCTTACTTTACATAATAATAATAATAACCATAATAACTAACCATATTAGCAACCAACTAAAAATGTTAAGTTGTGTAAAATTATTTTGTGGTATAATATTATTATTTTTGATAATATGGTTAGTTATTATGATTATTATTATTTTATATTATTTTTATTGCCCTATACTATTGTTATTATACAATTTGTTAGAATATTGTTATTATTATTGTTATTATTATTATTATTAGTAGTAGTAGTAGTAGTAGTAGTAGTAGTAGTATTTAAGTTGTTATATTTATTTTCAGGTGTCACAAAGATTGTTTGAAGAAGTTATCAAAGAAGAACAACTATAAATATTTGAAGATTTTTACAAAATAGTAACACAAGACCAACAAGATAGTAATTTGCAAGGATTAATGGAAATTAAACCTATTGAAAGATTTAGACCTAGACCAGGTACAGTGAAAGGAAACACTAAAGGTAAGAAGCATTCCATTAGTTATCATCTTTCAACTAAGGGAAAGAGAATTCCAGTTTGCAAAAAAGCAATTTTAATATTATATACATAAGTAACAAAAGACTTAGAAGAATGTCATCACTGTTGGCAGTGGGGAAATCGCCTAAGGTTATGCGGGGCACAAACTTAAAAACCCATGCTATTCACGGTGAAACATGTCAGATTATAAAAGATCATATAGAGAGTTTCCCCACAAAAATATCACATTATACTGGGCGACCTACCACTTATTTATCTGCAGATCTGAACAGAAAAACTATGTATAAATTATTTATAGACAAATATCCTAATTCCAAAGTTAAATACAATTTCTATTACACTTATTACAAGGAAAATTTTAATTATCGTTTTGGTAGGCCCCAGAATGATGTACGTGGTAAATGTGAGGAACTGTCAACAAAAACAAGAGCAACACGCTCAATGACAATGCAAGGAGAGTGGCAGTAGCTGAAAAAATGGTTCATTTAAGACGTGCTAAAAACTTTTATTCACGTTTGCAAGACATAACTAAAAAGTGCGCGAATGAACCTGATACTTATGGTATCTGTGTCGACGTGATGCAGAATCTACCACTACCACACATTCCAGTACAAGAAATATTTTACTATCGACAACTGTGGGTCAACTGCTTTTGCATTTACGGTTTTAAAACTAAGAAAAGTAAAATATACCTCTATCATAAAGGAATTGCAAAAAAAGGAGGAAATGAGGTCTCCTCCTTTCTCTATAATTTTATACAAAATACGTTACCTGAAACTGCCAAAGAAATTCATGTCTTTTCAGATGGGTGCATCGGTCAAAACCGAAACCACACAGTGTTGAGAACTTTATTGGAGCTATCTGTTTCACGTAAAATCTCAGTAACACAGTATTTTCCAGTTAAGGGTCACAGCTTCCTTCCTTCTGACAGAACGTTTGGAATAATAAAAAGATGCCTTAAAAAAGTGACAGAGTCTACACACCTATGCAATATGAAAAAATGATTACTGAAAGCTCAGATGGGAAAATTGAAACTGTTCTATTACAGGACAATGAAATCATACTAAATTTTGACAAATGGTGGCCAAAATACTTCAAAACGTACGTAGCTTCAACTGAATCACTGACAAGAGCAAAAAATAAAAAAGGTCGTAACATGTTTAAGATATCAGAGCTTTACTATTTCACAATGAAAAATGGAGACTTAACAGCATATAGTACTATCAAGGGATTAGTGGAACATACTTTCAAACTGAAGAAACCCAATGTACGGGAAGTTACTTTTCCTACTGAGATGGCTTTTACTGGCAAGAACCCTATCAACTTAAAAAAAATTGAAGACATCAAGAAAGTGCTTAAGTATGTGCCTGAAGAACACAAATTCTTCTTTGATATTATAACTTCATGGCCAACTACAACAGCTGAAGAAGAAGACAACTAACTTTTTTATAAAATGGGACAGATTTCAATTTTTTATTTAAAGTTGAGCTTTGTAAAATGGGACAGTACATTTCTCCTTACTGCTATGTTTTTGCTGTTTCGATGATGTTTCATACCTGTGCGTGCGTGCGTGCGTGCGTGCGTGCGTGCGTGCGTGCGTGCGTGCGTGCGTGCGTGCGTGCGTGCGTGTGTGTGTGTGTGTGTGTGTGTGTGTGTGTGTGTGTGTGTGTGTGTGTGTGTGTGTGTGTGTGTGTGTGTGTGTGTGTGTGTGTGTGTGTGTGTGTGTGTGTGTGTGAGAGAGAGAGAGTTTGTGAGTGAGACTTCTTTTACTTTTTGTAATAAAATTCAAATTGTATTCAATAATATACTAATTTTTTAACAATTTATGAGAATATATATATTAATTTTCCTCTGTTTAATTTGGAAAGGGCACATGTCCAACAAGAAAAATGTTTAATAATATACACCCTAATTAAACTAAAACATCCCAATGATGAGTGAGATGTGTATTTTTGTATGCTTTTAATATTACAATATCAATTTTTTTCTATTAGTCCTACTCGCTTTTCAGGATCTAATAAAGTGTAGGCTTAAATGACACTCTTGTCATGGTTTCAGACGGTTCTAGTATACTCATACATGTCTAAGAAAACAGTTTTGTCAACTAAAATTTAGAATAAAAAAAGTAATGTAGTAGCGGCATTAATTCTGGCCGAAATCTACGTCCACGGTAACACCTGTGTTAGCCAGCAATATGCAAGTTCCAGTCTTGTCTTTAACTCGTTATTCACGAGGCCCTCTCAAGAAATGGAACTCGTTCTAAGAATGAAAAGACTTTTTTGTCTTATTTATTACTTAATGACTTTACAAAACATTATCTATTCTGAAAACAATTTTTAGTCTCAAATTTTGTAAGACACTTGCCCTTATTTTTCCAGACTAGTCCAGATAGTTTTTAAATAAATTGTCTTCACACACCTCGTTGGCAAATTATGCTGCAAGTATAGTGAAAGGTAAAAAGTACTCTTGACAATTGCCACCTAATTTCGTTATTTTACGAACATCGTAATCAGCTAATCACTCAACGATAGTTTGTTTATAAAGGCCTGCAAAGGTTTTTTTATTCATGTTTTTAAAATGATCACATATCATGTCTAACATTGCAATTTTTAAAATAAATACATTAAATAAAGGAAAGTGAGCCGCTCATCACCCATGACGTCACAACAATTTTTAAACTTTCCAAAACTGACAACCGAAAAATAAATTTCAAAAAACCACAACTTACCTTGATGACCGGCTCACCATTTCACTGAACTAGGAGAGGCCTCCTAGTGGAAGAATATCCGCATGCTGGATAACCTTTGGGTAATTGGAGGAATGAGGTGACCTCAGTTTTAAAACTTCAAAAATTAACACAAGTTTATTGAGGCTATCATATAGTGTTTTGTTACAATGAAATCTCATAAAATCAGGTTGTGAGGTTATTCCATTAAAATCTATAAGTAGGTGAAATATTCACTATATTACATGACACTCCAATTTAAAATTTCAAAAAAATATTCAAAATTTAATATGTAAAATTATTTCATGAGAAATATATAATTCTGTAAAACATCTACAAAATATTACATGTTTTCTGAAAATGATTCATAGTGTCCAGACAGAAGGTATTCTATCAGAATTATAGAAAATATGTGAATATTCAAAATTCATGACAGGGTAACCAGAATCTAAAATTTTCAAAACATTCAAATTTAATATTTAAGACAAATTCCATGAAAAGTATATAAAATATATATCACCTTTAAAAACCCTTACATAGCCTACTGAAATTCTATAAAATATATAAAACATTTAAAATCTCTGACATGCCATACTGAAAACTATGCAAATATATAAAACATTTAAAACCTCTGACATGCCATACTGAAAACTATGCAAAATATATAAAACATTTAAAATCTCTGACAGGCCATACTGAAAACTATGCAAAATATATAAAACATTTAAAGAACTCTTACAGGCCATCCTGAACACTATACAAAATATATAAAACCTTTAACAAGCATTACAGCCACAACAATGCAAACAATTACATTACCCAACAACATGCGCCCTCTGAAATCTAACTCAAACACTAGAAAAGACTCATCTAATCAATAAAGTAACATGCAAAATGAGATAGATAATATATACTTGTGTGGAACTCACAAGTGCATGTGCTCCCCCCCCTGCCATAAACCTGTATAAACTGGTGTAGCCCCAAGGCTTACAGATTTCAGAGTGCACAATTATATAAAAAACATCAGATAATCAGTTACATATATCTCTACAAACATTATAAATACATAAAGAGAGAAAATTTCCTCTTGTAGAACAGTTCAGACATTTTATTTAATAGGTTGGATGCTTCTGAATTACTGTTTTATCACAAGGTAAGGCATTGTTACAACTGGAGGTAGACTGCAACTCTTTTCCCAACCAGATCTACAAGTTCCAATAAAAAGGCAGTCACAATACAAGTTCCACACAGACTATAGTAAAAGATGTACTGGCCATTACATGCTCTGGCAATTCAACACAAGACAAATATCACCCTGAGTCATTCAAAGAGCAATTAAGGAATTTTGCTTCACTAGGCCAAATGAACGCCCCGGCCGATTCCCAACACATTTTCTTAAGTTTTTTTTTTTTTTTTTTTTTTTTTTTGTAAGAAAAGTTTTGTCCATAGAATACCAGGTCACCGCAAACAGCGGCGAAGCTACTCATCATTAGAGAGAAACATGCGAAGTTACTCAAGTTCTGCAAAAACCGGCATGTTTCAATAGTACATGATATTACAAGAGTACCAAGAAGTGACAAAACTCCAGCATTAAGAAACTATTGTCCCCTCTTTTTTTTTTGTAGTGTTAGAGAAATCAGCCAGACCCGACCCACAAAGTCCCAGGGCAAAATTTAATAATTTTATTTTTCCATACCTGTTCATGGTGCATCAATACCTCACATCACAATACCTGTTCAATACTCACACAATCTATCACATAATTCACATCTTGGTCTTCCCAGACTCACGGATGCCGGCCCCCCGAGGACCCCTAGCACGCTTTTCCTTTAGCCTGACATAATGGTTTCACTCAACGCCGGCATAAAAAAAAGAAAACCACAAAACTTTCAGCTCTATACAATCTGAGACCAACACGTGGTCGTCAAACGCTCCTGATGAGAACAGCTGACATCAACCCTCGAGTCAAGACCAAACTCTACAGCTGATAACTACAGCTGGCCGAGTTCCAAAGGCGCTCTACAACCCACGACGGAATACAGCAGGCTCACTCTAGCAGCGGGAAAGGAAGATACCCTAGTCCGAAGTTACAGCGACGACTACTAGATGGCGGGAGCGTAACGTCTCATAGATAGCGAAGAGAACCTGTCCAAAGCGAACTCCCCAGATGCAAGGAAATAACGCCCGGAATCCTTAGAACCGCTATTTGCCGTACACCTACGTACGGCACACCCCCACAACAAAAGGAGTCCAACGGGTTGGACGACACTGGGACTGCCACCACCGGAGGAAAAGTGGGGACTGACTAAAAACCAATAAAAAGATAAAATCCGGCGAAAGTGGAAAACGAAAGGACACCAGAAGGAAGGACAAGGTGTGTGTGGGTGTGTAGCTGGGTGTGTGTGTGTGTGTAGAAGGTACGGGGAGTGTGAGCGGCCGCGGCCTAAAGCAAAGAAAGAAGAAAGGAAAGGAGAGAAGCTAAAATACCGATAAAACGTTTAAAACCCCAATTAACCCCACCTAAAACAATAAAACACTAAAAAATAAAACCATAAAACACAATCCCTCCAGCGAAGCCCCCCGAAAACCAAACCCGAGGACCCTAACTAATCCTAACTGGGGATGAACAATACCAATTTACCTCTCACGGAAGCTCCATCTGCGCACACGCCTTCAAATGGGACACATGGGCCACCCTCACCTTCATCCCATCCTCCGGATCCACCAGGCTGGCAGTGACGGGCGAGACAAACTCAGAAATCCGGAAGGGTCCCAACCATCTATAGCAGAGCTTGGCAGCGCGACCCTCCACCTTAGAGCTGAGCGGGTGGCTCCTGCAATAAACCAGCTGACCCACCTTAAAAGGGTTGGGGACTCTCCCAGCATTATAGCGACGCCGCACGCGCTCGTGCGATCGGAGCAGGGCTCCCCTCACATCTTTCCACCTGTGAACGACCCCTTCGTTAGGCAAATCCGGGATAAGATCCTCCAGTTTCCACAAATTACCAAGGGGATGAGCGGGGGAGAAACCAAACATGACCTCAAAAGGCACGGCACGATGGCTTTCATGAAGGGACGAATTGAACGCCATCTGCAACCACTGGAGATTCTGGTCCCACGTATTCTGCTGCTCCGCGTGATAGGCGATAAGAGCGGATCTCAGATTGCGGTTGAATCGCTCTGCGTGGGAAGGTTGCGGGTGGTAGGGGGAAGTGGTTACATGCCGGATGCCGTGCCGGAAAAACATGTTTCGGAATTGCCTCGAGATGAATTGCGGGCCATTGTCTGAGACAATGATGGAAGGAAGCCCGAAATGCTGAAAAATACTGGTCTGAAGGGCTACGATGGTATTGGCAGTACTAGCCTGACGCAAGGGAAGTAGCCAGACATACTTGGAGAAGGCGTCCACACAAACAAGGAGGAACGAATTCCCGGCTTTGCTACGCGGGAAAGGACCCACGTAGTCGATGAAAACCTTCTCCATCGGTCTGCCAGCCACCTCAGAAGACAGCAACCCCAACTTAGTGTTCTGAGCGGGCTTGCTCAGACTGCACAGATGACAACACTTCACCCGGGTGGCGATGTCCCGGTCCATGCCTTTCCAGATGAAGTTCTTTCTGATCGCGGCGATGGTCTTTGAAACACCCAAATGGCCTCCAACCGGGGAATCATGATAATATTGGAAGACCATGGGTATCAGCTTGCTCGGCAGCACTATCTTAGGGACCCGTCCTCTACGTTCCTTGCAGCAGAGGACGCCCTTGGACAGATGATATGGAGCCTTCATCTCGCCTGATTTGATTCTATCGATGATGGGACCCAACACCTCATCATCAAGCTGATGAGGGATAACTTCCGTGAAGGCGAGGGGGAACTCCAGGAGTACGGCGCATGGTTCATTTATTGGCTCCTCACTGGGTAGGTGATACATACGGGACAGAGCGTCGGCAACAACATTTTGGGTCCCCCTTATATGTTGTGCCCGAAACTTAAAAGAAGAGATCTTGACCACCCAGCGGCCAAGTTTACCCAGTTGACGGGGGTGCGCCAGAAGCCACGAGAGAGCCTGATTGTCCGTCTCTAATAGGAACTCAGCGTGTTCCAAATACCTCCTAAACTTGTCAAGGGCGAAGACTACCGCCAAACACTCTAACTCATATACCGAGGATTTCTTTTCAGGGTTGGTAAGGGTCCTGGATACAAATGCAACTGGCTGCCGAGCACCATCCACCTCCTGAGGGAGCACGGCCCCGATCGCCACAGAGCTGGCGTCGGATTGCACAATGAAAGGCTTCGTGAAATCGGGCATCCGAAGCACGGGCGGCGACAAAATGGACTCCTTTAGGGACTCGAAGGCACGTTGCTGTGCGTCTCCCCACACGAATTTGGCCCCTTTTTTCCTTAAGGAATTTAGGGGAGCCGCAATCTCAGCAGCCCCCGGGATGAACCGCCGGTAAAAATTCACCATGCCCACGAAGCAGGCCACCCCTTTAGCATCCCGTGGAGGAGGAAAATCCCGAATTGCCTGCGTCCTCTCTGGATCAACCGTGACCCCTTTATGAGAGACAAGGTGACCGAGGAAAGAAATTTCCTCCTGGGCAAATTTCACCTTGTCGGGATTCACTGTAAGCCCCGCGCGCCTCAAGCGACACAACACCTCACGGAGATGGTTCAAGTGTTCTTCAAGAGTGGAGCTGTAAATGAGCAGATCGTCCAGATAATTAAACACATATTGGAATTTAATGTCGTGGAACACGGAGTCTAATAGACGGGTTAACGTCTGCGCACCAACCGCCAGTCCCATGGGGACTCTCTTGTATTGGTACAAGTTCCACGGCACGCAAAAGGCAGTAAACGGCCGGGAATCCCTGTGTAAGGGTATCTGGTGGTATGCTGAATTCAGGTCGAAAATGGTGAAATATCGGGCCTGCGAAAACCAGTCAAAGGCCGAATGCAGGTCCGGGAGGGGCACCGACTCAACTTCAATATTCTGATTCAATTTTCGATAATCGATGACCAGCCTATGCTTCCCTCCCGGTTTAGGCACCAGGAATGCTGGACTGGCATAGGCCGACGTGGAAGGTTCAATAACCCCCTGGTCCAACAATTCCTGCACCTTCTCACGCAAGATGGTCATCTTAGGCGGAGCGAATTTATACGGGTGCGAACGGACTACCGCGGAGTCGCACAGGCGGATCCGATACTCCAAATTGTGAGTGAGTCCGAGGTTGGCGGTCAGCACCTCGGGGAACTCATCACACAATTTACGGAAAGCAGTTTGTAGAGATGGGCTTAAAGTATTAATGTACGCCGGGGGTTGAAGTACTTCAAGACCTTCCCCCGCCTCATCCCGATATCCCAGAAAGGGGATGCGTACTGCACGGTTGAACTTAAAGAAGCATACGTGCCCCTGGATATCGAGAACCATGCCACTTTTCATAATAAAATCCGCACCCACAATACAGTCCACGCTCAAGTTCGGAGCCACGAGAAACTCCCAAACCCACGAAAAATAGTTTATTTTAAATTTAAAAGCCACCAATATGGAGGTCGGCAAGACCTCCCTCGAGGCCGTCCAACATACCACCGACGAAGGAGTATTCGACCGGATCAATGACTCCCGGACCAATTGCTGGTAAACACGGTAGGAGATAAGACACCGTGCCGATCCGGAGTCCACCAGGGCCTTAACCCGGCCCTTCCCGACCTCCAGCTCCAAAAATGGACACACGGAGAGACCCGGACGAATCGGCTTGGGATCGGCCTCCCCGGATGGGTGTCCCGTCTCAACTGCACATAACGGGACCTGGGATGCTACATCGCTACCAAACGTGGGGAGGGACCGGCGTCCCCTCAATCCCCCCCACGCAGGCCGTTTTTTGATGGACGGTTTTCCCGCGAGACCTCCGATCGTTTGAGGGGGCAATTCCGGGCCAAGTGCCCCATCTTCCCACAGGAATAGCAGCGGACTTCCCGCCTCTCAGAGTCGCCACCACGTTGCTCTTTCCAAGGGTGGCCACCACGTTGCTCTTTCCAAGGGTTGCCACCACGTTGCTCCCGGGTAGGCCGCTGCTGACCAGATGAGGAACAGGGGACAGGGAATTCGGAACGGCCGGAGCGAGCCTCATCGTTCATCTGGATGGTGCGGGCGAAGACACAAGCCTCGTTAAGATCAGCGAAGCTGCGTGGTCGCTCCAAAAACACCAACCTTGACCTCTCCTGCGGATTAAGGCCCTCCAAGATAACCCGCACCACCTCAGACTCCGACACATCCACCCGCAGCACACGGGCAGCACTTTTGATCGAGTTTATAAATACGTTCAACTGTTCCCCTTGCCCCTGAACTCTGTAGAAAAATCGCTGCCGCATCCGGTCACGCAGCCTCCCGGGGATAAACAGTTCCAACACATCTTTGTGGAACGCCTCAAAATCCCCGCCCGCGCCCAGATGCCAGACCACACGATCCAGCAGGGGCGCCCGACAATACGGGTAAATCAAATTTAACAGGGCAGCGCCGGTCACCCCAGGGACATCAAAAATGCCGAAAACCCCTTCAAGGAATTGGACAAGCTGGTCAGGGTCCAAACCGTCGACCACTGGAAGCCGACGGAGGAGGTCATAAATGGGGTTCGGCAACGATTCATACTTAACACTAGCAGGTGCAGTACCCAACCCTCGAGGCACTTCCACATGCTCCCCCTGAAATCCGCGGGGGCGACTGCCCACCGAAATAGACGGACGTTCCTCCACCAGAGCGCTACAAGGCTCCCCTAGGAGACCCACCCGCTCAGGGGCCACGGTCTGGCGCATGGGTATCTCCTTCAGGTTACTAGGGCTTTCGGGAGCCTCCCCAGGTAGACCAATCTTTGACTGGAGGGCCGACGCCGTCCGCCTACCCTCCTCCTCCAGATCATCCTGCAAAAGCAAATTACTCAGGCGGGCGGACAAGTGGTGCATCCTTTGGGTCACCCGCTGCCAAACACGGGTGGAACTCCCCATATATTCCGAGTCCTCCATCAGGGTGGAGAACTCGGTCCACTTGTCCTCACACACGGCCAGCTCCTCCTCCAAATCCTCGATTTCGACCCTCCGGATGGGAGCGTCACCCACCAGCAGTTCCCGCAGTTGACGCCGCAAGGACGCCACGTCCCTCTGGGGAACCCCACCCCGCAAACGTATCTCGAAAAGGAGTTCGTCCTTTGTGAAATATTCGGGCACCAGACCGCGGCCTTCACGACTCCTACTCTGCCCCTGCTCCGCCATAGTATCCAACAACAAAAAACTGAATTCAACAAGAGCTGACAATCATGGTGCCTCAGGGTCCCCGACCCGGCACCGGACCAACAATGAAGACCAAGATGAAGTGCGATAGGACAACCAAGACAACAATGACCACACAAGAACACAAACAAACAGATAAACACTTAAGAACCTCCAAAACCATCAGAAATCGCCAGGCTGTGCTCAACCCCCCCCCTAGGGGTCCCGGCCCGGCAACCGCACCCAAAGACCAAGATTTACAACACTGATAAACATCACATACTTAACATAACAATTACATTACCCAACAACATGCGCCCTCTGAAATCTAACTCAAACACTAGAAAAAAGACTCATCTAATCAATAAAGTAACATGCAAAATGAGATAGATAATATATACTTGTGTGGAACTCACAAGTGCATGTGCTCCCCCCCTGCCATAAACCTGTATAAACTGGTGTAGCCCCAAGGCTTACAGATTTCAGAGTGCACAATTATATAAAAAACATCAGATAATCAGTTACATATATCTCTACAAACATTATAAATACATAAAGAGAGAAAATTTCCTCTTGTAGAACAGTTCAGACATTTTATTTAATAGGTTGGATGCTTCTGAATTACTGTTTTATCACAAGGTAAGGCATTGTTACAACTGGAGGTAGACTGCAACTCTTTTCCCAACCAGATCTACAAGTTCCAATAAAAAGGCAGTCACAATACAAGTTCCACACAGACTATAGTAAAAGATGTACTGGCCAGTACATGCTCTGGCAATTCAACACAAGACAAATATCACCCTGAGTCATTCAAAGAGCAATTAAGGAATTTTGCTTCACTAGGCCAAATGAACGCCCCGGCCGATTCCCAACACATTTTCTTAAGTTTTTTTTTTGTTTTTTTTTTGTAGGTAAGAAAAGTTTTGTCCATAGAATACCAGGTCACCGCAAACAGCGGCGAAGCTACTCATCATTAGAGAGAAACATGCGAAGTTACTCAAGTTCTGCAAAAACCGGCATGTTTCAATAGTACATGATATTACAAGAGTACCAAGAAGTGATAAAACTCCAGCATTAAGAAACTATTGTCCCCTCTTTTTTTTTTGTAGTGTTAGAGAAATCAGCCAGACCCGACCCACAAAGTCCCAGGGCAAAATTTAATAATTTTATTTTTCCATACCTGTTCATGGTGCATCAATACCTCACATCACAATACCTGTTCAATACTCACACAATCTATCACATAATTCACATCTTGGTCTTCCCAGACTCACGGATGCCGGCCCCCCGAGGACCCCTAGCACGCTTTTCCTTTAGCCTGACATAATGGTTTCACTCAACGCCGGCATAAAAAAAAAGAAAACCACAAAACTTTCAGCTCTATACAATCTGAGACCAACACGTGGTCGTCAAACGCTCCTGATGAGAACAGCTGACATCAACCCTCGAGTCAAGACCAAACTCTACAGCTGATAACTACAGCTGGCCGAGTTCCAAAGGCGCTCTACAACCCACAACGGAATACAGCAGGCTCACTCTAGCAGCGGGAAAGGAAGATACCCTAGTCCGAAGTTACAGCGACGACTACTAGATGGCGGGAGCGTAACAAACAGTCGCCGTAACGTCTCATAGATAGCGAAGAGAACCTGTCCAAAGCGAACTCCCCAGATGCAAGGAAATAACGCCCGGAATCCTTAGAACCGCTATTTGCCGTACACCTACGTACGGCACAAAAGTAATAAGTGTCACAATTTTACTCTAGTAATTTTCCGATTTATATTGCTGTTTACAATTAATTACGTAAAATGGTAGACTTAGAAATAACAATAAAGTGCAATAGGACAGTGTAGTTTAATACCATACACTGGTTCTAAACAAAGAGCTTGCGTATAACTCTGATCCCATCATAACGTCTTTGCTGTAGGGCACTTTGATGTAAGCAGCGCCTCATACGGTATTGTATTTTATCTGTCACTTTTTCTAAAGTTTTATTTTAATTGTTCAAGCTAGGGGTGAATCGCGGCATCTAATATATAGGTTATATAGGTTTTCAAATTTATTCGATATAATTGAAAACATTTTCTAAATGGTACTATTACGTATCTTCTTGACAGATGCAGACCATAGCAACTAAGATATGGAGATAACTTTGAGTTGCAGTTGTCATTATCGTCAAACCATAAAACTAAAATTAAATTTTTTAATGATCCCTGATTGTAATTACAGCACTCAGCAATCGGCAAACTGGTGGGATTTTCCGCAATCGTGCCAGGCTTTCTTAAAATGTTGTCTTTTTGTCACAGTCTCAGATTCCATGGAAGCTGTAAATACGTTTTCCAGAATGAAATTTAAACGCATAGTAATCATTATAAAGAGCATAATATCATGGAGGTTCCAGAAAATAGAAAAATGATAGATACGCGTGTAGGACGTTTACGAGTTAAGAAAATTATAACAAAATGTTTGAAAGACTTACATTCGCAAGTAAGAAACTTCAAAATTCAAAATCACGTCAGTGTATTAATTACTTGTAACCATGATCAATAACTATACATTTCACTATGTGTTTCGGAGTAAAGCAAAACTATATACTTAAGTGTATCTCAGAATGTGATATCTGTAATTTGCTTATGTAAATAAAACCTTACGCCACAACAACTGACAGCAGAGTACGCCATGAAATGATGCAGGTTTGTCAAATATTATTAATAACCTTGTAAAATAACAGTAATCTTAATATTAGCAGACTGTCTAATACAACAAAAACGACAATTACGGCTGCAATCTGGATTCTCGACTCGACCGTGCCGCTCCCTTCAAGACATGGTGCCGGAAGTGGTTTCGTGTGGGTGAGATGCGAGGACATCACTTATGTGAGCTGCTACCTCACCCCTAACGAGACCATCCACGAATTTCGTGAGAAAGTGGACAAATTGGAAGACACGATTCGTGAGATGGAAGGACACTGCGTGGTCGCTGGAGACTTCAACGCCAAAGCGGTGGAGTGGGGAATGCCTGCGACGTGCGCCAGGGGACGGTACGTGTTAGAGATGGCAGCAAGAGTCGGGCTCGCGGTGGCCAATGTGGGTGGTGTCTCAACTTTTAGAAGACCTGGTTACGCCGAGACAATCCCGGACATTACTTTGGTGTCCGATGCATTAGCGCACAGCGTCATGAACTGGGAGGTGCTGGAAGGTTATACTGGTAGTGATCACCAGTATATCACTTTCACCCTGCGGAGAGTTCAGCATTCGCCCATAGCTGAACCCAGCCGAACACCTGGCTGGAACGTGTCCAAACTGGACGTGGAGTTGTTGCAGGATGTCATCGCGATCGGAAAGGAGGCGGTGATGAACAGCTTGGGTCCGACAGAGGAAGTCGTCGGTGCGACAATGCGCCTCATACGGAATGCCTGCGATGTGCCTATGCCCAGGAGAGCGAGACGCCGCGGGGGGAAGACAGTGGCGTACTGGTGGACAGACGAGATTGCTGACCTCAGGAGACGTTGCTTGCGTTCGCGTCGCTTGGCGACTACAAACAGACGGAGAAACGCGATTGCAGCAGCCGAAGCGCAAGACGAATATCGGCTCGCCAGGAAAAGACTGAAGGAGGCCATCAACAGAAGCAAGCGGCTCAAGTGGGAGACCCTCAGGAATGATCTAGATTCTAAACCCTGGGGTCTGGGGTAAAGGCTTGTAATGAGCAGGCTTGGAGCCCGGCCTCGTAGCCCAAGGATGGACGAAAATCGGATGCGCTTCATCGTGGACGGTCTATTTCCTCGTCACCCACTGAGGGATCGTGAGGAGTATCCAGGCCTATTGGAAGACGTCCCCATTTTCAGCGAGGACGAGCTATCACTAGCTGCTAGCTCCCTGCGCAACAAGAAGGCACCAGGGCCGGATGGTATACCTGCGGAAGTGCTGAGGGTGGTCGCTAGATCCTGCCCCCAGGTGCTACTCAATATGTACAACCGTTGCCTCAAAGACGGAGTCTTCCCGAAGAGGTGGAAGATCCAGAGACTAGTCTTAGTCGGCAAAGGGAAGGGCGGCCCGAATTCCCCGTCGGCATACAGATCTCTTTGTACGCTGGACACGGCGGGGAAACTACTGGAACGTCTACTCAGGCCTCGCCTAGTAGCGGCAATTCGGGATGCGGGAGATCTGTCAGCGAGGCAGTATGGGTTCAGAACGGCCAGATCCACCATTGGAGCCATACAGGAGATCTTGAATGCCGTCCAGGTGGCCCAGCGGGGTAATCACTTCTCCAGAAGGATGGTGCTACTCGCTACACTGGACGTACGCAACAACGCCTTTAATTCGGCCAGGTGGACAGACTTGCTAGCTGCTCTGGAGGACGTCTTTCAAGCGCCGGACTACCTGCTCCAGATAATACGAAGTTACTTGAGGGACAGGGAGCTCCGGTACGACACAGCAGATGGGCCACGCAGCAGAGAGATAACAGGAGGCGTAGCTCAAGGCTCTATCTTGGGCCCCGACCTGTGGAATGCCTTTTATGATGGAATCCTCCGAATGGAGATGCCAGAGGATACCTTTCTGGTAGCATATGCCGATGACGTGGCTGCCGTGTTCACCGCGAGAGACGCAGAGGAGGCGCAGCGCATGCTGAACCAGGTCATGCGCAGGGTCCGCATCTGGATGGACGAACACGATCTGAGCCTCGCGACGGAGAAGACAGAGATTGTGCTGCTCACTCGACGACGTATACCCACAATCACACAGTTCGTGGTGGGGGAAAAGGCGATAATATCAAAGCCAGCGGTGAAGTATCTAGGGGTGCACCTGGATACTAAGCTTTCCTACTGGGAGCAAATTCGATGTTCCTCGGAGAAAGCCGCTAAGGTCGTTGCTGTCCTAAGCAGACTAATGGCAAATGTCGGAGGCCCAGCTGCAGGAAGACGGCGACTGCTGATGTCGGTGACCAACTCGATTCTCCTCTACGGATGCGAGGTCTGGACCGACGCACTGAAGCAAGAAAAATACCGCAAGCAGATGGCCGCGGTACAACGAAGAGGAGCACTTCGGATTGCAAGCTCCTACAGAACGGTGTCGGAACCAGCAGTGTTGGTTGTCGCTGGAGTAATGCCAATAGATCTGATGGCTGAGGAGAGAAGGAGGGTCTACACAACCAAGGAAGACTTGGGGTTTGTAGAAGCAAGAGCAGTGGCCAGGGCACACTCCATGCGGAGCTGGCAACTACGATGGGAGCAGGAGAGTCGAGCTAGGTGGACGGCGAGGCTGATTGGGAACCTCCCTGAATGGGTGGACAGAACGCACGGCGAGGTAGATTATTACCTTACTCAATTCCTGACAGGGCATGGCTATTTCTGTGCATACCTGCGAAGGATGGGTAAGATGGAGGATCCGTCGTGCGTGTATGGCGACTCAGACTCTGATGACGCTCGTCATACTTTTTTCGACTGTCAACGGTGGGTGCTGGAGAGGCGAGGACTCGAATCGGAGATTGGCCCCATGACGCCTGATAACATCATAGGCGTCATGCTCAACAGCAAAGAGAATTGGGACATGGTTGTGACCTTGGTGAGGATGGTCCTGCGGCATAAGAAGCCTGAACTGGACCGTCTCACAGGTCGATCATATAGATAAAGCTGTAGAAGCCTAGTAGGCGCAATACGAGGTGCCACCCTGAAGCCATACGAATAGTTGTTCCAGGGGGGGTTCCCTGCCTGTAAAGTGGAGGTTTTTTAGTGGGTGCGAGTCCCACACACCGGGAGACCAGTCGAGTGTCTCCTGATGGTGCATAATGCATTTTTCCTCCCCCGAAAAAAAAAATGTATCATCATTAACGCCTCTGCATGACCATTGGCATATTTGCATTTTTATCTGTAGCGAAATGCGATGTTAATTATGAAACTTTTAACATGATAGCACTCTAAATATTTTAAACGTTTGTAGTAAAAGCTGCTTAGAAAATTCTCTTCCCTCTGAACTTTTAATTTTAACGTTGTCAAAGTAGTACTGCTTAATAATAGTATATTTACTGTAACAACTGTAACAGTCTAATAGTACATATAAAAGTACAACAACTGTAAGCAACTTACTGATGTACATTCCTGTCCTTCAAATCCCTTTATTTAGACTGATTTCACACTGAACGATCGATAGCACTGTATAATATACACAAGATTTGTGAAGCTTCCTTTTAAACATTACGTTTCGTACTAGACAACTGCAATCGTTTAGTCGACCAACGCTTGCATACAGTCTCTCGCTACTAAAACTTTTCGGCTAGACTGCGGTTGGGCAGGAAGTACTCAGTAATATTTCATACAGATTTGACAGTATTGATACTAGACAAAATAAGTCTCTACAGAGCTGGCTCGTTTGTATACTTTCAGTGTTGGATGAAGCTGAACATTGTCATTACACCTGTTTGTGCATTCGGACGTGTCTCAACCTCCAACGTCTCCCATATGTTTCGTGGGTAGGAGCTGTGAAGATGCGGTGTAAGCGCGCGCGCGTTATATACTGCTTTTTACATTATCTAAATTGCTTTGAAGAGAAGAGTAGGCCGCCAACCTAAGCGCTATTGCATACAAGGAAGGTAGTGTTGCCAACACTGTGTCTAAGGCGCCTATCATTACCGTAGGTGCATGAACAGTGCCAAAGGTGGGTTGGGGCTTTTATGAGACAACTGTAATAAATAGTGTATTAAATGAAACTATATCCAATGGGAGGTATTCGTATAGACGAACATTTACGTATTATTAAGAATTTAATGTTGTTAACTAAAACGACCTCTAAAGTGTTATATCAAGCTAATCGGTTTCATGTTATTTGAGATTGGATATAAAAACAAATGTAACTAAAAATTATTGTTTGCTTTATTGAAAATGAAAGCCTAACGGTAATCACAATGAAAACAATCTGTTTACCGATATTTTGAAAATACAGTATTAATTTATATGATTTTGACTGCGGGTCTGATGGAACTGAACGTAACATTTTCAATGGTCTGCGTTTGTGATTGTGGCAAAATTGTATGTAATTGTTCTCTTATGACCTGGTTCCTGACAACCATTTTTCAAGAAACTCGTTTTTGTCCTTTAACATGTTCTGTGCCGTAAACAAAGTGCACTGACGAACAACCCGTCGTTTCTATTTGTGAATTGCGAACAATCAGAGAAAAAGTTTTTAAAACTTGTAAAAATGAATTACAACTTTTTGTATATTCCGTTTCAGTCTGTAGTCATACAGATGGTTTTCAGTTCACGTTAATCCAGGAACTCTGAACAGTAGGTATGGTTACAACGAAATTGAAGGAGATTGAAATTCTGATTGTTATTCTGATAGATCATTATGTCCTATACATTGGCCTATGATCGTTAAAACTAAGCGCTTTTACACAGTTTGTCCTGTCGTTGTATCTTTCTTTCCCTAAAGGACAAAGACGATCCTGTTACTTGTAACGCTTTGTGCTTTGCAACTGGATTTAGCCTCATTTTGTTAAACAATATAAACTAGTGTTTGGTTCGTAGATCCATCATGTTACTTTCCACACTTAACAATAATTAAAGTACTTCATGTAAATTACAAGCACATCACCTAGTAGATGTAACTTCATACTTACGTAATTACACAGAGATAGTAAAATCAACACTTATGATATTTACTAAATTAAACAGGTAAAACTAGGTCTCATTTCGCAAAGACTGTTACTACGGCTCCTGTGATTTTTGTTATAAACTACTGGGATTGTGGTTCACGCAATGTTAAACTGAAATTACACATAGAACAAACGGTGCACGAGTATTAAAGCGCTGAGGGGTTTTCCAGTGCAAGGGTTAATTTAAATAGAGAAACGCGCACAGCATAAGTCTTAAGTAAATATTATTGTTAAGGATTTAAACTAATTAAATAAAGGTAGAGGGAGAATGTCAATTCAAATAGTACCGTGCTTTGGAACAGAAGTTGCCCCAATATCCTACCTCTAACTTTGTACGCGTTGACTAAGCGCTTCTTAAATAATTAACGTTTCCATACAACTTGTGATGCAGTAATTTTACTTCAACCCAACTCTTTATGAAGAACGTTTCATTAACGTAACGTTGTACAGAATGTACATGTGTACCTGTGCGCGTTCATACATAGGCATACTTGATCAGATAACAGGGACATGGTCAATGCTTGCACACGGCCCTTTGTGTGTTTGGAGGGGGAGATAGACAATTAGACGATAGATAGACAGACAGACAGAGATATTGTGTGATTCAGTACGCAAAATCTAGACGCTATCCAATGAACAACAGCATCTTGTGTGTTCTGCTCGGTCGTAATTACAAGGAGGTATCGTAGCGTATCCTTGTACGTGATAGACAGAGTTTACTGCTCTCCGTTCTTGAACTGGAATAGCGTCGAGCTTTGGTGACGTCAGACTCGTTCGGTTCTGACTGATTTCGAACGTAGCGTTGCACACATAGCAGAAGTTCGGGCCCAGAACGACGACTTCCAGTGACTTCTGCGGAGAAGCAAAGTTTCGCACTGACAGACGACGACAGGCCGTAACCGCGTGGAAGGCATCGGCCTTGGTTAGGGAGATGGCGTGTCTGTGGCCGATGACGTATATCACTCGGAACCCAAGCTGGTCGATCAGAATTCTAGCCAAGCAGCTTGAACGGAGACCAATGTCTTTATTAAGTAGAGACGCAAAATAAATAATGCGTGTGAGCAAGGAATTCTGTCTGAAGAATGTTCTCGAAATGCCCCAAAAGGAGTCGGTAGTCATTCTGCTCCAGTACTAGACAATACGTGTACCAAACAGCATGACGAGTCATGTCAGTCCGTAGCAATTACGGACTGCCTTTACAAGGCAGTTGCGAGAATCCTCTGATCACACTGTTATTTACTTGATGTGAATATTATGTGTGTCTGCGAGTGTTATATTCCCATTTCATCAATTACTATTATCGTGTATTACTCGCTAAGTCACGCCTACAGAACTTAGTTTATTTACTTTAACCTAAATGTGTGCTGCTGAATGTTTTGTACTGTAGTACTGGTGGCAATGTTTACCTAGTTCCTTTTTTGGTAAAATACTTTTAAACTCAACATACGTCAAAAAATAATTCCAAATCGAAATTACAAAATTATTAAAATGAGGTATTTTAATAATTTTCTTTGATGTTTACAGCATATGTACGTTTAAAGGCAGTTTTACTTTCTGTGCATCAGCATGGTAATTTTTGCATAATTAAGTTACAAATAAAACATTTTTGTAATAATAATAGTTTTATTAATAAGACTTTATTATTCGTTTTATTATTAATAGAAATAATAGTTTTTGTAAAATGAAGGTACGCAAGTTTGGTGCGTAAGAAAGAATGAAAATTGAATAAACTTGTTTGAATGGTAGTTTACAGCTTGAAGTGAGCACGTATTAAGGATTTTATTAATACGTTGTACAGCAGACGTAAAAGAAGGAAAAGCTTGTTCACAATTGAAATCGCCAACGCTTCAAACAGACAAGGATAGTGAGAAGAGTTAAAGAAACAGATTCAGATAAATCAGGCAGACTTTCAGAACATTGTCAAAACGGTTAGAACATTTAAAATTTTCTAAATTTATATATCTATAATATTATCTGGGGTCTACTTGATCATCGTAGGTACAGTGGAAACAAAATACAGTACAAGACACCAATTAAGTCACTAATCACAAGCTTTAATTTTTACAGTTAAACAGTTCGTAATTATCAACACAGTCTACTACAACAAATCAAATAAAAATTGTACACACGCAATAAAATGTCACTAATATTAAACACAATTGTATTACAATTATACCGCCCGATTAATAAACGCAACACTTCACTAATAACTACTTGAACGTACACAGTAATAACTCGAACCGCTCTGTAAATATATCGCACTAATACTGACTTAAAGCCGCTGCCGCCAAGTATTTATACAACGCTCACAGACCAGGATGTCCCTAATTGCGTCTTACCGTCCGTATGAACTACATAATTAACTCCGGCCTTGACACAGTCCGCACGGCTGGCGGCACCGAAAAGATTCTCGCAAATGCGTCTACAAGCACGTACGCTACACGCGTTACATCGAGATTCTTCTGGCACATTCAACAAACACGTATTGTTCTGTGATGTCGTAACAGTGTCACCTCCTTAAGTCTGTTCGTCCCGAACTGGCAAACCGTCTCCGAAGTAATACTCGACCAGGTGATCTAGGTTGACGTCCTTGCGAAAGATAATTCTCCCGTTCTTCGAATTCAGTCTCGTGTGATCCGAACATCACGTTCCCAGTCTTCCGCTCAACCACTAGATTCGCTGGAATCACTCCCGTTGCGTCATGTTCTGATGATCTAAACACCACTGGCTGATCCAAGTTTGTTTTGTTCTTGTCAACAACCTCTTGCGTAACCTCATCTTCAGCCACTTTTCCCTTGGGCGCTTCTATCAGCTCAGGAACAAGCAAGAGTTTTGTCTCGACACCCATAGTTGGCTTTCCAATCACTTTTTTGTCGTTTATTTGTATTTCCTCTGCTAGTTTTTCATCCATTTCCGCTTGCAACAGGGAGGGTTCCTCTTGCCGAAACCTGTTGACTTTTTCTTCGACTAATGCCACTCGCTTAATCGAATGGTTGGTAGACCCTGTCATTTTAGCCATGCAAAGTTTTATCTTCTCTTGGCCAACCTTCAGGACATTCTCTCTTAAGCCACAACGAATCCGTAGGCATTCATAATGTCCGTGCCAAGAATCACTTCATCGACGATGTCTGCAACGAGCATTTGGTGGCTAAACTCGAGAAGACCCAGGCGTACACATACGTCTACCTTTCCTAGCAACTTGACGGGGCTTCCAGTCACAGTCTGTATTGTACAAGAGCTAATTAGAGGCTGGCGGTTGCTGACTAAGTCAGGACGCACAATGGACACTGTTGCTCCCGTGTCAACTGTAAATGATGTTGGTTTACCTTCCGCAAATCCATTAACGATCAAGTTTCCACTGATCTTATGTAGATGGAAACTGTGTGCTGTTCTGGGGCTTTACTTCTCCAATTGGTGCGATCACTCTCTTCTCTCGGTATCTTCTTCTCCCAACAGTCTACCTGTAGATGACCACGTTTTCCACAGTTGTAACATTTCGGTTTTCTGTCTTTTTCAAATCGTTGCGACTCTCTTGAACTTTTGAATTGTTTGTCCGACAACATTGTTTTTCTGCATCCATCGTAACGGCAATGTCATCACATATCGTTGCTTCTGAGCTATTTCGGTGTCTTGCCATTCGCAACACTTGCTGAAGTTCACAATCTCCGATGCCATCAATAAATGTCTGCACCGCAAACCTTATTCGGAAATCTTCTGGTGCTTCAGGATAGGCCAACCTAATCAATCTGTCGATACTTGCTTCAAACTTTTGAAGACTCTCCCCGGAACGTTGTCGTCTTGCTCTCAACTGAGCGTAGTACACGTCTCGCAAATGTTTATCACCGTAGCGTAATTCTAGAACTTTTATCAACTCGGCATAGATGTTCTGGCTGGCAGGTGGTACTTTCTGTAGTAATTCTGCCGCAGGTCCTTTTAATGAGAGAACGAGTGAAACTGCCTTGTCTTTCTCCGTCCAATTATTTGCGCATGCAGCAGCTTCGATTTGGCGTAAATACGTCGCCCAGTGCGTGCTTCCATCAAAGGTTGGGGCCTTGACATGAACTGTCCCTACTGCAGGCAAAGTTACTTTCTCTATTGACTTATTTTCTGCGTCTTTTTCTGTCTTTATTATTGGTACAGTCTGTTCACAAAGGTGTTTTGGTTGTATCTTCAGCCACTGCACAACTTCACTTTTTATTTTTTCTCTTATGTTTGCTTTTGAGTATTCTACTGCAGATATTTTATTTGACATGGATTCTTCTATGACAGATATTTTTGTAGACATCGATTCTTCAACAAACGAGACAGATTTTTTCTACTTCAGCTATTTTTAATGTCATTGATTCTTGTACCTCCGATATTTTAGTAACTTGCTTATTAAGCTCACCTCGTAGGAGTCCCAACTCTGCAGCGGTTTGTTCTTGTGTCTCCTTTCGCTGCTGTATTAACTCCTTGATGTCTTCTGTTTCACGTTTACGTCGTTCCTCTGTTTGTTCCTTTTCTTGCCTTCGTTCTTATTTTTGTCTTTCTTCTGTTTCTAGCATTAATGCTTTCTGACGTTCCTCTGCCTCTTCTCTTTCCTGCCTGCGTTTTTCATCCTGTCGTTTTTCTGCTTCTTCCGCCTCCTGTCTGCGTTTCTCATCCTGTCGTTTTTCTGCTTCTTCCTGTGTCTGCCACAGCAGTGTTGTAAAGCTTCCATCATCTGACTGGGATCCATGTTTACCGATTAATTACGAATCACACTCGTCTTGTACAAAGTGTCCACTGTTTCCACTGTTAACCGTTTTATCCCAGTTCTGACACCACTGTTACGACGGTCTACTTGATCGTCGTAGGTACAGTGGAAACAAAATACAGTACAAGACACCAATTAAGTCACTAATCACAAGCTTTAATTTTTACAGTTAAACAGTTCGTAATTATCAACACAGTCTACTACAACAAATCAAATAAAAATTGTACACACGCAATAAAATGTCACTAATATTAAACACAATTGTATTACAATTATACCGCCCGATTAATAAACGCAACACTTCACTAATAACTACTTGAACGTACACAGTAATAACTCGAACCGCTCTGTAAATATATCGCACTAATACTGACTTAAGGCCGCTGCCGCCAAGTATTTATACAACGCTCACAGACCAGAATGTTCATAATTGCGTCTTAACGTCCGTATGAACTACGTAATTAACTCCGGCCTTGACACAGTCCGCACGGCTGGCGGCACCGAAAAGACTCTCGCAAATGCGTCTACAAGCACGTACGCTACACGCGTTACATCGAGATTCTTCTGGCACATTCAACAAACACGTAGATTGTTCTGTGATATCGTAACAATATTATATTAACTGTTATATAAACTGCAAAATTTTTATCATTTTCTACTGTTGAAAAATTGTTTAATTTATACTTTGGGAAAATGTGTTCTGCTTATGTATATAAGGATTTGACGCTAATATGTCTGAAGCTGGCTGCACTTGCAGAAATAAATTTTCATTATGTAGATGAATACATTTATTGGTTATTCTTTTTTATATATAAAACGTATACAGTACTCTAAAAATTCTGAGTTTTAAAAATATAAATTTTGATATATTTGACAGTGAACAACTAAAATGTTTTCTTTTCTTGTTTTATACCTTTTAAAAAGTTTTATAATTTCAATTTCCTGGATTTGTTCGCGAGTTTGGACGCTCTCGCGAGCCTGCTTCTGCTTTTACACCGGTCGTTATCCTCCTAAGATGGGATGTCGATCTCAGGGTTTCCTCGTGGGCCTTGTGTCCGTCCAAATTTCTCATGAGTTAGCCGTCTTACATAGCCATCGGGTGCTGGCGATTTCCAACGCCGTGCCTGAATTTGTGGTGCTAATTCACCAGCTTCCTCGACGATACACTCCGACTTGCCAAGGACTGGGTGGAACTCGAATTTGCCGTTGCAGACTTCAGAGTGAATACGAGGGACTGCAAGTCAAGTCAAACTTCCGCTCAACAGTCCGTTAAGGACCAAGGCGTATCGCGCGGCTGTTGTGTGCAATGTGACGGTTGCATGGCTAGTACAACGCGCCACCAGCCGCTAGTTGCGGTATTCACAGCCAGGAGGCAGCGCTATTATGTCAGCGCCTACTCCGTTCGACCTCACGACGCTGAGTGCACGCCGCACGGAGCCTCCGCCGGGAATTAAACCCGGGACCACGAGCGCATCAAGCGCCCGCGCTAGGCACTAGGCCACCTGGAGGCTCTAGGGACTGCAAGAGACTACCTTATTAGAGACTGAGTAACTCACAGCTCACCCGTACTTTTACATATCTACGCACATGACGTCATTTATACAAGTTAACACAAGCTAGATTGTTTGAGAAAAGCGACCACGTGCTAGTGAACATGAACTTCCAGTTTCTAGACTTTTTAAAACCACCTGTTTTCAACTGCATGTGATTACATAACTAATTATTTTTTCAGTTGAAAAGTACTATTACAATTTAATTAATATTAAAGTAATTAGTTATTAATAGTTATTCCAATCTTCACTCTAATATAAATGACTTATAGTGCGTCTGTATATGTTGAATACTGAGAAGGATATTGAAAAGAAAAGCTAAACAAAACACGTGCATAAAATTCTATAAGACACTGGCAGTACCAGCACTTCTGTATAGATGCGAGACCTGGACTCTAAGGAAGAAGGACTGGTGCCAATTACAGGGTGCAGAAATGAGTTATTTGAAATCGGTAAAGGGATATACGCGACTCGATCGTATAAGAAATGGGTATATTAGACGAGAACTTCATATAGTTTCCCTAAATTATCTCATTTAGAATTATAGAAATTGCTGGAAACAACAACAGAAAGAATGGATAATATCCGCTTTCCGAAGTTGGCTTCTGAGTATGAGCCGGTTGGAAGAAGATCTGTAGGCAGGCCACTTACAAGATGGCGGATGACGTCAGGTATGTCACAGGTACGGTATGCCACTATGACGTTAGTCACAGGTATGTGGATGACGTCATATGTTTATTTGTAGGTACTGCTAGACAAATCTACCAACTTCTAGCATACATCAACTCTTTCAATTCTGACATTAAATTTACAAACGAAAAAGAAAATAAAGCCGAAATAAAATTCCTAGACTTTACCACAAAACGCCATGCAGAGAGCAACTATCCCTACTATACAAAATTTCTGCATACAACAGCATGGTATATCGAGCCCTCACACATCCCCTATGCAAGAAACAGTATAAAATAGAGATACACATCATAGAACAAATAGCTCAAAGCAATGGATATCAACCTCAAATGATCGATAAAATAAAAAAAAGAAATAAATCAAAAACAAAAAACATAAGAATCAAGAGGAAGAAAACCTATATACCTGCACATTACATTGACAACTCTTAAAAATTGGCTAAAACGTTTGCTAAATATAACTATCAATATTAGCGTTCAGAACAAACAATGACATCTACACCAATCTGAAATAAACAATACAGAAAAGAAAAGCATTAATCAAAAAGCTGGAGTCTATCAATATAAATGTCAGCCTGCTAACTCGACAGAATACAATGTGTGGTGCAACAAAAAATACATAGATTTCACATCAAGATCCTTTAAACACTGGTATATAGAACACACCAGACATTCTCAACATTCAAATCCGAACTCAACAGTAGCCAAACACATAAAACAACAGTCTTGTGAATATAGTCCAATAAAACAACATTTAACGGTATTGAAAGCATGCAATGATGAAATAAGATCTAATATATATGAAAAATACCGAATATACAAACATGTAAAAGAAGAGGACCACAAAAATCTATTGAACATCATGACGGACTTCAAAAATCGTAACACATTTGAGACGTTGCGGAAAATGAAAATCAACATAATCAGCTGGTATAATATATAAACCCGAATGCAAACATAAACACACCGCAACAAAGATCAGTTCTCGAGAAACTTTGGACACAAACGTACGTTTAACTATCATTATGCAGTGTTTTACAATTCTTTTTTGTCTGTAAATAGTAACTGTTTCGCAATATCGTGACCGCGAGTGTATAGTGTAAATATCCTGACGATGGTCTATGACATAAATCGATAGAAATTAAGATTGTGAGTAATTTAAAACTTTATTATAAATCGTGCGTATGGTATCTTTAGGCTATGAACAATGAATACACTACGATAGAAGATTGAATAACAGTACCGGTTCGCGGATGTGAAATTATATGTAACCGTGGCCGCGAGAAATGTCTACACGCCCGAAAGCAACCCTGAAGCCGGACAGAGTTAATTAACCGACGAATTCATCCAGATAGTATCAACCCATCGTCTATAGGATCTGCAGTCGACATTACAGGGAAGTTAACTTATATTATTTATAGAGGCTACGCGTATAAAACGTATTTATAAGAAAGACTTTAAGACAAGTTATATCATTAAAGACTTTATAGTTCAAATAATACAAAAAAAAACATTTTTAAAATATTAATTTATTTCATTGTACAGAAATTAAATTTTAAATTGTGTTACGAAGGTCAATAAAGCCAGATTAATTATTTTTTATAAACTGTATCAAAAGCATAGTAGATTATCAGAAAGAATAGCATAATTAATAATCCACCTCATTCCAGTACCATATATATCGACTACTTATTCAATGCGACACCTATACATCGCATTATATAGTGTCTACCGCCTATTCTCATGCGAAACATGAAACTAAATTTTGTAGAAACAGAGATTTTTTGAAGATTTGCGAAGCCCTTTGTATTCCTGATGTTGTTTTTAGAATGAGAATCCGTTCTTTCTCTTAATTCTTAGTTCTCTATGTTTCGACATCAAAAACACGTATCCTTTGTTAACAGAGTATATTATGTACGAGGCTTATCCAGAAAGTAAGTACCGTCTGTGCATATATCCCGCGCATATTGTAGTACGAAGGTCGCGCATGCGTAGTTACTTCCTTCTATTCGACGACGAAGTAGCCAAGCTATATTGTTTGTATACGTTCCGATTTAAGTTTACTACACATCGGTAATCATTTTTTTAAAAATCGATCGGCCCGCCAGTTGTGAAATAAGAAGAGTTATTAGGTTTTTGAATGCGAGAAATCATCGACCTTATGAAATTCATCGTGAGATTTGTGAAGTTTATGGACAGAATGCGATTAGTGAAGGTATTGTGAGAAAGTGGGTTAGGCTGTTTAACGATGGCAGAGAAATGTTCACGGCGAGGAGCGTACTGCATACCGGACGTGTAACGACGGCGCTTGTTGATTCATTTCGTTGGGAACAATTCAGTCATCCTCCTTACAGTCCAGATTTGGCTCCTAGCGATTTCCATTTGTTTTTGCATCTGAAGAAATTTCTTGCCGGCCAGAAGTTTGAAAGTGATGATGAGATAAAGGGAAACGTCCAGCAGTGGTTGAAGTCGCAGGCGGTCGAATTCTTTGAAACGAGAATATTAAAATTAGTGCCAAGATACGACAAATGTCTCAACTTGCATGGTGACTATGTGGAAACGTAGATTAAGGTATGCAGAATTTTTGAAAAATAAATGAATTTGAAAATAATTTGTACCATTTTCTTAATGCCCAAACGGTACTTACTTTCTGGATCAGGTTAGTATGTAATTTCCCTGGTTAAGTACAAGAGCTAGCCGCAGAATTGTGGTGGCTTGTACCAGTGTAACACATCCCTAGCGCCCAAAAAGGATATTGCTGTATCGTGTCGGTCAGTTCGGAGTTTCCAATTACGTGTACTCCATTCTCCTCTCGATAGTCGCAGCCGATGTTTAACGATCAACCATCGCCAAAGCGGTGCTGAGCTCCCATGTATAAACTCTGGACAGGCACGGAGCCTTTGCTTTACAGATTTTTTCAGTGCATTTGTCAAGTCGGATCCTTACAATCTGCAGCTCGCAACTGTCCCTGTGAATAGACGAGTGCACAGCACCGGACAGCCTGATAATAATTAAGACTGTAAAGCTTTGTGTGTCTTCCCTGATCTTCAGTCTCAGCTTTACAACCGAGATCGCCAGAATAGGCTAAATATTTTCTTATTATTAGCCTGATTAAATAAAAGTGTCGTTGATAGAAATTTGTAGTAAGATGGACAAAGGAAACACAGCAAAAGACTAAGTTCAGAAAAAGAAATTCTGTCAATTACTTCAGCATCATTATCTAGAATTCAATAGACCGTATACTTATTATTATTGCGTATATGAAAATAATTTTATAGCTGCAATGTCGTGCAACTTTAAAGTCATTTCTAATTATTTCTTTAATTTTAAATCATTTCACTACATATTGTTCTTTTTAACGCATTGAGAGACGATACGTATTTGTGTAGTCGTGTATCCCGCACGTAAATGTTTTGTTTACACCTACACATTCGTTTGACTCCTCCGTTTATTGATTTAGTATTTAGTGCAAGGCCGCTCGCCCCGCGGTAGTGCTGGGTTTGCGGACCCTGTTGCTAACTTTCTCGTGCCGTCTTACCTCCACTATTAACTCTAACTAAACAGTAATCTTGAATAAAAAATTTACAAACCCTAAGACCCATACTGTGTCTAAGGTATGTCAACATGTGGTCAATTTTTCTGAGCAAAATCCAGTATTGAGTGTTTTGTCAATAGTTGTTAAAAACTGGGAATGTTCAGAAGATATTGATAAGGTTTTACTTTTTCAATTAATACCGTAGTATTTGTGTTATCAGTATGGGAGGCGGGGCTAGTTATCCATTATATGTTTCTGTATGGTTATCATACAATATGATATGTTAACAAGCTAAGGCGATACTCAAAGAAATAAACCAATTTAAATATTTTTAAAATATAGAAAAGGTGATTAAAGCACCGTGGTTGCACTTTTAGCGCAAGCGTCAAATGGATGAATACCAAAACCTGGACGGAAATCACACGGTGGTTCGTTGATTGGGACCTCCGCGTTCGTAACCGTACACTGAGGGCCAGTATTTGTTCCCATAAAAAACACCACACAACGTAGGTAAACATATTTCTACTTTATATTTGTAGCCTATGCCTTTAACCGTGGTTGTATGGCCGAGTTTCCGTGTAGTTTTTGCGATATAGGCCTACTTCTCAACACAACTCACTAGCGTAGTGCGTGATGACACGGTGCAAAGCGTTTATAGTATAAAAGAGTTGCTTGCATACATTGTTTAATAATTAGGATAGTTATCTTAAGAATGTGAGGACTTACTACACCAATACGTATGCCACTCGGCTACAAGTTCATTCTCAGGTTAAAAATTGAGGTTCTTTTATGTCGCTTCTCTCCTGGACATCACCATAAAATTATGAAGGTATATTTTTAGTCTTTAGGGTAACTCAGCCTATAAATTGGAATTATGAAATGTTTTTGTTGTTGTTGTATTTGCTGCTGCTGCTGGGCTACTGCTGCAGCTCCTACTGCTGCATTTTACTTTTTTTTTTAAATTATGGGCTCGAAAACTAATGGTCTTAAGCCCTGTCTTGCTCAATTTTAAAACATGAAGCACATAAAAATGAAATTACATTCTTTTCGTTTAGCTACCACCCAGAATAATCGTATTGCTGACTTATAACCGGTTGGTCAAGACAGCCTTCAAGGACGACAAATTTATCGCCGTCCCTGTTGTTTCCGTTTTTCCGATCACCTCTGAGCACACATCTCTGTCTTAAGACTCGAACAGCAGAGTACTCCTCTATATTGTGTGATATTATGAGTACTCTGACACATGTACACATACTGATCGTTGTTGTTCAGGTTGTAGAAGGTATAATACGACGATATAAGATTCGTGTATACTATACGTAGGCCTAGTCTTGTGTGACAAACCTGTTCACGTCGACTTCGTTCCCCTGCAGCTGCCATCTGCCGATACTCTGTTTACCGCTCGCGTTTTGGTGTGTAAGGTTTGCCATGTTTGATGATCTATGCACACGGTCAATATTGCAGGTGTAGCTGCAACCTACAAATCGGCGGGTTTTATGTCAAAGACGTCTCCTTCAGGACTGGCTTCGGCGATTCGGGCGACAGACCAGTGTTTTCTTGCTCTTCATGCCTTCCTGACTTGGCACTCATGTAAAAGTAGTCTGAAAACCCTGATGTTGTAGCACGGCCCCTATAACATAAGAGGCTTTGCTTGCAGATATTGTTTAACAATTATGATAATTATTATCGCCTCAAGCATCGGGTTCGTATAGTACCGAAGAGTCTACGAAACGGCAAATGACTCGCTAGGCCTATATTCCTTGTCCTCCGTGATGCCCACTCTAATCGTATTCACGGTTCCCTGCAAAGTGTATTTTGTCATCCCTATTGATAATGACGAGTAAAACAAAGCAAGGTGGTCAACGTATAGCTATTTCCTACACATGCTTCAATGTTTTTAAATATGTCGTTGACGGCTATATAAAGCGTTTCTTGCTCAGCAAATAGCCCTCAGGAATTGAATTTTTAGGAGATATTTTCGTTATTATCATCATCATCATCATCATCATTATTATTACAGCTTGTTAAATTGAGTAAACTGACATTATGCACGTTTAAAACATTTTTCGTTGTTTATAAGATTAACGACAACGAGGTAAAGGCAGAATTCCTTACTTACGCAGAGCAGAGGGGTGTTGCACGCGAAAGCGCCACCGGCAAGTTGGCATATCGACGAGACGTCCCATTCTCTCCCAAGTTTAACACGAGACAACAAATTTAATAGCCGAAAAATTTCAGCTTAGCAATTCTGACGTAATAAGCAGCAACTGGCATATATTGGTCATCAATATATTTTTAACTGATAATTGTTCGTGTGTGAATTTTAATTTAAATTGTAATATCGTTATTCAGTTTATAACAAATTAGTACTTTATCATTAAAAACAAAAGCTAAGTGACAGAATTCATAATACTCACAGACAAAGGACTCACGACTATAGTGCAATTTCAAGATGACTAACTTGATATCGTATTGGACCAGTCGTTTTGTAAATTAACAGACGATATACAGAGTGGCCCATAAGTCAGTTGGCAAAATTGCAAATAGCACTTTCATTGTAGAGGTGCAGCAGGGATACAGATACAGATAACGCATACAGATAGTTAATAGCATAGTTCTCATGACCTACAAGAAATGCTCAAAGTGGCCTCCATCCTTTTCTAGTCAAGTCAAGTAACTACTATGCTAGTCAATCGAGCGTCTACATACTGCTAGTGCCAACTGACTTATGGGCCACCCGGTATTATAAACAAAGCAAACAACTGAATGGAGGTTAGGCGCTTGTAAGAGTAAATTTAGATTTCTATCAAAAAAATAATAATAAAAAATTGTAAAAACCAAGGACACATATAACAAGAAATCAATATCCAATTAATGCCAAACTTAGGCATTAGTCAACGGTAATTCGCCCGAAAGCACTTTATGCAGCTGAGTGTCTGACTCTAAACAAGAAAATAATGATGGAAGAACTGGAAGTTACAGAAAGGAAAGTATTAAGAAAAATCTTGGGATCAATAAAAGATGGATAACAGTACAGAAAAGGCCACAATAATGAGCTATACACACGTGTTAAGAAAATCACAGACGTAATTAGAAAAAGAAGAATTACTTTTTACGGACATGTTCAAAGAATGAATCCTGACAGACTAACAGGTAAGCTTTCTAACTATTTTGAAAGGTCAAAATGTCCAATACGCGGTTCAAAGAAACAGAAAAATCATAGAAGAACTTCAGATTATACTCAAGAAGGCATTGAAGAATGCTTGCCACTCAAAACGAAATTTAAGAATTCCCAAGGTTTTCAGGAAAAATCCAAGAAGAGGACAGGTGCCATCTGGACTGACGAAGGGAGGAAGAGACATCGATCAAGAATAAAGGAGATGTGGGAGAGGAGGAAGAGAGATGAGAAGAAGGGAGGAACCACTTTAACCAACGTAGTCCACAGTGGCTCATACGCAAAAACAAATTGTAGAAACTGGATCCAGATCGCACAAGATCTTTTAATTTGATAAAATGAAAATCATGATCACCGCTCAGCGCGTTTCAATTAGACATCATTTTGAACTCTCCGCTTTATCTATTGGACAATTTTTTATCGTCCGTATTTTTCTGGCGAATACAACAATTTTCTATTTTGTTGTTCTTAAACATCGCACATAGGCTAAACCAAAACGTTTTCCTCAATGTCCATAATTAAGTAAACAGTATTAATTAAATTTACAAAAATCAAATATTTTAATAATTGCACTCACTATTTTATTCGAAGTAACATTTTTACGAATATATCAATAAATGTAATATACGTTTATTATGAAGAATGATACATTTTCATAAGATTTGTATTAGTATCCATCTCAGTAAGGTAGCACAATCAAAGAAAAGAACTAAATTAAAAATAAAAAACATTTTTAAAAATTCTAAAATAATTTTCATTTGACGATTTTCTTCTTTCAAAACGGTATAGCCCTACATACGCCTTAGCTGCCTCCACTATTCACTTCCACTCAGGTGGCTCCAGTTCCTGATTCCCATCCTTCTCAAATCCATTTCCATCTCTTGCTGACATCGCCTTCTCGGACTTCGTACCCGCTTCACTCCTCTTACTTTAATATACATAATTCTCGAGTTGCCTGTCTCGATCCATTCTCTCCACGTGTCGTTATTGACCAATCTTTTCGGACTTAATAAATCGTACTATATCTCCAGGGTTAAATAATTTAATATTTTAAAGTTTTGAAATCATACTAAGTGTTTCTAAAATACTAAAATTATAAACGTTTACTATATCCATTTAAAAATCTATTATCAGCTCTACTTAACAATAACACAATTTATAGAACTGTACCAAAAACCGTCATTCAGTTTCAGAATTATTTCAAGTGATGGTACTTTCTAATCGGTGAAATGTGTATATCTTTTTACAAAAATAAGATGTAATCTTGTTCTATATTAACTGTATGGTTATTACTTGATAAAGGACACGAAAGATAATAATTAATGAAACTATTAGCCCCTATATATAATTAAAAAGGTGATATGAAATATATTGTCAATATATACACATGTGTGTATCTGTGTGTGTGTGTGTGTGTGAGTGTGTGCGCGTCCTGGGGACGTGTGTGGTGTGCTCAATATATTCACGCCACCAAATACATTCAATACAGTTTTTTACTGGTCGTTTTCGAATGGGACTGTCTTTTTAATATAATGGTAAATGCTCAGTGACCTCAGACAACACAGTAAAACGCTTTACCGATAGCCTTCAAAGGTACTTTAAATTTCTGTTTCAGTCACAATCATAATAAACGCTTGTTTGGTGGATATCTTTATATATGCTTTTGGATTTATGAATGAGCGTTAGTTATTGAATCGTTCGTATACAAGTGATGCTAGTCATAACTCTCACAAAAATTCATAGAACTAAATTCTCATACCTCCGCGGTAACAACATATTTTCCGCGATAAGCTCTGCTAAATTGCTGCGTGCTTCAATTTACCGTCTTCAAGTACAGCAGCTGTAGGAGGGGAGTTTTCTTGATTGAATTACTCAACGATCAAACGCTGGTTCAGCTAACAGAGGAGATTAACTTTCCCTCGTTCACCAGGCTGATGCAGTTCAGTGGCAATATTTTTCTACCTATAATAACCAGAACCATTTACTAACCTCTATAACACTACATTATTAGTATTTTAGACCGTTTTATTATTGTGTGTGTGTGTGTGTACGCGCGCAATCGTGTAAAGTGTGTCGCAAACATAATCTTGCTGTACTATGTAGCATGCAAGTAGAATTGGACGAATAACCAGAACCTAACTTTTTCAATGATAGGACAAAATCTCAATGATACTGAACCGTTTGAAAGGCAGTCCTGCTAGGATAAAGAAAATTAATGTCATTTAGAATCCGTGAACTAAATGATTCAAACAACTTGAACAAAACCAATACAATTGGCTTTAAATGACGGATAAAAATTGTAACGAAACAAATGTTACAAAAGAATAGTAAATAATAGTGAAATCCGATGCAGAGAGGAAACAAGAAATAATAATTGAAAGCAAATTAAAGAAAACCTAGTTGGTTTGACTTATTTAATATTATCAAGAAACCTACAAATAACCCAGTAGAATAGGGCAGTAAACAGACAAAAATTAAATAAATAAACCTAGTAGGCCTAATCAACTTACCCTGAATAACAACCAAAACCCAATAAAGAGTACCTATCCATATAATAAAATTGTATTAATTATAATCATATAGGCCTATAATCAAGGAAAGAAAAAGGGACACAAACCTTTACAGTGATGAGTGTGATCATAAGAAATAGCGACACAGACTACCGTTAAACAGTGTAATTATTTTGATGGAAGTGTTTTATTGTTATTATTAGACAGAATTTTAGTTTATCATACAGACAATAGTTTAGCAGTATAAATAAACTAAAACTGTCAAAAACAATTATTATTATTAAGAGTTTTGTTATATGTTATAAGATTTTATGTCACCAGTTAATTTATGTAAATATATTTATCTCAGGCAGTCAAAGTAGAAATTACAATCAACCATAACAAATTGTTCCACCACATATCATAGAAATTCAAATTAATAAGGTTTTACAGTTATAAACTGAGGCATGTTTAGTATCAAATTGTTTATAATTATCTAATTAATAACTGTATAAACATTGCATGTATCATTAGAGTATAATAATAAAATTATCTATTAAAGGTAATTTAGAAAAATGTAAAGTAACTAATGGGTGTTGATCCTATAACACTTAACCTGTACATAAATGGCCAATCAAAATTTAAGAAGTTTGTATGAGTTAGGTAACTAAAAAAAAAGAAGAAATAACACTTAATTGTTAATTGTGATGGAAAACAGTTGAATAGTGCGTGTCTAGATGTAATTAAAAAAATATAAAAATAGATAACCCGTTTGTGAAAGAAGATCTGAAAGACCATCATCGAAGATAATAATCCTTCCACTACAATTTTCATGAAAAAGTAATACACACAATCAAGAAAAATTTCAGAATAAACCAGAAAACCTTCAGAATATCGTCTAGATGTGTAAAGTATAGTTCGACAATATTTTTATCCAACAAGGAACAACCACTAGACAATATAACAATTTACACTAACACTAATCACTAGTAAACATTTTAAAGTGCAACCAAATTCAATATCTAAGCGAACAGTGATTACAAGGAAAACATTTATTGTACACATTAATAAACTACATTATTTTCTGAGACAGACAAATAGTCATGATGTTGACGTTACTCTAACCTACATGCTTTTACGAAGCGTATTGAATATCGTCAAAACTTGTATGTAACTTAATATATAATTTTTGTAATTTTTTAAATTATAAGTAATATATTGTTTGTAAAGGTACTCTCTATTATTGATTAACATGTAAAGGAACTTTTCGTAGCAGCCACAAGAATTCCCACGAAATATATAAAAATTATTTAATTATTAAATCCTGAGATAAATATCGATTGTGACAACCGTATGTGTCGAATGGAATTTTCCAATAATTTGAATTTATGTTACAGAGATTAAACCATTATGTTATTAAATCATATCCATGCATTATTATTTCAGGAACGTAATGTATTATACCATTAAGATACTATGGGAAAGAGTGTCGTATTATAAATTGGCGCACCAACTAGTGAGGCTGAAATTAGGGAATATTAGGTGAAGAAATTGAAACAAGCAAATTAATTTCCTAATTTTTAGCTGGCGACTGCTATAAGTTCCAAGAAATAATAAAGATGCGTAAGAGGGCTACATCATTGAAACGGACGAAGGAGGCAGAGAAAGAAGTCAGGATGGAAGAGAAAGAAGTAACATCGGTGGAGGATGTGGAAACGGTAGTAAGAGAGGAAGCCAGAGGAGGCCTGGATTTACAACAACTATGGGAATTAATTAAAGAAGACTCTAAGAAGCAGAAGGAAGAAATGAAGGAAGATTTGAAGAACATCAAGGAAGAATTCACTGAAAACTCAAGGAAACAAAATGAAATTTTGAGTCAAAACTTATTAAAACAAATGGAGGAACAGAACAAGCAAACGAAGGAAGATTTGAAGAGCATCAAGGAAGATCACAGACAAACAAATGAAAAAATTGATAGTATCAAGGAAGATAACAGACAAACAAATGAGAAAATGAGTGAAAATTTAATAAAACAGATGGAGGAGAGATTTGACCAAAACAAAGAAGAAACTAACGAAAATTTTAGGAAACAAAACGAAACCACTAATGAGAGTTTAAAACGGATAAATGAGAAAATTGATAGTATTAAGGAAAGTACTAATGAAACTTCAAAGCAAACTATAAGTGAAAATAATAACCAAATGAAGGAAGAGTTCAGACAAATCAATGAAGAAACTTTAAGAAGAATTAATGGGAGGATTGAACAGGTCAATTATACAATTAACCAGAAGATGGACAAAATCGATGAGGAAAGGAAGCAAGAAACAGCTGACACTAATGAAAGATTGAGAAAAGTTAACGAAACCATTATACAACATAAAGCAGTGATAAATACCAGAATAGACCAGGTCCAAGAAAATAGTCGTATTCAAATAGAAGGAATACAAAAGGAACAAGAAAATTTAGTAAATTTACAGAAACAAACCGGAGAAAGGTGTGACAATATTAACACTACGGTGAACAATTTAACTGGTCAAGTACGCCAAAATCAAGAAGAAATTGAGTTAATTAGAACCAGACCAAATAATATTACTCATGTTTCCACAAATGAAACCAGAGAAGGGATTAATTTCAAAAATTATCGGAGAAACCCCATGGAATTCCTGGCCAGAATCGAGGAACATTTTAATAAACATCGAATAACTATCTGGAGCTCGATTAGAGAGATGTTGGATGAGCATTTTAGGGAGATTACGGACAACTGGTGGACAGCAACCAGGAATGAGATAGTGGACTATGCTCAATTTAAAAAACTTTTTAAAGAAAAATATTGGTCCGAAGCGATACAAAATATTATAAGGGACAACATTTGTCAGGGAAGATATGATGGAAATAGAGGTACATCTCCAACTACTTACTTCTGGGGAAAGGTGTGTTTGGCGAGACACCTAGAGCCAAGAATACCAGAAGAATCCCTAGTAACTAAAATGGCATACCATTATGACACAGGAATTGCCAGAGCACGCCTGGGAAGCCAGATTAAAACGGTCCACGCAATGGCTGACTTATTAGAAAATTATGAACACGAGGGTTACTACAAAAGAAGCAGACAACGAACTGATCAGTGCGGTTCAAAAAATAATAACCATGGTATGAATCATAATCAATATAATAACATGAATAACCGGAATAGTTATGTCAACGATCGTAATTACAACCAAAATTTTACCCCAAATAATAACCAACCAGCAAACTTCACTCGAAACCCAATTAACAATAATAATAACAACAGGCCCAATCAAAATTACTATCCGGGTAATAGAAATAATAATAATTATAATAACTACCGAACAAACCAAAATTATAATAATTTTAGGAGTAACTCAGGAGTTAATAACAATAATAATCAGGGTAATTATAATAATAATCGTCCGTACCGACCTCGAATAAATTATATCAGTGCAGAAGAAGGGGATTACTGGAGATACCATCAACCTCGGAGGAACAGTTTTAATAACAGTTATGATCAAAGAGGAAATCCCAGAGGGATGAATCACCATTATAACCGAGTAAGAAGTAGAAGCCAGGAGGACTTCCGAGAATCAAGGGGAAGTGAACAATTAGACAACCGAGAGGTTGAACAACCAGGAACCAGCACACCATTCCAGGCAAATCAACAGTCATGCCCGGAAAATAATCATGATAGCCTTAACTTAAACGGAGTGAGGCAGTAATAAACCCTCGCGACCCCTTACTGCTACTAACTACTGGGTACAAAAACCACCAAATTCAAAAACATAGTAATAACAAATTACTACCAACTAATTATGAAAAACTAATTATGGAAAATAAAAGAATTTTGAAGTATAACAACAACCAAGGTTTAAGGACGGATAATCAAAATCTTACTATTATTTACAATTATTATTTGAAAAATCTTCGAGAAGAACTGTTGGAGGAAACGGTGACAAGTAGAATCAACCAGCATAATGAAATTTTATACATAACCGCTCAAATTGAAGGAATTCCTACACGAATAATGATAGATACTGGTGCAAATGTATCACTTATTAACGACGCTGAACTGGAGAGAATACAGAAACAAAGTAAAAATATAATACCTACCTTACCTGTCAATAATGTTATTTTAATAGGTGCCACTGGGCGTCAAAATAAAACAGTGAGAAAACAAGTGTCATTGGAAATTGAAAGCAAAGGTGTTACAATTAATATTATATGTTTGGTCGCAATCGGCCTACCATTCGAATTATTAATCGGATGCGATATGCTGAGGAAATATTCAGCCATTATTGATTTGAGCAAGGAGAAGGTGTCCTTGAACTCAGAAGGTGTTATGTGGACGGCAGAGTTAATAGGAAGCGATGGTGCCCCTCTGAACCGTACCCATCACCAAGTTAGGGAATTAAATTTTTTAAAGAATGACACCCAATGCAGAAAAATAATCTATAATATGACAAATGAAGACCTGTGGAACAGTAAGTTACAGGAGATAAGAGAGTTTAGACACCAAGGCACAAATAATTTGACAGTAAAACAAGTAGAAGATCTCATCATAATATATAAGAAGTATAAACATGTATTTTCAGAAAAACCAGGAAAAGTAAGAAACTATCAGTGTAGAATACAATTTAAAGAACCAGCAGAATTCCACAGAAAATCCTATCCTATACCATATTCATTGAAGGAGGCGGTTAGAGCTGAAATTAATAAAATGTTGTTAAATGGTATAATTGAGCATAGCCAATCACCATCTACTAGCCCAATAGTAGCAATTCAGAAGAAGAACGGGCAGGTTCGACTTTTCTTGGATGCCCGAGAAATAAATAAACATATAGTAAATGATCGCACATCACCTGGAGAAATAGAAGAAATTGTAAAGGAATTTCATGGTACAAAATTTATCAGTACCTGGGACACAGTTTGTGGTTACTGGCAGGTGGAGTTGCACCCGATGAGTCGAAAATATATGGCTTTTATTTTCGAGGGTAGAAACTACCAGTTTAAAAGATTGCCATTTGGATTAGTCAATTCGGTAGCAATTTTTGTACGATGTATGGATCAAGTATTGGGTCAGGAAGCGCTACAATTCACCACAGTTTATGTAGACGACCTGTTGATTACCTCATCCAACTGGGAGGAACATTGTCACAGGGTGGAATATGTATTGAGTAAGTTAGCAGAGAACGACATAACACTAAAACTCGAAAAATCCCAATTAATAGCGAAGGAGGTTCAATTTTTAGGTTTCAATTTGACTGAACAAGGTATTTCCCCATCACAAGAAAAGGTTACTGCAATCCAGAAGTTCCCACAACCAAAGAATAAGAGGCAACTCCAATCCTTCTTAGGACTGTGTAATTACTACCGGAAGTTCCAACGCAATTATTCCGCATTGACATCTAAATTTCAGGAACAGCTGTCTTCCAAAAACAAATGGACAAGGGGACATGAACAGGACGCTATACTACAACAGATAAAGGATAAATTCTTAGAGACAGTAATCCTTCATCATCCAAATTTTGATCACCCATTCTTTTTGAACTGTGACGCAAGTGATGTCAGTCTTGGGACGGTATTGTACCAAGAAGACACAGAAGGAAACCATTTAGTCATCAGTTTTGCCAGTCGTGTGTTAAACCACTGTGAGAGAAGGTATAATGTTACGGAAAAGGAACTACTAAGCATAGTCTTTGCTTGTAGTAAATTCCGAACGTACATTTTGGGATATCCTGTAACTGTCAGAACAGATCATAAGTCCATCTCATTTTTAAGAAGTTGTAAGCTGAGTCATGGAAGGCTTACAAGGTGGATACTCGCCTTGCAGGAGTATAATATCAAATGGGAATATATTCCAGGGAGTCAAAACGTGATAGCAGACGTGTTATCTCGAATAAACCTGGACACCCAGACATTTGAGGGTGAGAAGGAAAGGATTATCAAGGTGTACAACATTCTCAAAAGTAGATCTGATTTGGAGGCATTATTACAAAATATCAGAGAAAATCAGTTATTAGACCCAAAATTAATAAAAATCAAGGAATGTATGGCGAACCAAAACTCTTCAATAAACCAATTCTATTGTGAACAAGAAGGAATTTTATTTATAAAAAATACATTGAACCAAGAAGACTGGAAAGTAATCATTCCCAGAATCATGGAGAAAGAACTAGTGTTGGAATATCACATAAGATACGGACATATGGGTGCAGTAAAGGTAGTGAAAGCATTGGAGGAGAATTGTTATATTAAGAACATACACAGGAAGGTACAAAATTATATAAAACCCTGTCATATCTGCCAATTGGTCAAAATTAATAATGAACGAAGGGAAGGTGTAATGATACCTATATCGTCAGAACAAAAATTGGAAAAATTATTCATTGACATATGTGGACCATTTCCTAGGAGTGAAGGTAGAAGCCGGTATAAATACCTTATAATCATTATAGACCACTTCACCAAATTCACCAAATTGTATCCAATCAGTCGAGCAACTACGCAGAAAATTCTTGAAGTAATAACTACTCAATACATTCCAAAAATAGGAATACCTGTTTCAATAGTTACCGAACATGGTACACAATTTCGAGGCAGAAAATGGAAGAACACATTGTTAGAACTGAAAATCAAAAGCTATAAGACCTCTGTATACCACCCCAGTAGCAATCCATCAGAAAGAATACTTAGAGAGTTTGGTAGAATCTTAAGAACCTATTGTCATCAACAACAAAGGAAGTGGCCTGATTACTTATCAGCCACAGAAGATTTTTTAAACTTGGCTTATCATCCATCTATAAATTGCACTCCATACACTGGCCATGTATGAAAAACAACCACCCAGAGAGATCCAAGAATTGATTAAATTTCCTAAGTCTCCACCGTACCAAATTAATAAATTAAAATTCTATAATCAGGTGATGGAAAATCTGGAAAAACGCAGAAATAAATACCAGAAAATAAAGGGTAAAATAATTAAATATGAAGTAGGAGAGAAAGTTTTGTTAAAGAACAGGGAATTGCCTAGCACTCTAGAAGGGATATCAAAGAAATTATTATTACTATACGTTGGACCCTACACCATAACAAAAAACAACAACAACAACACGTACGAATTAACCGACCCCATTTCAAAGGAGATCAAGGGCAATTATAATCAACAATCCATGAAAAAATATCATGAGGAAGAAAAGGTAAAATAACATAAGTAATTATGTCCTCACACCTAATGAAGTGTTCAGAAATAATTACTTCTGAAGGGAGGCAATTTGTAACGAAACAAATGTTACAAAAGAATAGTAAATAATAGTGAAATCCGATCCAGAGAGGAAACAAGAAATAATAATTGAAAGCAAATTAAAGGAAACCTAGTTGGTTTGACTTATTTAACATTATCAAGAAACCTACAAATAACCTAGTAGAATAGGGCAGTAAACAGACAAAAATTAAATAAATAAACCTAGTAGGCCTAATCAACTTACCCTGAATAACAACCAAACCCAATAAAGAGTACCTATCCATATAATAAAATTGTATTAATTATAATCATATAGGCCTATAATCAAGGAAAGAAAAAGGGACACAAACCTTTACAGTGATGAGTGTGATCATAAGAAATAGCGACACAGACTACCGTTAAACAGTGTAATTATTTTGATGGAAGTGTTTTATTGTTATTATTAGACAGAATTTTAGTTTATCATACAGACAATAGTTTAGCAGTATAAATAAACTAAAACTGTCAAAAACAATTATTATTATTAAGAGTTTTGTTATATGTTATAAGATTTTATGTCACCAGTTAATTTATGTAAATATATTTATCTCAGGCAGTCAAAGTAGAAATTACAATCAACCATAACAAATTGTTCCACCACATATCATAGAAATTCAAATTAATAAGGTTTTACAGTTATAAACTGAGGCATGTTTAGTATCAAATTGTTTATAATTATCTAATTAATAATTGTATAAACATTGCATGTATCATTAGAGTATAATAATAAAATTATCTATTAAAGGTAATTTAGAAAAATGTAAAGTAACTAATGGGTGTTGATCCTATAACACTTAACCTGTACATAAATGGCCAATCAAAATTTAAGAAGTTTGTATGAGTTAGGTAACTAAAAAAAAAGAAGAAATAACACTTAATTGTTAATTGTGATGGAAAACAGTTGAATAGTGCGTGTCTAGATGTAATTAAAAAAATAAAAAATAGATAACCCGTTTGTGAAAGAAGATCTGAAAGACCATCATCGAAGATAATAATCCTTCCACTACAATTTTCATGAAAAAGTAATACACACAATCAAGAAAAATTTCAGAATAAACCAGAAAACCTTCAGAATATCGTCTAGATGTGTAAAGTATAATTTGACAATATTTTTATCCAACAAGGAACAACCACTAGACAATATAACAATTTACACTAACACTAATCACTAGTAAACATTTTAAAGTGCAACCAAATTCAATATCTAAGCGAACAGTGATTACAAGGAAAACATTTATTGTACACATTAATAAACTACATTATTTTCTGAGACAGACAAATAGTCATGATGTTGACGTTACTCTAACCTACATGCTTTTACGAAGCGTATTGAATATCGTCAAAACTTGTATGTAACTTAATATATAATTTTTGTAATTTTTTAAATTATAAGTAATATATTGTTTGTAAAGGTACTCTCTATTATTAATTAACATGTAAAGGAACTTTTCGTAGCAGCCACAAGAATTCCCACGAAATATATAAAAATTATTTAATTATTAAATCCTGAGATAAATATCGATTGTGACAACCGTATGTATCGAATGGAATTTTCCAATAATTTGAATTTATGTTACAGAGATTAAACCATTATGTTATTAAATCATATCCATGCGTTATTACTTCAGGAACGTAATATATTATACCATTAAGATACTACGGGAAAGAGTGTCGTATTATAAAATTGGGAAGATCTCTTAACAAGGCATGATTTAAAAATAAACTTCATAAACACACAAACACAAAGCTAGGAAACAAATAAGTTGGGGGAAATGTTGATTTGAATAGAGAAAATAAATTTGAAAGCAGCAAGCAGAATTAACAATGGTAAATAACTACTCGTATATGAAGCAGTATACTATCCATTCGTCAACGGTAAAGAACTTACCAAAAGAACCAAGACTAATATAAAACAGAGGACTCTACAAGGTACAAACTATAAGGAACGCGAGTGATTTTTTCGGGTGCTTTTAAGTAGGAGAGGCTAAAAGAACAAGTAAGTAAATGTATATGTGGGATGTTTGTTTATATGTTTACGTATGTAAGTTTGTTATCTTTTGAAGCTATTTGGAGAAAGATGTGTGTAAGATATAATTCAAATCAGTCAAAATTAAAGATATTTCTAGTTACCTTTCACAAACACATGCTTATGCTTCAGTAGTTTTCAACAGGAATTTTTCCATATAATTAAATTTTTACTGAGTCAACGTTTTATTTGCTTTACCAGCACCATTTTTCTTTCAATATTCAACCTTTAATTAAAATCTAGGAATCAAAATATGTTATATGTTTTCCTTAACATAAAGATTTAGCTTAACTTTTTGCAGCCCCACATATTATATCTCTATTATTTTTTAATGTCTTCCTGTATGGGAAACAAGATACCCAAAATAATATATCTCTATGGAGGCCGTGATTTTTTTTATCAACTTTGCCTAGTTTCTCATTGTATAGAATATTTACGTTATTCTGTTCTTTCTGTTGTGCTGGGTTGTGTAAAAAGCTTTATAAGTTATTAATAAAAACATAAATGAAAAGGGAAAGAAAAGCTGTAGTACTGCAACATTTTTCAGTACTGCAACAAACAAAAACACAACCCAATTAATGAAATCCCTATGGTGCGGGACTTTTCGGACACTCTGTATATTGCAAATTTAACTGAGGAGATCTTAAAACATAACAAACAAGAGTGTTTGATGTATCAGTTAAAATACGTTGGCAGAATTTAATCTCAAAATTCAAAGAGCCATGTCTAAAAGCCGGCAAACCTAAATACAGAGTGGCCCATAAGTCAGTTGGCAAAATTGCAAATAGCACTTTCATTGTAGAGGTGCAGCAGGGATACAGATACAGATAACGCATACAGATAGTTAATAGCATAGTTCTCATACCCTACAAGAAATGCTCAAAGTGGCCTCCATCCTTTTCTAGTCAAGTCAAGTAACTACTATGCTAGTCAATCGAGCGTCTACATACTGCTAGTGCCAACTGACTTATGGGCCACCCGGTACATCACTACCAAAAAAAAAACTCTTTTCTAATGAAACCATTTAAACTTTATTACATGTTGACAGAAACAAAGAAAATTGTTCAAATTTAGTGTAAAATAATTACTAAATTTATCACGTTTAATGCTCCTTAAGCAAATTTTATATGCAGTGGATACATTTTTAAAACTCATCTACTATTGGCCTAGGTAAAACCTAGAAAGATGACGTCACTTGTATAACCGAGAGAGAATGAACGCCAATGGCCTTGTATATCGTAATTCACGATCACTTCCACTTCAGTAATATTGAAGCCATAACACGTTCTTTTTTTCTTTTTGCCAAAAGCCTTTCCACCACATAAATAACACCTTGTGACATTTAAATAAATTACAAATGCAGAAGCACTAAACTATATATTTATTAAGCATCAGTCTTATGTGTCAGAAATGGCATTTTTCTCACAGAGACTAAACATATTATGTATTTGCGTGATTAGATTAAATTAAAAATTAGTTTAGATTAAAGCGAGTGTGCAACTTTGTGGCACTTTGTTGTTTAGTCGCCTGTTATTTTTTGTACCTTTCTTTACTTAAACAACACCATGAGACTAAGTTGTCAATAAGAGACAATTTTGAATACACATAGCCTAAGAACAAAATTACAAACTTTATATAGCTAAATGAAATGAGACAACTAAATTATATTAAAGGATATTTTCTAGAGCGTTTATGTCTCACAGAGGTGTTTTCATGAAACACACGATCCGGAAACTTCTAACACTATGCGCTTTGCAACTTTATTTTAACCTCATTTTGTTAAACAAGGTGAACCAGTGTTTAATTCTCTGCTCCAAAACACGTTCTATAATTAAGAGTAATTAAGTAATTAAATTACTTTTATGTAAATGGCTAACACTTCCACAACTAGATGCAACTTCGTACCTGTGTAGTTAGAAACCTGACTATATTTACTTAATTAAGCAGACAAAAAGAGACATGTTAAGCGTTCGTAAAGAGTGTTACTTTTGCGTTTAGCCTATAACTTTTTTAAAATGAACTACTGAGAGTGTAGTTCACGCAATGTTAAACTGAAGTAATACATAGCACCGCCTGAGGACGAGGATTAAAGCGCTAAGCTTGGAAATGATTTTTGCAATTCGAGGGTTAATTTAAACAGACAAATATGCAAAGCATAAGATGTAAGTAAATATTATCGTTAAGCATGTAAACTAATTACAAGCGAGATAGAGGTAATGTCAATGCAAATAGCTCTCTTTTACTTGGAACACGAAGCTGCTCCAGTACCCTGACTAACTTTGTATGCTTCAGTGAATGTTGTTCAAATGCGACTTTACCATGCGACATGTGATTCAATAATTTTACATCACAAATTGATGTAGTCCTACTCTGCGTATTACTGGAAAACAGGTTCAAGTCAAAACTCTAGGTCTAAGTGCACGAAAAGAATCTAAAAGCTCTATTCGACATACTTCTTCTTCTTCTTCTTCTTCTTCTTCTTCTTCTTCTTCTTCAACGTTTTAGGCTTAAGCCTATTATAACTCTCCTACTTGCGACAGCAGTCGATCTATCTTTCCTTTGGACATCTCTGAAGTTTACGTTTATTTGGTTACTATTCAAATATCCTTTTAGGAATGCTTTTTAGAAGTAGTGTGATTGTCTGTTAATCCTGACATCTTTAAATCTAACATTCACATAATGATATTTTGTACTTGTTTATGTTTAAAGGAGGCTTTGTTGTTGTGAAGGTGTTAAAGTCAGCAAAATTCATGAGTCGCTTACTATTGTAATTTGCTGTTTTTCCTCCATTGCTTGCACAATTTTTTTTTTTAATTATAAATGTTTACTCTAAATGAATTGGGTTCTTTTATAAAACATCTCCGTACTTTTAAAACTGTCATTATACGAATAAAAATATAAAATATTTACATTACAAAGACTAGAAGGATTGTTAAATGCTGTCCAATAACATTGGTCATCATGATTTTCTTCACAAGAGGACTAAATGGTGAGCCTAGTACATCTTTTTTATCGTCAATTCAAAGATGTAATTAGAATTCTTTCATCGGCATTTTTTTTACAATCCATAGAAATCTTTAACTTATTTTTAGATGATTTATTCAAGATGTATTTTAGAAAATGATATGTTGTGTTATACTGAATTACAAAAAGACAAGATTGTGGAGGCTTATTCATGTTTTGACATGTTCAGACCTGTTTAGAATGCGGCCTTGTTGTGTAGGGAGGTAGTCAATACTGAATTAGCAGTGAGCCCGTTAGCACGATATTTTACTTCTTTCTCTTTAGAAGTGTATTGTGTATGGTTTATAATAGTTTTTTTTTATTTTTATTATGCCAGGAAAGTGTGTAAATAATCCAGACAGTTTCTGCTAAGAGATCGTTTGTGGTGAACTAACGTTAATATTTCGGAGGTGAAATTTCTCTTCAAACAAGAGTTATGCACTTTACTCCGGCTGTCAAGTTTGTGTTTTGATAAGAGCTGGGTTCTGAATATAGGCTACATGCCATGTCATAGGCTGCTCACAGGATGGAAAAATAGAACACATCACTTGCCATTTGGAATTTCCATGATTTGTAGGGAATCCAAGCACAATTTAACCGATTGCTATTTTTGTTTAACAACATTAAGAAAATCACGTCTAAAACAAAAATATACAGTTAAGTATGTAAATTTGCCATCTGCAATTATGCCTGTTCTAACATTAAAGAGCTTCCTGTACCACTGTATCTAGATATGATCTTAAGTGATAACTCTCATCCTGATCTATCTAATACTGAAAAATTATCAGACAATTTTAGAAGTAATTCTACATACGAAGCAAGTTTTTCATCAGAACCTTTCGTTTCAACTCAAAAAGATCTTAGTGCTCTGATTCAAGATTTAAATCTGTCTAAACAACAAGCTGAACTTTTAACTTACAGGCTCGAAGGATGGCATCTGCCCCATACTGTAAGAGTATGATTTATCGTAGCTACCATAGTGATTTCAAAGACTATTTTTCTGAAGAAAAAGATGTAGCCTTTTGTTGTAATAGTATGTATTCTAATATGGGGACTCTTGGACAACAACATCGGCCAGATAAGTGAGATTGTTCATAGACTCGTGAACAATCAGTTTGAAGGCTGTGGTTCTAGATATTGGCAATAAATTTCCATCAATACATGTAGCGGAAACCGCTGATATGAAAGAGGCATATAAAAATATGAAACTAGTGTTGTATAAAATCCAATACAAAAAATATAACTAGAATGTCTGTGGAGATTTGAAGGTCATTGCCTTATTGCTTGGTTTGCAACTTGGGTACACAGAGTTTTGTTGTTTCTTGTATGAATAGGACGCCAGAGGCAAGTAGTATCACTATGGTAGAAAATTGTGACGTAAACGGTAATCTCTTATGTCTGGGAAAAAATGTGTCGAATCATACAAAATGCTATGAAAACGCTAGATAAAAATGTCTGGTGCATTTATCGATTTGAAATCGAAATTTCCCAAAGATAGTGATGATAAACTGAAATAAAAACCACAAATAACATAAAAAATGGATGAAGAATATTTTTAAGAACTATTAAATCCACTGGAAAAACCAACCTGGCAGTCATTCAGAAATATCTCTTGCAATTTTCTTGGAAATCATAAACCAGAAACTACCGTGATATAGTGGCTAATTTTGTAAATTCATACAAAGCTATGGGATGCAACATGTCTTTCAAAATTTACTTCTTGCACTCTCACCTAGATTTCTTCACAGAAAATCTTGGTGCTGTCAGCGATAAGCACGGTGAGTGTTTCCATCAAGAGATTCGTATAATGGAAAAGTGGTATGGAAGGAGGCAAATGGAGTCCTCGTATGCTGTTTGATTATTGCTGGGCGTAGACGAGGGACCTCAGCTGCAAAATAAGCCCAAAAATCACCACATATCTACCACTTTTAAAGTAAACCAGAATGAGGAGTATATTTTTCGTTTTGAGCTACATATTTATTAATTTTATAAAATTTCAAACAAGTATCACAAAAATATCCTGCCTGGTAGAAAAATCTGAAAATACATTTGCATTCAACATGAAAATTACTTCTGGATTCAGTTATTTTTGTTCTTGTAAAAGACAAAAGGTTGATTTTTGTAGAAGACAGGAGTTATTTAGTGGATAGCCAGAAAGCCTTTGGGTCGACGATAATCTGACAGAACGGGGCAACGTTATATTTGTTCTGTCGCCACTACACAATTCCCATACGTCTACAGTTTGCGGACTCTACAATTCGCGTATGACCTCCTGTTATTGGGTCAACAAAATTAATTAATTAATGGTTTTCAGTGCAGTGATCGTACCTCACGCATGGCAAGTCGGAAATGTCTGTGTGTGTAAGCTACAAATCGGATACATAGGCTATTGCTGCCAGGCCGAAGAGGGTACCGGGCCGTACAGAGTTCTTTGGTACACTGTTTAGTAGCCGTATGCTCTTAAAGCTAACTGTAAGTAACTACTATCGTCTCGGAAGGTAATTTGCTGAACTCTAATCATGTATCCTTTCTTAGCCTCACTTCCAACCTGCAGTTCTTTTAATAATAATCACCATCGATGTCCTAGCTATAAAGTCATGGCGTGTCAGTTAACGAGATACAAAATATAATGTAGAAATCTTTTTCTTTATTATTGATTCGCGAAAGAGGCGCAGAAACAAAAAAGTCATTGGAACAACGTTTTATGTGTTTCACGACCACCTGCCTTGACTGACTGACTTTCAATACTATGATTTTATATAAGAATAAAGGACTTTCACAAACAAAAGCAGTGAATAATGTGACTATTAAAGCAGTAAGATATATAAATGAATTTATATTGATAACTAAAACCGATAACATGTCGCCATCCTACACTCCTGCAATTACTTAATTTTTAAAATATTTATCCAGGAAAAATAAATTATTATATAAAGTCTATACAAATTTAAGTCATACATAACAACAGAATATTAGTCGCATCAGGAAACAATAGAAAGTAACTAGTACTGAAAATTAATAAAATGCGGCGATGTTTCAAAATATATCCATGAAGTAATATTAATAATGTATCCTATACGTAAATAATGAGTTTACACCTACACATTTGTGTGATTCCTCCTTTTTTTTATTTACTGTTTAATTATAAACCGTCTGTTTCACGGCATTGTTGAATTTGTAACTCTGATGTTAAGTTTATTATGCCATATTACTCTCACCGTAAACTATAACCAAAAATTAGGCACAAGAATAAAAATGTTTATTGATCCCATATTGTACATTACATCTAAACGTTATCAGTATACGGTAATTTGTTGACGTACCTCATGTTCTGGCATTATTGTTTCTTAATTTATCAATAGCTGTTAAAAATTTGTGTTATTTAAACAAGATTTTTAAATTGTATTATATGAAAGACATTACAACAACTAATTGCTATTTATAAGGTTCGCGTTAAAGCGCGTACCCCTTACGTATGGAGAGGGGAAGCGCCTCCAGCAAACTGGCAGAACGATGCCACTTCTCATCCTCTTTCCAGTCTTAAACGACAGAAAATTTAATATACAACTTTGTATTACATATATTAAAACAATTAAGTAACACTAGAATTCGTTATTTTTTATTTGCTTTTAGCTTTATTTGGAAGAGTTCAATTGACTGAATTTAGGTCTTAATTTTATTCGTTCTAAAATATAAACATTGCCTTTTCATTCAGCTCGGTTAGTATTCAATGTTGCACAAATTTGACTTTTGGACTCCGCAAATTATTCGTGTAGATTTTACTGCCCTATCCTCGTTTTTCTTGCACACATCGAACATATTCAAGGACGTAACCTTGTGGAGAAACCTATCCTTGTTTTCTTCTTTAATTTGTTCCTCAAGTACCTTGTCTATTTCCTCCCATGTATGACAAATCGTATAGTATCTAGTTTGTCTTCATTATTCTTATTTTATAATTATACGGTGTTTTCTAATTAGCTGAATACTTTAAAATTTTAGTTTCCCATAATTTTACAAAAGTTAACAACATTGTAAAATAATTTTTAGTATTAAGCATTTTTCTTCTGCTAACTAAACTAGGTAAAGTTATTAACTAGTTATTAGCCTGTTAGATTTTATTAACTGAATGTTAATTCCGGTGATAAACCTGGAGACCTTCGGAAAGCGGTTACAGACATACTGAGACCATACTGAGAGTAGTATGCTAGAAAGAGTAATGTGCCCTAAGTCATTGCAGTTAACAACTAGGTAAAGAATTAAACTTCCACGTTTTCTTCAAGTATTACGTCTCCCAAAACAAAAGTAGCCAAATAATAAACATTGCAGTCAAATGATAAAATAAAATTAAATTTAATATAATCAGTCGGCGGCATTCATTAGGTCATACAATCCAAAATTAATAGTGATAGTACGCTTTTAAGTTCTATGTTATTCTCAAAGCATTCATCTTTTTTAATCTTGTACGCATTGAGTACGTGTCTTTGTGTACATAAAATAGATAGGTTAATTAATTAAGAAACCGGTTCAAAAGAATACAAAAGATATAGTATTTTTAAGATTCTTAAATTAAAACTCACTTAGTTTTATTACTTATGAAAAATTAAATTTAATAAAATTGAGTAATTTCCATTAAAAAATAATTAAAAATAATTATGTCGCCGTATTTAGAATTTCTAAATAAATATGGCAATACCCTCATTCAATTTAAGTTACTGCTGTATCTGACAGTTATTAAGTATTAAAATTAAAGAATTGTTTATTTTCTAACTATCTTGTTTATTTTATATACAAACAAATTATATCGTAGATGCATGTTTAATGTATGTTACTAAAGCAAGGCAATAACAATCAAATAAGAAATTATTAGTTCCTCATTCAATTGAGACAAATTTTAAGGTTTGTTCAGGACCGGCATATATACGGTATCCTTATGTCTAATTACTTACATACAACTCGGTTCTTGTGTAATTGTTTTTAAACAACACTCATACATTTTAATTATGTGGCAAACGTTGAGCAATGCTCTCCGACGAAAAATAACTAAATTTATTTATACAACCTACACTGGTATTTAATATATTTAAATATATTAAATTTCCCTTTACGTGACCTGTCCATAAATTTATTTTTATTTGCTGAATACTTAAACAATTGTTTGGGTTAATTAATGAAGACATTATTTAATTAAAATGTGAATCAATTTTACGATAGTCATAGTCATTTATTTCACAGCTCACTGTATCCTCTCATGAATAAGTAATGCTAATCATAATCCCTTATTTGGAATTAAATTTCCTCATACCGCTGCGGTAAGAAGATGCTTTTCGTGACAAGCTCAGCTGAACTGCTGTATACTTCAATTGTCCGTCTTCAGGTTCAGCAGCTGTAGGAGGGGAGCTTGCTTGATTGAATTACTCAGCGAATCGAACGCTGGCTCAGCTAACAGACGCTATAATTTTTTTCTAATCTAACAGCCTGATACAATTCAACGGCAATATTTTAATCCCTACAACAAACTGAATAATTTATCGGCCTCTATAAACAAACTGATTGTCAGTATTTTAAGTTATTTTCTAATTGTGTACATTAAAGTATCTAAACACATAATCCCTCTTCATGTAGGCAGCATGTTTGTCTCTGCCCTTCTGAAGCAATCAAGAGAACATCTGCATAATATATAATTCAAATACATTTTATTATAAAGGAACAAAATTTTTTTAATTTTGCTTTGATAAATTTATCTTATTTGCTACCTTTTTATAATTAGACCTATTTGTTTCTCTTTAGGCCTACTATATAACTTTTTACTCATGTCAAATTTAATTTAAATTATAATCTACCACTTATACTTAAGTGACTTCTTTTGCTTAATACGGAAGTCTGACCTTTGTAGAGTCACACTTCTTTGCGTTTATTTTTCTTTAATAGCAGAATATCCAAAACAGCCTGTACATGTGGTACTAGAATTTTGACTCCTGTTTTCTACTCATTTTTTGTCACTTAGAAGAACTTCGTTTTTTCCGTCCTTTTACAGACAGAGTTGATGTACAAAAGACGCTGAGAAATACAACGGTGAGAAAATAAGGTATGAATGAAAAAAATAAAGGGAAAATAGCATTGGAAGAAATTATAGAAGTATGTGTACTTGCACATGAGTATTATGATACAAGTATATATAGAATCGTACATATTGTTTGTGCATGATAATATTCATCATGATCATCATGTTCACAACACGGCGTAGACAAGGTGTTGCCTGTTCCGCCCTCAAATAATCTCCACTCAACTCTTCCTGTTGTGCCGTAACTAAGGAATTTCGTTACGGCAAGATAATAATATTGATTAAGCCAAAATACGGCAATTAGAATTATTTATATTATATTGCCGTGTTGGACACACGCGCGCTATCTAGTAGGGATCAACGCGACTTGAGTTTCACTGTTTCGCTGTCGTGGCGTTGTTGGTTGTTAGGCTTAGACTGGTGGCGATTTGTCTCTCTCTCTCGCTGGTGCCTTCAATGCGGCGAGACGTTGCTTGTCCGGCTTCTGAAGAAAGTTTTGATTGTTTCCTTTAATACCGGGCGTGTATTAATTATTATGGCTGGCTGAGTACCGAGGTGTGCCCTAGGGTGTCTACGGCCCGTTCAACCGTGACCCGATTGTCAGGCCAAGATGGAATGTAAGAAAATGGAGGAACTTATAGGTAACTAATGTGCTACTGTCAATATCAACAGGTATGTCTCGGAACAATGTATCTGGTGTGCTGTGTAAGTGAACTTTTGCAAAAAAAAATTAATTTAATTCCTATGTGTGCATTTGGCACCACTTGATTCTCTCGTCAAGTGAGGTCCTGGCTAGTTATCTTAACACAACAAAAAAAAGAGACTTTTGCTTTAATTCTTGATGCTTTTTTATTTTACTTAATATCCGGAATACCCAGGTTATTTTAATGTTAGCAAATTCATTTCTGAACTTAAGTTTTTTTTCTTTCAATATTCAGTTGAACTGGACTGGCATCTGATATTTCTTTTAATTGTGAGGGCAGCTTCTTATGCTGTTAGTAAATGATAGTAATACCTTATATGCAAAAGCTATTTTTAAATGTTAAACGAAATGTGTTAAGATACTACTGGTGAATTGGTATCTACTTAAACTTTGCTGTGTGAAGGCACTTCCCGGCGTTACTAGAGTGAAGCATGCCTAGTTCCTTTATTTTCTCTGAGAAAGTCTCTCAGTATTTATCAGTGTTATCCATGTAACTGTCTTGTGTAAAAATTGTGAAGTGCATGTAAGTTAAAAGAAAATTATGAAGTCATATGTACTGAGTGCAACTCCTTGTCATGACAGCTTGTGAACTGTCCATCACATTGGTTCAAACTATGTTATATCCCTACACGTTTTGGGATTTAGGATTTATTTTAATTCTCTATGAATCTAAAATCAATGTTAAAATTTGTGTATGTGTGTATATATATATATATATATATATATAATTTGTGATGATTTGTTCAATTTGTTTCTTCTGCAAGTAGATAAAATTGTATATTTTTTTAACACCTGACGCACGTTTCACTGAAAAATATCAGTATCATCAGAGGTTTCTAAGTGAATTAATAACAATTGTAATAATTCTATTAATATAAAAGTAACGAATAATCGAATTTGTATCGATTTTAACGTAAAATAAAATAACTGATAATCGATTTAGGTCGATTAGTTAACGATTGTTTTAATGTTTATTTCTTCAGCAGCTGTTTTCTCGGTTATATTTGAAATTTTGTTTATATAGTATTTTATTCACATTTATTTTTATTTTTTAGTAAATTTATAATTTTAAATAGATCGTCTTGTTTTGTTTTTATTTGGGTTTGTTCTTTAATTAATAAATTATTGTTATTGTGTTTGTAAATGTTAAGATTTTCCCAAATATTCATTTTTTGACCTTTTTGTATGTTTTTAATTAATTTTATATTTTCAATGTTTGGAAACTGGTGGTTATTATTTAGACAATGTGTGGCTAAATTAGATTTATAAATATTTGGTTTTAAATATGCATTGCGGTGTTGAACGAATCTATAACCGAGAAAACAGCTGCTGAAGAAATAAACATTAAAACAATCGTTAACTAATCGACCTAAATCGATTATCAGTTATTTTATTTTACGTTAAAATCGATACAAATTCGATTATTCGTTACTTTTATATTAATAGAATTATTACAATTGTTATTAATTCACTTAGAAACCTCTGATGATACTGATATTTTTCAGTGAAACGTGCGTCAGGTGTTAAAAAGAATATACAATTTTATCTACTTGCAGAAGAAACAAATTGAACAAATCATCACAAATTATATAATTACTGCAAGAAACATCGAGTTACTTATATAGAAAATATATATATATATATATATATATATAAATCTAATGGAACTTAATAATGTTTGCTCAGTTTAAAATATGTTGAATGACTATATTAATTAATTGTTGAGTGATGAGAATATAAATAGTGTTATGGATCTAGTCATTCGTATACACAAATATCTATGTATAAAACATTCTACATTTTGAAAGACCTGGTTATCTGATATTTTCCTTAATAATGGTATACATTATGAAATCAGAAATCCATTGAGCTATACAAAGTTTAGTAAAAATTGAGCACACACATTGTGAATTTCATACTAAAGAACATAACTACCAAATTATATTTAATATTATGTCTTTACTAATTATATTGTTATCATTCTTAGTTTTTACATTGTACCTGAAAAAAAAAAGAATGCTCGTACCATGTTAACCCAATGTTATTATCACTATTGTGCACACACATTGTAAATTTCATACTAAAGAACATAAATACCAAATTATATTTAATATTATGTCATTACTAATTATATTGTTATCATTCTTAGTTATTTGATTGAGATTTCAGATGGTGCATGTTGTTTGTGTAAATTAATTAAAATAGTACAACCAGAGGTGTCCTGTAATAAAAAAAAAACTTATTGTTATTAGATGTATTAAATTTTGAAAACCTCTAGATTTATTTTTTTTTATTTATTAATGTTAATAATAATTTATTGCCAAAATATCGAAATTATATTTTTGTAAAGGGTTTTAAAATTTACCGTCGAGGTTTTGTTGCATGATCATTGATTTTAAATAAAATACTTCTATATTCTGGGTACTATGAAGTACACGCATTGTACATAAAATTTTAAGGCTTTTAAAAGGATTTAGAGAACCAATAAATTTGTTGTTTGTTGAGTTTGGAAATTGAGGTCACCTCATTAATTCAATTACCTAATGGTTCCCCAGCACGAGGCCTTTCTTCCACTAGGAGGCCTCCTCCTGGTTTTGAACAAGTGAGCCGGTCATCCAGGTAAGCTGTAGAATTTAGTTACATATTTTGAGAAAGTTAAAATTCTGAATTCTGTATGGTTAATGTGTTGTGATGTCATTGATGAGCGGCTCACTGTGTCTACCCACACACCTGTGTCTTATAGGCTTGTATTTCCAGACTTGTTTGGCCATTCTGGAATATGACATTCATTTTAAGTGTTTTTCCACCGTTATTCGAAATCTTTTAATTTTTCGTTTAAGTTAAAAACTTGTAATTCTCCTCTATGGCCTCATTCTTTATACAGTAAAATTTAGAACACCTTTTAACTCCTTTTAAGAACGTCATTTACGAGGCCTGTATTTTGCTTTCTTGTTTCTTGGTTGTCGTCCATAATTCACACCCATAGTACAGTACAGGGGCTGCCATGACTTTGTAAAACTTTGTGTATCTCGACGTACATTGTTTCTGGCAAATACGGTTGCTTGTCCCACAGATCGTCTGGAACATACCTAACTTAACATCAATATTGTCACGACGGTCTCCTTGATCGTCGTATGGTACAGTGGAAAGCAAAATACAAGACACCAATGAAGTCACTACAAACCCACTTTAATTGTCACAAATACAGTTTAAAATGTTCTCAGCTGTTCTACGCGGTTCGATACCATACTCGATACAATACAATAATTCCTATCACAGCAAATATAATTTTCCAGATAGTTAAAATGGCTCACCTGTTCTACCATTTGGTCATTTGATAATATTCTATTGTAAAATAATTGAAATTATAAAAAACTCTATCATTATTTTCTTTAATAAAGACTAAGGACTACAAAATTGAACGTATTTAAATAAGTATATATATGAGCGTCACTTAACGTATTGTCTCGTGCGAATATGTACCGTATACTAGAATATGTGTGGGTGAGAAATCCCTCTCTAATATGAAGTCCTCGATATAGTCTTACCGCCTTCAGGAATAAATATTGGTATGCGTGTATGAGTACATCTATGTGCGCCTGCTGCTAACGTAACGTTTTGTAGAAACTTCAAACATCAACAACACCTACATCAGGAGAACACTTAGTAGAAATCATTGACATTAATTGCGGGGCAATGTATTTGAGTAATGGTAACACTGTTGTTTTAACTACTGGTTTTTACACTTTTTTTTTTTTTTTTTTTTTTTTTTAATATTCACTGGCGATCCTATCATGACGAGCTCTCTCGAAGGTTACCATCTCTCCCGGCGGACCCAATCGTCACTCGTGACGATCTGGATCTCCGCGCCACAAATCTTCAGGAATTGGTCCAAGGTGTCATGGATCGACACACCTACGCACTCGAGGTGAATCATCGTAAATCGGCCCTACCTGCGGAAGTACTCCACGCCATCTGGCTACGGCGCCAGCTCCGCCGCAGATGGCAAAGAACCCGAGACCCAGTCGTTAAGCGACGATTTCAACAACAGTCCCTTTACGTTCAGCAGCTACTGCGGGACGTAAACTCTGATCGATGGGACTCATACCTTGAGTCTCTTGAAGTCGACCACGCCTCCGTCTGGAGAGCGGTGAGTAGACTGGCCCGCGAGAAGAGAACTCGCAACCCGCTGGAAACCCCGAACGGGATTGTGTCTTCATCAGAAGGCAAGGCTGAGGTCTTCGCCGACTGCATGGAGTCGCAATTTACCGTTCATCGAGGCGTTTCGGACCCTGCCCACTCGGCAGAAGTCCGGGACTTCCTATCTGGTTATTTTTCTCGCCCTCCCGCTGGCCCTGACCTCCCGTTCGACAGAGACGAACTCGTTTCGTCTGTCTGTCGACTAAACCGCCGTCGCGTCCCCGGTCCTGACCGGATCGGGGCCGCTGCATTACAATATCTCCTGGCCTCAGGCGTTGACCTCGTTCTCGAGCTGTTCAACTCTTGTATCCGGCTACAGTACTTTCCCCGCCTGTGGAAAAATGCCAACATCGTTATGATTCCTAAACCCCGCAAGCCGCGCATGCTTCCTGCAAGCTATCGGCCTATATCTCTCTTGCCAGTTATCTCGAAGGTGTTCGAGCGGCTCCTGCTGGCCCGCATCTCGCCGTTGTTGGATAACTTTATCCGCAACGAACAGTTCGGGTTTCGCAGAGAGCACTCGACCACGCTTCAACTAGTCCGCATGGTAACGCAACTCTCTGACGCCACCAACAGGCGAGCGGCTACGGCCGCCGCACTGCTGGACGTGAGCAAGGCCTTCGACAAAGTCTGGCACGAAGGTCTTCTCTTCAAACTTGCCCACTCCCTTTACCATCGTCCATAGTGTTTTTCCTCCGGTCGTATCTCAGCGACCGAACCTTCAGGGTGAGCGTCGACGGAACCTGCTCTGCAGTTCGTCCTGTCGCCGCCGGCGTACCTCAGGGATCTGTCCTCGGCCCCGTTCTGTACCTTGTGTACACGAACGACCTGCCTGTCTTGCCCGGAGTCACGTTGTCTTTGTTCGCTGACGATGCAATATATCATTACAGCTCTGTGTCCCCGCGTTTTGCGAGTACACAGCTGCAGCGTCAGTTGGACCAGCTTCCGGACTGGCTACGGAAATGGCGGGTGACGATCAATACGGAGAAATCCGAGGCGATCTGTTTCACTCGTAAGTCCATCTCCCGATGCCAGCCCCTCTCCCTAGAAGGGAGGCCTATCGCCTATAACGAGTCGGTGAAGTATCTAGGCGTTCGGCTAGATCGTCGCCTTTGCTTCAACGCCCACGTGACGGATACCCTTGCCAAGGCTCGCGGCGTCCGAGCCAAACTTTACCCATACCTCGCGTGCCGCAGCCCCCTGGCGCTGCGCACGAAAGTTACCCTCTATCTGTTTGTTGTTTCTCCGGTCTGTATTGACCTATGCGGCACCTGTTTGGTGGTCACTTGCCTCCGCCACCAACAGGCGTAGGCTGGAAAGTTTCCAATCCAGAACCCTCCGTTCCTTGTCGGGATCTCCTTGGTTTGTTAGAAACAGTGTAATTCGAGGAGGTTTACGAGTTCCTGCTCTCTCAGCCTTTGTCTGGTCATTAGCTGCGACTCTCTTAGCCGCAGCTGAGACCTCTTCCTTCCCTTACCTCAGGACCATCAGCACCACGCAACCACCTCCCCCTGTCCGGGTCAAACGCCCTCGGGCGATTCTCGATGACCCGCCATAAGTTTAAGTAAACTTAAACCTCATTTAATTTGCATATTCACTATCTGCCCATGCCCCAGAATTTACCTGCAAAGCTGTTTCCTTCCTCCCTTCCTAGTATGCCGACCGCGCTGAATGCCGCTGCTACGCGCTATCACTGGCACGGAGGCTCTCTGCCTCGCGGGGAGCGACCGACGCCTCACGGCGTCTGCACGCGGGACCAGGAACGGGCGACATCTGTCACCTGAACCTGTTCTTGCGGCAGTGCCCACTGATTGCTGAAATTTTTAAAATAAATAAAATTGAAAACCTTTCTCCCCCGCCTTCTCAGTTAACTGGTTGGCGGTTGTCCATTCCTATTTTATTCTAGGTTACCTGTCAAATGAACCAGAACTACGTGTATCCACAGGCAGCCATTGGGCTCGTCCCAGATGCTGCAGTCATGCACCGGGTGCAAAGACGCCCCGCTACCACAGTGCTACTGCTACATGCTTTTTTTAATATTCTACTCCAGCGATTGCAAGGAATAAGAACAACAAACATAACCTCAAAATCCTCTCCTGACTAGCCATTCGGCTAAATTATTCGAACAGTTCGAGTGGGCCAGAATTCGGCCAGTTCGCGATAAGTCGTGAGCGGGCTATTGCTCTTACTTTGTGCGTGGTGTTCTGTGCCGAAGTTTGGTGAGTGCCAGTGACAAAGTGCCAGTGCAGTTCGGAACGGGAGTTTGCTCTCTCCCCCCGCCCAAGAGCGTACCCGACACCCGTTGGCGACGGCGATGTCGGGACGAGACCAAGGGGAGCCCCTGTCCGCGGAGAGTTGTTGTCCTAATAAGGGCCATAATAAATCCGATGGCAGGGTAGCCCCCTTGCTGAAGCCATCTGTGCTGCGAAGCGTAACGCTGAGCTCCACAGATGGCCCAATGGTAAGAATCCCGACCAAATCAAAAACTGAAATTGCTGCAGTCCGCGGCAATAGTCCTTTTAAAGACCACCCAGCATCTATTGAAGTTTCGCGGGTTCAGCCTTCTGCTGGTCCTGCTACAAAACCTGATACTGACCCTGTCCGCGGCGAAAGTCCTTCTAAGGCCCGCCGAGCATCTGGTAATTCTTCGCGGGACCAACCTTCAGTTGGTCCTGCTAAGGACCACCAACCAAATACAGCTACTTTGCAGGTCCGGCATAATACCGATCCTGCGGAGAGCCACAATGCATCAGATCATCCCGTGGGGACCAGCCTTGTGCTGGTCCTTCTAAGGGTCGCCAATCGTCTGTTCCTTCGCAGGTCCAGCCTTCTGCTGTTTCTGCTAAGGAGCATGAAACATCTGACCCTCCCGCGAGGGACCAGCCTTGTGTTGGTCCTTCTCAGGACCCACTATCCATTGCCTATGTCGCAGCCCTCGGCGCTACGTTGTCGTCGGACTCTGAGATGGAGACGGAGGACGGCTTCCAGCCCGTGCCTAGCCGGAACCGGCGAGGGAAGCAGGCCGACTTCCCCAAAACGGACTGTCCCGGCGAAACGAGGCGTGGCTGCAGAGTCGGCATTGCATTTCATTGCATTACATAGTGGGGCGTCTTTGCACCCATGGCTTATTACAGCTTCCGGGACGTGCCCGATGGCTGTCAGAAGAAAACAGTGCTGGACTTTCAAAAGAAGGTTTCCTAAATTTTTCGGGAGGGACACGCCAACCAGTTAACTGAGACGGCGGCGGAAATTTTTCAATTTTTATATTATATAGGTTCCGGGTCATGGTAACACTGCCGCCGGTCGCGGGGCGAACGGCAGATGCCGTACGCGCCCGGCCCGGCATGCAGGCGCCTTGTAGCGCCGGACGTTCCCCGCGATGCAGAGTCGGCACACAACTGGGGGTTGCGCGGGTCGCGAGTATTGCAGTGTCCCGAGTCTCAGTAAGGACTCCTGCCACTGGGTCTGTTGGATTTCATTATATACTTTTTATCTACTTTTTATATGGGGGGGGGTCTGAAGCGACCTGCGATTGGTGGATTATACCACCGGGACTAGCAAACGAGGTCGCTTCCAGGACTCACCTGGTCGCGGGGTGTATTTACCAAGTCCGGCAATGAGGGAATTGTGGGTCACTCTGTCGGAACGAACATAGAATCTACGCGCCAGGCGTCTCACGGTGTCATCAAGAGAGCGGACACCGAGTCCTCTCCTCAAAAGACGAGAAGAGTACCTCCGGGGGACTTTGCACGCGAGCTTCAGTCCCCGGTCGAGTACGCGCTGGAGCGTTGTTCTATGACCACGAGCCAGGTATCCCCAAACAGGACAGGCGTAGGTAATCACGGGCAACACGTACGTGTTGACTATGAGCTTACCTAGCCGGGGGGTCATTGCCGGATTAGATAGCACGGGCCAGAGTCTACTGAGTTGCGCCGAAGCGCGTTGTCTGATATACTGTGTATGGGTTCGCCAGATGAGTCGGGAATCCACGTGGAGCCCGAGGTACTTGACGCTATTGGTCCAGGGCACCTCGACGGGGCCAACTTTAAGCGGCCGAGGCCGCTTGCGTTTGCGTGAGAATATTACCGCGGCGCTCTTGGAAGCGTTAACGGCAACTCTTCAGTCATCGGTCCACCCGACATACGCGTCGAGTTGGCGCTGGAGCTTAACTGCCGCATAACTCGCGTTCGGCTCTGAGGCAAAAGCCGCAGTGTCGTCCGCGAACAACGACAATTTCACTCCAGGAACTCGGGGCGTGTCGTTGACAAACAGCGAGAACAGGAGGCCCAAGGACACTTCCCTGAGGGACGCCAGCGGTAATACGCCTCTCCGAAGAGAGAGCGTGGTCTATTCTCACTCGGAAGCTACGGTCTCTCAGAAAGGGCCGTCCATGTGTGTCATAGCTAGCTCCCAGTTGCGTCTACGGAACGCCAGCATGTCGCGACGCAACTTGCCGGACGCTCTGTTGAACGCAGCCTTGTCAGCCGGGTCACGAGTCCTCTGCCAGCGTCTCCGGAGGCGATTCCTCTCGCAAGCGAGCTGAGACACCTCTTCGGGGATACGCTGATAGTCGGGCGTAAGCCCCGGCTTCATCCGGGAGGACATGTCTACCGCCGAGACTACGGCTGTGTCGAATAAGGCAACTGCCTCGTCGACATGCTGGGTAGTGTCGAGCGGGATATGCTCTGGTAGGCGGCGACTGAACGCCGGGCCAAAGCGGTCCCACTCGATTACCCGCCGCTCGTCGCGGACATATATGCACACTGATAGGGCAATGGTCCGAGGACAGTTCCGAAATGACGGAGATGTGGACCGGGCAATAAACGCCCCTGACCGCGGCAATGTCCAGTACGTCAGGGCGGGAGTTAGCCCTCGAGGGATAGTACGTAGGCCCGGTAGGACCCATGACTGTGACCCGAGCCGCATCAGCATACCTGCGTAAGCGGGCCCCGTTTGGGTTCACCAAGCGGCTCCCCCAATCAGGGTGCTTACAGTTCAGGTCGCCCGCCAGGACTACCCTCCTGTGTGCTCCAAAGACGGCCTCCAGATCGTTCGACAGGAGCTCCGTGTGGAGGCTTGTAAGCGGAAACCACGAGTAGACCGCCGAGAGCACCATGGAGCTCAACCGCGGTGCACTCGAGGTTCCGCCGCTGAGGCAGAACAACGCGGTGATGGCGAAGACTCGCCTTCACCGCGATGGCTGTGCCCCCTCCTGCGCGACCCGACCGGTCGTCCCGGTGGCACACGTAGTTGGGCAGTCGGAAACGACGATGCGGGGTCAGGTGCGTCTCACCAAGAAGAAGCACGTCGGGCTTGTGACGGGCAACGAACTCTAAGAGCTCAGAATGCCGGGAAGCGAGGCCGTTGGCGTTCCACGCCACGATCTCGAGGTCTCGCTTGAGGGATTGCCGTGGTTGTCCGTTCATAACAGACCTATAATTCGGCAGGCTTCCACCAAGAGGAGGAACTTGTCTTGGGGCGAGGCTGTTGCCAATCGTTCCTTGATTTTGAGGAAAGTTTGGGCTACTTTCTGCAAGTCGTAGCTTGCCAGAAAGTCGGTCACAACGGCGAGATCATCGGCAGCTGCGGCGGGGGGAGACGGTGGAAGCCTTGGGGGCAGGTTCTGGAGCGGGTGGTCGCTCTGGCTTTTGGTGGACGGGCTTGGGTCCAGTGGCAGGTAGCTTTGGCTGACCCGTGTTCTTGGCCTGGGTCCTACCTTTCTTGCCCGATTTGGGGTATCGTGGCTTGGGTGGCGACGGACGTGGAGGATCAATTTCCTCCTTATCGTCCGGCAACGGGACTAGAGCGTAGGGGGGTACCTCGCGTTCCGGTTCCGGGGGCGCGGTAGTTGGTTTGGCCTGTGGAGCTTCGCTCGGGCTCACTGCACTGAGTTTCGGAACCGGAGCAGACCTCGGGGCTGGTCTCCGGACCACAGGTTCAGCGGCTTTGGCCGGTTTGACTGACTGACTAACACTTTGCCGAGGCTTAGGCTGGACAGGTTTCTTGAGCTTGTCCAGCTGCTCGTTAGAGACTGGGCAGCACCTTTTATTTTCAGCATGGGCGCCGCCACTGTTAATACAGTATCGGTGGTTGTCCGGAACAGCGCAGGCCTGCGTCAAGTGGTCATTTCCACAGCGGACGCAGGTCGGCGCGTTCCGACAACCGAAGCTGCTATGGCCGAACCGCTGGCACCTGTGGCACTGGGAGATTCGCCCGGTCTGGCGGCAGGGCTCTACGCTCACGCAGAGCCCGAAAAGCCGTTTCAAGTCTAAAAGGGCCTGGGAGGAATCGCCCTTCTCTACCTGGAGTCTGATTAAGGGGAGTGGTCGACGCGAGCCATAAGTGGTGTACAGCCGAGAGGCTCCCACAACCTTATAGCCCGCGTCGCGCAGTTCGTCAAGGACGACCTGAGGATCCGCCTGTATGTCCAGGCCCCGAAGGACGAGGACTACAGGCTTGGTTCAGTTTAAAGTATGTGTGGAACTAGAACGATTCACGTTCCAGCCACTGGATTACTCCGAAGTGCTCGGATGAGCTGCGGCAGGTAACGCGCACAGTCCCACTCGCAAGGAGCTTGACCGAAGCGTTATCTGCCAGCGCAACGACCTTACGGAGTCGGCGACTGAAGCCGATAATATCCTTCATGTTCGTGACGAACACCGGCGGGATCCTTCCTTCGGAGGTGCGACTAGGCGCAACCACAGCGGAGGCTTTGAATGCCGCCGAGTCCGTAGCCGAACTCAAAGAGGTCAGGGAGGGAGACTTCCTCGGCTTGCCACCGTGCCCTACTACCACCCAGTCGGTGGAAACCGAGGTCTCCATGGCTGGGGAGTCAGACTCCGGCAGAGGTTGCGGGCTGCTTGGCCTAATAGCGACCGTGCAGCCGGAAGGTCCGGCCTTTGCCGGCTTGGTCGGCCCTAATAAGGACCGATTATTTTCTCGAACTTGCACGGGTTCAGCAGGGCTTCCCGCGCAAGTCGTAGGGTTCCCGACTAGCCCAAGTGGCCGGCCGGGGGGCTCGTCGCTGCCGCACAGTGCTTCAGGGGCACTATCAGCTGGTCTAATGCTGACTAACTCAGCTCTTTGTCCAGCGGGTATCCGGGGGCCGAACTGTGACACCGTCACAGTGGCGGCGCAACCCGCATCTCTATTTGTGAGCCCTACTCTCGGACTCCCCGGATTCCGCTGGACAGCGCTACCTACCAGACTTACCGGCACTGTGCGGCAGGTCCCAGTTGTGCGTGGGTTGTCGTCGTATTGCGGCTGGTCCACTTCCATCGCAGCTTGGTGTTGTCGCTGGCGATGTGGCGAGTGTTTCCCCGGCGGCTTCTTCTTAACCGCCTCCGTTGATTGCTGTGAAAGCCTCTTCATGGCAGTCTTCTAGAGGTCGAGGCGATCCTCTTCTGCGTTGTTCTGATGTTGTTGTTACCACTTCGAAAGCAAGCAGTCTATTGACAAGTTGTCTCGTCCTCGTCACCGCAGAGTCGGCAGGTCGCAAATCACCTTCCCCTGGTAACATAGTACCAGAACCAGAAACACCACCTAAGCAACCTAAGATACCGCCAATCGTCGTGCCTCAGTGCAGGGAGTCTACCTAGAGCATTTGCCCGGGTAGGCTGTGTCGATTTTTGCTCTGCAAAATTTTGTGTAATTTAGCGGAAATCTTGAATATTCATCATTTATTTCATCATCATCATATTCTTCATCATCTACACTACAAGATTCACCAACAGTCCAGTGCTCAACAGTCTTATTTAATCTGTGCGGGAGTGTTTTTGTATCCGAGTGCTGTGCGGTCTGTGTCGAGTTCAATTGTGCCTGTGAATAGTTTTCAGTGTCTGGTGATCCCTCAATCCTAGACCTGCGTAGACGTTCATTTCGGCTTGTCCGAAATGGCGTCGATTACGCCCCCGAATCCTCTGCCGGCGCCGCTTGTTTCCTTAATGGAAACATGCTCAACCGGCTTCCGTTCCACTCCACTTCCTCACGACAGTGAAAGTGATAGTGAAAGTGATCAAAGTGCGGTCGATATGTGCAGTGTTGGGTCGGGGGACGGACAGTTCTCGCTTGTGGAGGGCAAGTCTGCCAAACGCAAGCGAAAACTGGCCCAAACTCCGCCGCCCGCCTCAGCTGCAGATCAGTCGTCTAGTCACGGTAACAGCGGCACTCAGCGCGAGCGTGAGTATCCAACTGGAACCCAAACTGTGTCTTCCCCACGCATTCCACCGATTGTAATTCCTGATAATAGGAATTACTCTCAGTTGCTGCGTTCTCTCACCCTAGCTCTTCCTTCGGTCAAGGTCGAGGCGAGGTGCCAAGGCGCCTCGCTAAAGCTGACGACCGCTACGATCCCAGACTTCCGCTCTGTTCAGTCATTCCTGACAGAGCGTAAGATCTCATTTCATACTTTTGCCCTCCCGTCAGAGCGAGAACTCAAGGTCGTTCTGTCGGGAATTCCTTCTTTCACAGAAACTGATGCCATCAGGCAGGAACTTGTTGCGCTTGGCTATGCGCCGACCGCGGTAAGCGTCCTGCATGTTGGCAAAGGTGATGACCGCCGACCTGTTAACAGCTTTCTGGTCAAACTTCTGAAAGTAGGCCCTTTCGAGGAGATTTATAGTCTCCAGAACCTTCTGCACCTACGGGTGCAAGTCCGAACATTTGACCCGCTTCCCGGCCCCTCGCAGTGTTTCAACTGCCAGAGGTTCGGCCACAGCAGTTTGTTCTGTCATCAGCCCCCGCGTTGCGTGCGTTGTGCTGAACCTCATCGTGGCTGTGATAAGCCTACGACGGGGTACACAGCTAAATGCTGCAACTGTAAAGGAGCCCATCCGGCTAATTACCGAGGCTGCCCAAACTTTATCGCCGCCATGAAACCGCAGCGACCTCCTGTGCGCCCTGGCGCGCAAGCAGGCCGTGTAGCTGGTCCTGGCCCTAACCGGAGAGCGGCTTTCCCGCCACTCACTGGTGCATCTGCCCAGGTACCGGCAGCAACTCCGGTTGCTTCCGGTGCCGCTGTCTCGCCTGCAGTCGTCGCTTCGGCGCCGCCTGCAGCGGCCTCAATCCCGGCGCCTCCCGGAGCGCCCGCACCTTCCTACGCGGCCATGGCCGCTAAATCAGCCCCGCCTCCAGCCCGATCGGGCAAATCAAAGCGCTCTCGTCGTCGCCGGAACTCCGCCGGCCGACATACATCATCACAGGTTCCACCTGTACCCTCTCCGCGGGCTCGACCCGCCCCCAGCCATCGTCCTCAACCTTCCAGCGAGCAGTCTACTACTCAGACCACCAGCCCAGCGCCATCTGCTACCCCTGTCGAGGCCAGTCAGGCTTGTCCTCCTGAATCCCGGGAATCTTCCCGGGCTTCGGCGGATCCCCTGACTGCCTGGGCAGATAATCTTGTTGCATCCATCAGGACTGCTCGCGACACTACCACTGTGCTTGCCCTGGTGTTCCAATCATTAGCTGCCCTCTTTCCTCTACTTCCCCTAAATGGCTAATAGCCTGAGGATCGTTGCGTGGAACGCCTTCGGGCTACTCCCCAGGCGATCTGAACTGATGACTTTCGTAACGGAGTATGATGTTGATATCATACTTCTTTCCGAGACTCATCTGGCTCATTACCACTCGTTTTCCCTTCCTGCCTATGCCTGTTATCGTCAGGATCGTCCCCTACGGCCTCGCTGTCCCCCCTCGGGGGGCACAGCTGTTTTAGTCCATAGGCGGATATCCCACAGGCTTTTGCCTCCTCTAGATACATCTATTATTGAAGGCTGCGCGGTGGCGGTGGACGCCGGCGGATCGGAGCTGCGCGTTGTTTCTGCGTACCTCCGGCCTGGCCGGCGAACTCCGCCACCGCCCGAGGAGTGGGACGCCCTCCTCGACCACCCCCTCTCAACCATTGTAGCCGGCGACTTAAACGCCAAACACCCTTCATGGAACAGCCGCGTTGTCAACGCCTATGGAAATTCTCTGTTCCGGTTCGTCTCTGGCGACCCGGCACTTAATGTCATCGGCCCTGAAGACCCTACCTACTTCCCCTTTCACGGCCATCGGCCGGACGTTCTTGACATAGTAGTTGTCAAGAACGTTGCCCGCAACATCGAGGTCTCGTCTGTGTCGGACCTTTCGTCCGATCACAATCCCCTTGTTATAACTGTTCGAGAGCTGTCGGCGTCACCCCGACTTCCCGCTCAGATTGTTAGGAGAGTCAACTGGCGATCCTATCATGACGAGCTCTCTCGAAGGTTACCATCTCTCCCGGCGGACCCAATCGTCACTCGTGACGATCTGGATCTCCGCGCCACAAATCTTCAGGAATTGGTCCAAGGTGTCATGGATCGACACACCTACGCACTCGAGGTGAATCATCGTAAATCGGCCTTACCTGCGGAAGTACTCCACGCCATCTGGCTACGGCGCCAGCTCCGCCGCAGATGGCAAAGAACCCGAGACCCAGTCGTTAAGCGACGATTTCAACAACAGTCCCTTTACGTTCAGCAGCTACTGCGGGACGTAAACTCTGATCGATGGGACTCATACCTTGAGTCTCTTGAAGTCGACCACGCCTCCGTCTGGAGAGCGGTGAGTAGACTGACCCGCGAGAAGAGAACTCGCAACCCGCTGGAAACCCCGAACGGGGTTGTGTCTTCATCAGAAGGCAAGGCTGAGGTCTTCGCCGACTGCATGGAGTCGCAATTTACCGTTCATCGAGGCGTTTCGGACCCTGCCCACTCGGCAGACGTCCGGGACTTCCTATCTGGTTATTTTTCTCGCCCTCCCGCTGGCCCAGACCTCCCGTTCGACAGGGACGAACTCGTTTCGTCTGTCTGTCGACTAAACCGCCGTCGCGCCCCCGGTCCTGACCGGATCGGGGCCGCTGCATTACAATATCTCCCGGCCTCAGGCGTTGACCTCGTTCTCGAGCTGTTCAACTCTTGTCTCCGGCTACAGTACTTTCCCCGCCTGTGGAAAACTGCCAACATCGTTATGATTCCTAAACCCCGCAAGCCGCGCATGCTTCCTGAAAGCTATCGGCCAATATCTCTCTTGCCAGTTATCTCGAAGGTGTTCGAGCGGCTCCTGCTGGCCCGCATCTCGCCGTTGTTGGATAATTTTATCCGCAACGAACAGTTCGGGTTTCGCAGAGAGCACTCGACCACGCTTCAACTAGTCCGCGTGGTAACGCAACTCTCTGACGCCACCAACAGGCGAGCGGCTACGGCCGCCGCACTGCTGGACGTGAGCAAGGCCTTCGACAAAGTCTGGCACGAAGGTCTTCTCTTCAAACTTGCTAACTCCCCCTTACCATCGTCCATAGTGTTTTTCCTCCGGTCGTATCTCAGCGACCGAACCTTCAGGGTTAGCGTCGACGGAACCTGCTCTGCAGTTCGTCCTGTCGCCGCTGGCGTACCCCAGGGATCTGTCCTCGGCCCCGTTCTGTACCTCGTGTACACGAACGACCTGCCTGTTTTGCCCGGAGTCACGTTGTCTTTGTTCGCTGACGATGCAATGTATCATTACAGCTCTGTGTCCCCGCGTTTTGCGAGTACACAGTTGCAGCGTCAGTTGGACCAGCTTCCGGACTGGCTACGGAAATGGCGGGTGACGATCAACACGGAGAAATCCGAGGCGATCTGTTTCACTCGTAAGTCCATCTCCCGATGCCAGCCCCTCTCCCTTGAAGGGAGGCCTATCGCCTACAAAGAGTCGGTGAAGTATCTAGGCGTTCGGCTAGATCGTCGCCTATGCTTCAACGCCCACGTGACGGACACCCTTGCCAAGGCTCGCGGCGTCCGAGCCAAACTTTACCCATACCTCGCGTGCCGCAGCCCCCTGGCGCTGCGCACGAAAGTTACCCTCTATCTGTTGTTTCTCCGGTCTGTATTGACCTATGCGGCACCTGTATGGTGGTCACTTGCCTCCGCCACCAACAGGCGTAGGCTGGAAAGTTTCCAATCCAGAACCCTCCGTTCCTTGTCGGGATCTCCTTGGTTTGTTAGAAACAGTGTAATTCGAGGAGGTCTACGAGTTCCTGCTCTCTCAGCCTTTGTCTGGTCATTAGCTGCGACTCTGTTTGCCGCAGCTGAGACCTCTTCCTTCCCTTACCTCAGAACCATCAGCACCACGCAACCACCTCCCCCTGTCCGGGTCAAACGCCCTCGGGCGATTCTCGATGACCCGCCATAAGTTTAAGTAACCTGCTTAAACCTCAATTTGAATATTCACCATCTGCCCATGCCCCAGAATTTACCTGCAAGCTGTTTCCTTCCTCCCTTCCTAGTATGCCGACCACGCTGAATGCTGCTGCTACGCGCTATCACTGGCACGGAGGCTCTCTGCCTCGCGGGGAGCGACCGACGCCTCACGGCGTCTGCACGCGGGACTGGGAACGGGTGCCATCTGTCATCTGAACCCGTTCATGCGGCAGTGCCCACTGATTGCAAATATTTTAAAATAAATAAAAATTAAAACCTTTCTCCCCCGCCTTCTCAGTTAACTGGTTGGCGGTTGTCCATTCCTGATATTAGGCACCAGTCGAAGAACCAGACCTATGTATATCCACAGGCAGCCATTGAGCTCGACTCAGATGCTGCAGTCATGCACCGGGTGCAAAGACGCCCCGCTACTACAATGCTACTGCTACTGCTACTGCCTCAGTGCACCGATTGCCATACCCTCCTTCGGGAGCTGAAACTAGTTGTGCCGTCTGGGCGAATTGAGGCCTTTGGCTTTTGGCGAATGGCCAAGGTTCGTCCATTCGACTGCTTCCGAAGTCGATCCAGGACTTTCGGGCTTGCCAGAAATTCCTGGCCGACTCCGGTCGCGCTTTCCATACCTTCCCCCTCCCTGAGGAGAGGGAACTCAAGATTGTGGTGTCCGGGATTCCCCATGACACACCGATCTTGTGGATCTGGGAGGATCTGGCGGAGAAGGATTTCTTCCCTACCTCCGTCGTCCCTCTCCTATCCGGTGATCGGAAAAAGAAAATCAATTCTTTTTACATCAGAATCCAGAAGGTTGGTTCCTTCGCTGATGTTTATCAACTAGAAACCATTCTGTGCCTCCGGGTACTGGTTAGGGCATTTAATAGTAAGCCTGGGCCTTCCCAGTGCTTTCAATGTTAGCGATTCGGCCACTCATCGGCCTTTTGTAAGATGCCGCCGCGTTGTGTACGCTGTGGGGAGGCCCACAACGAGAATTGTCCCGTTGTGAAGCCTCAACCTGCGACGTGCTGCAACTGGGGAGGCAGTCATCCGGCTAACTTTAGGGGTTGTAACCATTTTAAGAAGGCCCTAAAGAAACAGCAGCGGGAGCAAAACCGTCAGGTTGAACCTCCTCGCCCTGCTCCTAGACCCTCGAAGCGGGCGGCAGTCCAACCACCCGCCTCAGCATCTACGGCTCTTCCTGCGGCACCTACCGCTGGAGGAACCATAACTTACGCTGCAGCGGCCGCTACGGCGCCCTCTGTGGCCCCCAGAACCTCAGCACCTGCCGTAGTGCCATCTCCTCAAGCGGCAACGCCCGCAGTACCCCCCTCACAGACCCAGCCGCCTAAGAAACGGCGCTCTAAGCGTAAGGCCAGACAGCCACTAGTGGTTAACAACTATACACGGAGGCTAACAACGCCCTCCGGCTGCCCAGCATCTACCCGGCCAGGAGCCTGCTTCTGTTGCCCATTTACCTGCGACTTCCATGGAAATCTCGCCAGCCCCCGAGCAGCCAGCTCCAATTGCCCAACCTCCCCTGGAGGCGGCATCTGCACCTTCCGAGGCCCCAGCGCCGGCTAGTCAGGCCCCTGTGGCCGGTGGTTCACCATTGGTCACTGAGGCTCAGCTGATGGCCTGGGTCAGCGGCATTGTCCCGCAAATTCTTGCTGCTCGGGATGTCCCGACTATACTCATGGCGATCCTAACATCGCTGATCGCCCTGATAGTCCCCTCATCTAACCATGGCTAGACAGTTTCGGTTCGTCGCGTGGAATGCAGATGGTATTCCGGCGCGTCGGGCCGAACTGGCAGCTTTCCTTGTCGAGTACGACGCAGATGTCGTACTCCTCTCTGAAACTCATCTTGCCACTAACCGGCGATTCTCCCTGCCAGCCTATGCTTGCTACAGGAAAGACAGGAATGGTCCCGATCGCCACCGCGCATCTGGCGGAGTGGCGATCTTAGTCCACAGGCGACACTCTCATAGAGAACTCCCTGCCCCTGAAACTACCCTCATCGAAGCATGTGCTGTGGCGCTGGATGTTGCCGGCCTGGAGGTGCGCTTTGTTTCTGCGTACCACCCGCCCGGCCATCGAGCTCCACCGCATGAGGAGTGGGACGCCCTCCTAGACAGCGATCTCCCAACCATCGTAGCCGGAGACCTTAACGCCAAGCATCCCTCTTGGAACAGCAGAACGACAAACTCCTACGGCAATTCTCTCCGTAGGGCTGTCGAAGATGACCCCAGTGTCCTCATCATCGGCCCGTCCGAACCGACACACTTTCCCACTGCGGGTTATCCGCCGGATGTCTTTGATATTGTAATTGTCAAGGCCATCCCCTTTCATCTACAAGTCAGCGCGGTGTCGGACCTATCGTCCGATCACGACCCCCTACTTGTAACTGTCTTACTGCCGTCGGTCTCACCCCGACTTCCCGATCATCCTGTTAGGAGAGTCAATTGGCGATCCTACCATGATGATCTGGCCAGGCAGTTGCCATCTCTCCCTCCGGACCCACTCGTCTCTTGTGACGATGTGGATCTCCGGGTACATCAGCTACAGGACCTCGTCCAGTCTGCAATGGACAAAAACTCCTACACTGTTCCGGTGAGTAATAAACGCTCCGACCTTCCTGCGGAAGTTCTCCAAGCCATCCGATTACGGCGCAAGCTCCGCCGCAGATGGCACCATACCCGTGACCCTGCCGCTAGACGGCGCTTTCGAGCCCAGTCGGAACACGTCTCGCAGCTTCTGCTTGACGTAAACGCGAATCGATGGGACTCCTATTTGGATTCCTTGGAAGTCGACCACGCCTCCGTATGGAGAGCCGCTGGTAGACTAAAAGGCGAAAAGAGGACTCGCCATCCCTTCAATACCCCGGACGGCACTGTATACTGTGCAGAAGGCAAGGCGGAAGTCTTCGCCGACTGTATTGAGGAACAGTTCACCGTCCGTAGAGGCATCTCTGACCCGGCTCATTTGGCCGTCGTCAGGGATTTCCTATCTGGATACTTTTCTGCTCCCCCCAATGATCCTCCTGTTTCGGTCGACGAGGATGATCTTGCGTGTGTCCTAAGCCGACTGAAGAAGAGAAAGGCCCCTGGCCCCGATCGCATCGGCGCCGCTGCGTTGCAGAATCTCCCGCCTTCGGCAGTTGACGTTCTTCTTGAGCTGTTCAACTCCTGTCTCCGGCTGAGTTACTTCCCTCGCCTGTGGAAAACCGCAAACGTCATCATGATTCAGAAATCTAAAAAGCCGCCCACGCTACCTGGAAGCTACCGCCCGATATCACTATTGCCAGTAATCTCGAAGGTATTCGAGCGTCTTCTCCTGGCCCGTATTCGGCCCCTGGTGGATGGTTTCATCCGCGAGGAGCAGTTTGGGTTTAGGCCGAGGCACTCGACTACTCTTCAGCTAGTACGGGTTGTCACCTGTCTAGCCGACGCCGCCAACAATCATCAGGCAACAGGCGCCGTCCTGTTGGATGTGAGCAAAGCCTTCGATAAAGTCTGGCACGAAGGTGCTCTAAAAACTGGCGCATTCGCCAATCCCGACATCTTTCGTCCACTTGCTCCGATCCTATCTGACGGATCGCACCTTCAGGATCAGCGTAGATGGGGCGTTCTCTCGGGTTCGCCCTGTCACCGCTGGCGTCCCACAAGGATCTGTCCTCGGCCCCGTTCTGTACGTACTGTACACGAACGATCTGCCTGTTCATCCCGGGGTCACGTTATCTGTATTTGCCGACGACGCGATGTTTCATTTTAGCTCGCTTTCGCCTTGGCGGACGAGCGTAATGTTACAACGCCAGTTGGCCATGCTTCCGGACTGGCTAAGGAAATGGCGGGTAGCGATCAATACGGAGAAACCCGAGGCGATCTGCTTTACGCATAAGTCCATTTCCCGATGCCAACCCCTCTCCTTAGAGGGGAGACCCATCAACTGGACTGAGACGGTGAAGTACCTAGGTGTTCGGCTTGATCGGCACCTAAACTTCAACGCCCACGTGACCTCAACCCTCAACTTGGCTCGTGGCGTCAGAGCCAAACTATCACCTATGCTTTCGAGGAACAGCCGCCTGGCTGTCCGTACAAAATTAACATTGTATCTACTGTTCCTCCGAACACTACTCACTTATGCGGCACCCGCTTGGTGGCCCCTCCTGTCGGCCACCAACAGGCATAGGCTGACTACATTTCAGAACTGGACCCTACGCTCCCTCACTGGGTCCCCGTGGTATGTGCGAAATTCCGCCATACACCGGGGTCTCCGTGTTCCCACCTTAGAGGTCTTCGTCTGGTCCCTGGCAACGAATTTGTTCGCCAAGGCCGGCGAGTCCCCTTATCCGCACCTCCAAAGGCTTAACAGCATGGAGAATGCACCGCCCCCTCGCCGCGTCAGGCGCCCTAGGGCGCTGTTAGACGACCCCCCCTAAGTTCATCACATGAACCCCCCAGAAACGAACCCCCCAACCTTCTGGAAATCTGAACCGAGCACCATCAATCACTACCTGCGCCTGCCGAAACTGTAGTCAATCATGCTGCGGCAGATTGGAATGGATAGATTTATTGCCAGCATCGGCTTTGCCGATTCGGCAGGGCTTTGATCCGGGACACGGGCTCTCGCGAGGTTGTGCAAATGCCTTCCTTGCGAAAGCCGACTGCCCCGGTGACAAGTTCCGTCGACTCGGCCGCCGCCTTCGGGCGGACGAGCCTCTTGTCCTCGCCAGCGCGTCTCTACGTTTCCGTGTGCTATGTCCCGGAGACCAATGAGACGCGACCAGGCGTTGCGATTGGCTGAAGCCATGATCACGACTAAGATCCCCGTCAGCACCTGCTTTGCTGATTTGCCAGGGTAATGACCTGAGACATGAGCTCCCGCGAGGTTGTGCAAGTGCCTTCCTTGCGAAAGCTGGCTGTCTCGGTGACATTACCTACCATTTCGGCCGACTCCCTAGGGCGCTCGAGCTTCTTGTCCTCGCCAGTGCGTCACTACGTTCCCAAAGGCTAGCCTGAGGGGACCAAGGTGTCGCGCCTTGGCCGGACAATTGGCTGAAGCAAAAGCTTAAGCTTGCCACCGTGGTGGCCATGTAATGTATCATGGACCCGCGGACTGCACCATAACATCCTTGAGCAGAGCAAACGACCGCGCTGACCTGTTGGCACCTGGCGTTCATCAGGCTTAGGCCTGGACAACGCACACAAATTAGGGCGCAAGACGCCCGTGCATCATCCATCCATCCATCATTTAGTAATATTACTTTTTAAACACTGCCAAGTATTTTTATTAGACTTTATTGATTTCCGGAGGACAGTCTAAACAGAGCGCTACTACGGGATATACTAATGGAGAACTAATAAGGGGAATTTGAGGGAAATAAAATAGTCGTAGATTACAAATAAGGCATCTTGAAAGAAATAATAATTCATAAATTTATTCGACAACTATGTAAGCTGTCACGCCTGTATTTGTTAAAACGCCCGCGCGCGCGCGCACACACACACACGATATGTGTATGTAGACTATAATAACACAATTAGACACAAATAAACTCTGGGAATGCGGAATAACAGAACTCGTTTAGAGACTCTCTTATTTTTGTACGCCCCTTACAGCAACGAACATAAGTTGCAAATAGCAATTTTTAAAGTACACGGTAGATGCTAGAATTTTTGCCTTTGAAGTTTTGCAGATAAGTAAAAAGTAATGGGGTCTAAAGGAAAATATCAAAAAAGAAACAAAACAGTCCTCGAGACTGAAGTGCTGTAAGAGGTATAATATTTTCCATATCCACGGCTCAACATACCTTACCATCGTGGCAGAGATATAAGCAATAAATTTTACAGAAATTAGCAGCCATGAGCTATAATACAGACAAATAATTATAAAATCCTATTACTCTAAAACAAAAATACCTGTGAAAAAGTTTTATTAAATGTAATGTCCGCCTTTAAATCAATTAGATGAAAATCAAATTTGTTTCTCTGACAAAAAGGACTATAGGCCTACAAATTCAAACAATAAAATTATATTTTTAAGGAAAGTGATAGGAGCTACTTTGTTTATGCGGTATCAGATGTTACAGAGACAAATGTATACAAATATATAGAACGTCATAAATACGTCTTGTATTACTTCCGGTAATTAGCAATACTTCTGGTAAGAAATTTCTTGCCTTTCAGCTCATCTTCAGGTTGGAAACAAAGTAAAAATGTCATCCAATGAACTATAAGGCTCTAAAGCGTTTATCGGCAGTATTGCTAAAAGTAGAGTGCACCAAGTGGTTTCTGTATCTGTTAAATTTTTAAATCCACTAACAGAAGTTTTTTAATTAAGTGTTTATAAAATGGTTTAAAAGACACAAGACTCCGCTTTCAAATATAAAGTCGTCATTAATTCAATGCCATCACATCACATTTATTGACATGTCCCTAAAAACTCTGAATGGTTGTATTCATGATCAGAACCACGTTCGAAATTCATGCTGAAAACAACTAGTGAAGAGATAAAGCCTCTAACAATTTTCCTCACTAAGTTTCAATACTGGCGTCAGTTTTCATCATACTAAAACGTTATGAATAAACAAGTATACTAAAACGAAAAAATCCACGTAGCAAAAAATAATGTTTTCTAACGATACCGTGCGCTAATGGAGATATGTTATCAATGCATCGAATAATTTATTAAGTGACAATGCAAAACGCAGTTATGTACCATTACACATTCCATCAGATGTAAAATACAATAATAATATAAAACAATATAACTATTAGTGTTAATAGTATGTAATACTAACAGGATGTAGTAGTATTAATTGACAATAACCACGGAGCTTAGAGAATTAGAGTTTGTTTTAAACAGTCCCTAATTTGCTTGTAATGATACTGATGAAAAGAGGTAAGGCACTATTAAAGGGAAACTGTGACACTTGTCTACATAACGAAGGTACGTAAACACATATTATTTTATATCTTAATGTTTTGGAATCAAATTTATTCCGTATAATACAATACAAATTTGTATCAAATATGCCGTTACAAATGCTCTCGCAGAACCATGAATAATACGGATTGGAAGTTAAGAACACATATGGTATGAATAAAAGACGGCATCATTGAACACACAAATTAAAGAAGACCTATATCAAATTCGAATTATATCAAATCCTAACTCGGAGGATAAAAGAACCATGTGTAGGAGAATAAGGAATAAATTTAATAAAGTAATAAGTAAAGCAAAAGAAAAATGATTAAACAATTAAAGTAAAATTGCCAGTAACATGAGTAAGGGAAATACATGGAAATCTTACTTATTATTACGTAATAAAAAAACACTCTTGAGGAAAATGTCCATAAAGTGGTAAGATGAAAAATGGAAAAGGAAAAATATTGTTGTAACAAGAACAAATAGGAAACAAATATAATGATATCTTGAAAATTGAAGTGGGCAGTGATTTGTATAAAGTATTGTTTTGCATCCGCTTATAATCAAATATTGTTTGCTTTATATCTGTCAGAGATTTACAGATAGTTTTAAATTGTTGAACTTTTTTTTCTTATACCAATTTATCGTCCGTTAATTTACAACTTTAACAGAAAAAAATTAATCAGTAAAAAAATTCAAGTATGATTATAATTCGACGTCTTATTTTACCCCTGTAAGGGGACTATGAGGGGTTACTGCTAAAACAAAAAACACGTTTAAGTATCTTATAAAACTTCTTTTCATAATAAAAAGTTATGATTAATTTTTGTTACTGGACGCGCAATAAAAACAACTCACCGTTCTCTTGTTAATTAATCACTGATTTTTTGGTGTTTAAAGTAACTATGCGCCACGTAAACCTCTGGTTCTAATTAGTTTCTGCGGTTACTGTTAGCGTTGAACTGCAAATTCCTCAGAATTAAAAAGTGGATTAAATAACCCTTGCACAGTAGAAGTTTGTGTCATCATTATGAAGGATGATAATTGTTAATGATTGTCTTTTTGCTGATAGTGAGTTTTTTCGTAAATTTAGAACGTAGTAAAAAGAAACAAACATTTTTTAAACTTCTAGGACATCTTTTCCCGCTTTTGTGATGCAATAGTAGAAGTGTTGCAAATCTTTTATTACTTCAGTATGTCTCAGATGCAAGGGAATGTCTGAAGAAGATTACCAGTGAAGAATCGTATACTGTAGTTTGACCTAGCAGAAAGTACCAACCATCTGACGAATGTATTCTAATGCGTAATAACATAAAGTAATTTAACATAAAGTAATTTATGTTTAACCAGCACCTGCCAAGTTCTGTCATGTCAGTAACAGCAAAGTGCGAATGTGCGAATTGCATGATTGCATAAGTGTGGACTACTTTTCCTTATAATAAGGAGTTGTGTTTTACTGCGTTCGATCCTGCTGATATTAGACAAATTGCTTACGGGTCATTGCACTTATTGTAAGTTATTCAAATTAAAGTGGTTAATAAAAGTTGTTATAGTTGTAGTCGTAGTAGTAATATAAAATAATATAATTTTGTAGTAGTAATATAATAATAAAAGTTGTAGCGGTAGTAGTTATTGTTAATGTTGTCGTAGTAGTAGTAGTAGTAGTGCTAGTAGTAGTAGTAGTAGCAGTAGTAGTAGTAGTAGTAGTAGTAGTAGTAGTAGTAGTAGTAGTAGTAGTAGTAGTAGCAGCAGCAGCAGCAGCAGCAGCAGTAGCAACAGCAGCAGCAGCAGCAGCAGTAGCAGTGTATAGTGCATACCATAACAAGTTGTGTTGTTTTTAATTATTCGTTTATTATTAGTTTGTTAATTTTTGCAGCCGTTTGCATAAAGTACCTCATCACTTAGTGTCGGTTATTTTATGGTTGTTTTCTCACATAGGCGTTTTCTGTTTCCTCTAGTACCACAAGCCACTGTAGATTTTACGTGCCTCACTATTCCATTCTTCTACGTTAGATATTAGATACCTTTCTACCTCAGTTATTCAAATGTCTTTCTAAACATCGTTCATTCCTCAAATGAAACTTCATAAAAATAGTAGCTTCCCTCTCGGTCGATTGCTTGGTTTCCATTCCCCTCTCTTTTTTCATTCAATCTTTCTAACTCACCAATCCAGCTAGTTTCTCTTCTCTTTGATAAATTTGACTCAGTCTGTCTAGACTATTAAATGATCTAAAACGTGATTCATTTTTACCCATCACATGCCGTTGTAGTCTTCCTTAGATACTCTCTTCTGTGGAATCACTGGCTAAAACAACTGCCTACTGATTTAGAGGTTCCCCGTTCGATTAAAATGCACACCATAATATTAAGGTGTGTCTTCCTGCCCCCAAATCAACTAATCCTATAAACATGAGTACGTGGGGTAATAATGAGATGCCGAAACTTAGTACTGGCTTCACTACCTTCTTATATCCCAAACGTTTTGCACAAGGCAGTCTATCTGAGCCTAATTTTAAATAAAATGCTAATAATTAGAATCGTGTATTATTTATTACGACTGGGCACTCTAGCTTCAATGCACACTTACCGCACAATGGTACTTCAGTAAGTACTCCCTGGTGTCGAATCTATATTTTGTCTGGGAGTAAGCAAACAAAATTCTGTTTCTTACCAAATATTCCTGTAATTAACCTACTGGTACAACAACGACATTCTACGGATTAAATCAGTGAATTCGTAGTTAAATTAAGTGTTTGTAATTAACCAGGTCTTATTTTTATATTCAATAGTATTTAGTTATTTTTGTGTACTTATAAATGCAATAATAATACAAAATATATTACATACTTTATGTATATCAGACAAATTTATACATCATATTTTAAGATACGACGGTGGGTTGTCAAGCGAAGCGCAAACAACTTCCTGAGCCAAGCGGAGCGTACCTTATCGAGTCGAGATATATTCAGCGCCAAGTGATTACACGACCAACCTCCCGGTTTAACGATTACTTCTCCTTTAAGTCATTTTTTATAAAACAACTCAACCAAAAAATTTGTTTTGAAAGGCGTTCTCGCGAGCAAAAATTCTCCTCCCGCAATTAATTTTTAAATAATTGTTAATAAATTCCTTATCAAAGCCCCGAACGTACGAATGTAGACAATACGGCGCGCGAATTCGACATGATTTTTCTGCAAAGAAAAAAGTTGAAAACTATGTGGGTATTGTGTATTGTAGGAACAACAGAAACGCTGGTGTTGTAAGGAGTGAAATGCTTCAACTAACAAGTCGTAATTATTACAACAAAACCGTCGACTACAGAATAGACTGTGTTATTTGAAACACGATTCTCATTGTTATACGAAAAAAAAAAAGATTTATGGAAAACAACAGTAGGATATAGTAACTTAATGCTACAATAACTTGAAAAATTTACAAAAACAGGAATACGTGAAAATATTTAACTGATTTAGCCTATTTCATCTTTTAGCATTCCTGCTTTTAATTTTAGAGTGTCGTATACCCAGTGTCACTCAAGATATCAAAAGGAATCGAATGAAAATATTGTTTATGTATAAAAAGACCATACAGCAGTTTTTGTGTCACAGAAGCGTAACCGAACATACGGGCATGCCTAATAAGACAAATGCGATAAGACTGGCGAGTTTAATACGATAGTTTTCAATTTAGTTTGTTTATTTTAACTGAAACGTGTTTGCCGTCAGCCTTTCTATCAACACAAATCGAGTGATATCTGTCTTGGAGAGTACTGAACAATTGACATCTAAAGCCCACGATTTTGTTTTCCAATACGCTCTACGACTTATACTGTGGCCAGACAAGGGGGGGGGGGACGGCTGAAGGATTAGTAGACCCTTTCCCAACGCACGCACAGGCACAGTCCGTCAGACGATAGCTTGTACCTGGCGCCAAGACCCAGTCAGTCAATCACCAAGTGAATGTGAGGTAAGGCCAGCTGTGCGCGCGCGCGCGCGTGTGTCAATGAGCCTATACTGGTAGCCCAACCGCCTTCACTAACCGGTCAGACAATAGGATCGTGTCAGTGTCAACTAGTAATCTGTGTTTTTTAGAATCAGTGCAGTAGTTCCATTGAAGTAATGAGGAACTACGGACGTACAGACGTAGACTACCCTCCTCCTTGCGTAATCAAGTAAAACCCGGTAACCGTCTACTATAATGGGATGCTTTCATTTAAAATCACTCATTATTGTCAGTATTTTATTGTAATAACAATTACTTTAACCGATTTATCAAACAGGCGTTTAATAAACAAGGTTCTAAACATGTAGGCATTTAAATGCGATGAATAATATTGTAATACCTGGTAGGTATGAAACACTATGTTCGTTGTTTTAACCCTACTGTATGATGGGCAAAAATTCAGTTTTCAAGTCAATGAGCTGTTTAGTAGGCCCATTAGTCTGATAGTCCACCACAGTAAGTGAGCTCAAGTATGTTTTAACAGTGGACAGTTTGAAATTTCATGGCTGATTAAATACTTTTTTATAAAAGATTAAAGTGCAAAATAAATGAAAAAGGAGCCGAATTTAACATCCGGAGACTCTTCTTCTCCATCGAATACAACAGTTAAGCGCTAGAATTCTAAAATTAAAATACGAGGATTGTTCAATAGAAACACGTTTAGAGGCTGTAAAGCATTTTTATTCAACGATTTTAAAAGAAGTCTCCATTAACATTAAGGCATGAGTCCCACTGTTGCACTAATCTGTAGATTCCCTGCTGGTAAAATTCTTGCGGCTGTTTGCGGAACCATTCGCTAACAGCAAACTCTACCTCAGCGTCCGATTTGAACCGCCGTTCTTTTAGTTATTTCTTTAATGGGCCAAAAACATGATAATCGCACGGGGGGACAAGTCGGGACTGTAAGGTGGATGTTGTAAGACTTCCCACTTCATACGACCAAGCAGATCTTGAATCGTCTGAGCTACATGAGGTCGAGCATTATCATGCAGAAGAATGACAACATTTGTGAGCTTCCCGGGACGTTTATTCTTGATGCTGACCCGTAAGCGTTTTAAGCTGTCTGCATGTCGCTCAGCGTTGATGTTGACACTAGGTTTTTCAAAATCTAAGAGCAGCACACCCTGATAATAAAAAAATACGGTCACCCATTAGTTTTCCTGCCGAAGGTTGGGACCGACATTTTTTCGCCTTCGTAGATTGTGCATGCTTCCACTGCATACTCTGACGTTTGGATTCTGGTTCGTAGTCATACTACCAAGACTCATCACCTGCAACAATTTGGTGTAGAAAGGCATTACCTTGTTGTTGATAGCGCATCAAATGCAGTAATGATAAGGCCGAACGCAAATTTTTCTGCTCATCAGTAAGCAGTCGTGGAATCCACTGAGCAGCAACTTTGTGATAGCCAAGACTATGAATGATGAAATAGACAGTTCCCACGCTGATGCACAACATTAGAGGAAGTTCTCTAACTTTGATGCGTCTATTTGCGCGTAAAGCAGTTTCCAGCTGTCTCACATTTTCATCTGCTGCCGCAACACGTGCAGGTCCGGGACGGGCCAGATCTTTAGTGGATTTTCTTCCATGTCAAAATTTATTGCACCATTCAGCCACTGCTGTATGAGAATAACTATAGTCACCATATACAGCTTTCATTTTTGTATAAATTTTCATTGGCTGACGCCCTTCAGCGGCCAAAAACTGAATAACAGTACGCAGATTATCTTTGGAAGGATTTTCTATCATAGATGCCATTTTTCAACCCAGTCACAACGCTTAGAACAGAGCGAACTGCAAATATTTTTGACAGACGAGTCACTAATACTTAATCAGACAATATGAACAAATGAATTTCTTTATACATACAAAATAAAGAAAAATCTGCCACATAATTGTTATCGTATTCTACGTTCCTACTTAGTGGGCAGTGTTTCAAGTCAAGTACTCGGATGCTACTTCTCATCTATTACCTGTGGGGTCAGGTGTTCCGCAGGGTAGTGTCCTGGGTCCTCTGCTCTACCTCCTGTTCACCTCGGACTTACCGTCAGCAAGTGAAACCACTGTTGCTATTAAACGAAGGTCGCCTAATCCTTCAGGGCGCATGGCTGCTTGGACACACAGTACCTACGCCGATGACACAGCAATCCTAGCGACACACTCCGACCCCTCAATAGCATCTCTTGTACTACAAGAATCATTAAACAACGTTCAGTTATGGCTTGATAAATGCCGCATAAAAATCAATTCGTCCAAGTCAGTACACGTTACCTTCACCACACGTAAGGTAAACTGCCCTCCAGTAATAATTAACGGTCAACCTATACCGCAAGCTGAAAGTGCTAAGTACCTTGGGATGCATCTGGACAGGAGACTAACTTGGAAAAAACATATAACATCTAAGAAGATTGAACTTAATCACAAGGTCAGAAATATCTACTGGCTGGTAGACAGAAATTCACGGTTAAGTCTCGTCAACAAACTGTTAATCTATAAAACAGTTCTTAAACCGGTATGGGACTTATGGTATTCAACTTTGGGGTACTGCTAGTACGAGCAATATTGAGATTATCAAGAGCTTTCAGTCCAAAACTTTAAGATCTATAATCGACGCTCCATGGTTTGTCTCCAACAAATCTATACACCGCGACCTCAAAGTTCCCACCGTGAGAGAAGAAATCATGCGCCTCTGCAGGACTTACATCTCCAAATTAGAAGAGCATCCAAACCACCTGGAAATTAATTTGTTGGATAATAGTGAAGATATTTATAGACTAAAAAAGCACAAACTGTTACACTTACCATTCAGATTTAATTAATAATGTATTCTCTCTATTATCTGTATTGTAATGTCTATGATATCTGTTCTATTCTGTGTTTTATATTCGTGTCAACATTTAGTGTTAATGTCAACCTGTATGTGTGCCTTATGGCCCCAGTGTTTAATATTTGAACTTTTGTATCATGCCAGCAGCAAGTGGAAGTGATTTTTGTTCATTTGTTTACTCGTAATTGTGATTTAATTTTGTAATTTGTGTATCTCTTTAATTTACTATCAGAAACAAGAAGATCTGTCAATGGTCAGCTCTTCATAATCCTGTATGTGTGTGTTGTCAGACAATTTATTCAATGTTCGCTTAGTCGAACAGATTACAAATCTTAAAAAAAAAGCAGCCACTGCCGTATGAGAATAACTATAGTCACCATATACAACTTTCATTCTCGTATAAATTTTCATTGGCTGGCGCCCTTCAGCGGCCAAAAACTGAATAACGGCATGCAGATTATCTTTGGACGGATTTTCTATCATAGATGCCATTTTTCAACCCAGTCACAACGCTCAGAAAAGAGCAAACTGCAAATAATTTTGACAGACAAGTCACTAATACTTAAACAGGCAATATGAACAAATGAATTTCGTTGCCATGGCGACGAAGTCACGGCTGCGCAGACCAAACGTGTTTCTATTGAACAATCCTCGTAGATCGGACGAGCTAAACTGATGGACCACGGAATGGACGCCTCATGAAACAAATGACTATACAATAAACAACTGAAAAACAAATCTACAACAGCGCTCTGGCAGAATGTAGAGTGAAAAACAGTGAGATGTTAGAGACTTTTGGCATATCGACTGAATGGTGCACATTATCTTACACGAACATTTGGATGCGACAAAGCTGCACGCTAGACAGCTCCCGCGTTGCCCTCAGAAAGGACAATTCAATATATTGTTTGGGATTCTAAAACCAAACTTTTGCGTCGATTCCATAACCTTTGATGAGACTTGGTTCCACCACAACACTCTTCAGATCAAACAGAGAAACAAACCCAAACAATGCAAAGACAATTCCATCTGCTAGTAAGATTATGATGCCTGTTTTTGAACGCGCGTGGAATGCTCTTCATCGTTACCTTTAAAACAATTAACGGTAATTATTATGCAAACTTATAACAGCATTTAAACGATGAAGTAAAATAAAATGTTTACAATTAACAAAAAAATTACGTTTACCAAAACAATGCACCAGCTCACACTTCAATTGTTGCGCTGTCTAAAATGAAAGAATTAAAGTATGATTTGCTTCCTCGCCAACCACACTTGCCAAATCTAGTCCCAAACAATTTCGTCTCTTACCTAAAGTTAAATAAAAATAAATAACAAAAAAGTAGCTTGAGAAATATTTGCAGCAAAATCAAGTTAGCATGCGTTGTAATGGCTAATTTGAGGATCTTGACAAATCGGCTTATCACTCGTCATAACCGCTCTTGAACATCGTTGGAGGAATCGGTCAAGCTAAGTAGAGATTATGCTGAAAAATAAATGTAAATTTAAATATAAAGTGATTGTTTCCTTATTCAGGCCCGGGACTTTTCATTCTACCCTCGTTCTATTCTAATTTATTCTAAATTAGTGATAGAAGAAGTAGGCCTATTAGTTGTAATGGCTTATTCGTAAAAACAGAAATATTTTAGAAATGAAATCATATCTGTTGGAACAATTATTTGCCGGGCTGTGTGTGTCCTGCACGCAAGCAGTAGACCACGGCCTAACAAAGTAATAGTTCCAACAGTATTGACGTCCGCCGTGAAAGCCTAAGGAATTCTATATCTTTACAAGTATTGATAATTTCGTTAACAATAGTTAATAGCTATTAGATAAATATATCAATAGCTAATGATATATTTTTGCAACTCAACGGTACGAAATACTTACTTAAGGTGAACAAAACTGATAAAATCATAAAACAGATTTGATACTATTACACACGGAGTGAGACGCGTAAAATCCTTGAGTCTGTAACATAATCATAAGTTTTATTAAAAACTTTTATACCAATCACATTTTATTCGACAATCCCGAAATCCAGTCCTACACAAATCTAATATTCAATTCACAATAAATAATAACAATTACTAAAGTTATTATGTTTACTAAACTGCAAGTAGAAACAAATAAACACTTAACAAATATTGGATTTCGTTGTCCATGACGTGTCCGTTACTTCACTAATTATAATTAATTCACTACCGATTCGGAACACAAAGTTTTTTATGGGTAAAAACGTAAAAGTTTTACCTTATAGCCTGAACCAGTTTTCGCTTGAGCCTCTGTAGAAGCTTTTTAAAAGCGAAAACTGGTTCAGGCTATAAGGTAAAACTTTTACGTTTTCACCCATAAAAAACTTTGTGTTCCGAGTCGGTAGTGAATTAATTATAATTACTTAACAAATAGTTTACTCTGCACAAATTATAACGCATTTCTAGTACATTGCTGTGAAATAGTTAGGATTTGTGTTATTGCTGCCACTTCCGTCTACACAGGTTTCTCTCAAAGTAAACAGTGACACATTATGGATTCCGAAACACCTGAGAAGCACTATTCTACCCCCTTCACTGCTATTTACGACTCACTCCGCTACTTGATGAGTCATCACGGTCCATTTAATAATCAACAACAACTACCGTTATCATCTGTCCTATATTTCGGTTTCTAGCAGCTTAATTTATTTTTCACCGTTTAAGGAAACGTATCAACTTTAACTGTAGCTGCAAGAAGTATCTATTCCTTCGCTAGAACATAATATCAGACAGATTAAAGATGAATTTTGTAGTAATTTTGTCTCAGTGTTTGTGCTAACTAGTGCGGACATGCTTGTATTGGAGTTACATTCAGTAAAGTTATTTTTATTTTATATATTTTAGTTAATACACTAAACGATAGTTGTTAAAATTGATTTACAACAAGTCATATGTTTTTGTTATTGCGTGCAGCCTGCACAAATCTCCTTGTTACAATATCGTACGCGTACGTGTATTGAGATACTTACTAAAGCTGATGCAATTCTGCGGTTGTTTAACTTCCGTTAACAGTGACGTGTAAAAATCAAGTGAGTTTATAGACAACACAGCTGCCAGTTTGTCATCTGTCCACCTTTTCTATAAACAGGCTTGAGACACTTGAGACAGCACTTGAGGCTTTTTTTCTATAATGCTATCCTGTTAAAGAACACGCGAATAAAATCTCTGAGCGAATTTGTTCTAAACCCCTTTGAAATACTTTATTCGATGTTCCAGAATTAATACCGACTTCAAAAGAACGAAACATCAAAAGACACAGGCCTACTAAGCAGTACCAAAACGAATTATTTTACGTTTGAAATCTAAGTTGGTAAATATTTTTTGTATCCATGTAAGTAAAAATTTATGTAAGATGTCTTATACTTATAACACAAGTATAAAAAAACACGTACTTAACATGTATCCTAGTAAACATCTCTCTCTCTCTCTCTCTCTCTCTCTCTCTCTCTCTCTCTCTCTCTCACACACACTCTCTCTGTCTGTCTGTCTGTCTCTCTCTCTCTCTCTCTCTCTCTCTCTCTCTCTCTCTCTCTCTCTCTCTCTCTCTCTCTCTCTCTCTCATCAGTTACTGCTGGTTTAATGCGATAGTTCGTCTACTTCTTAATTTTCTTCTACTTGTTGTTGTTGTTGTTCTTCTTCTTCTTCTTCTTCTTCTTCTTCTTCTCCTCCTTCTCCTCCTCCTCCTCCTCCTCCTCCTCCTCCTCCTCCTCCTCCTCCTCCTCCTCCTTCTTCTTCTTCTTCTTCTTCTTCTTCTTCTTCTTCTTCTTCTTCTCAATTCGCGCGTTGGTAGACCTGCAACTTCTTCCGTTACGGAACTAATCTCTCCAATTTCTTATATTGTGTTTCTTCTTTGACCTCGTAAAAGTACATTGTCTCGGTTTTCTCTTAATGCTACATCTTCCATCAATCCCTCAAGCAAGAAAGTGACATTATCTCATTTAGAATGTTGCAATAAATGCTATATTACTTCTTCTTTCCACAATTTTTTCAGCAGCATCTCCTTTCAACCACTCTTGACAAAAATGCCTTATTAGATATGTTTCTTGTCCACAGTACCTCCAATAACCTTCTCAGTACGACATCACGAAGGATCAAGCTTTCTTTTCTTCTTTTACAATTGCCGCAGATAAAATTTCTTATATTGATTTCTTGTTTGCAAAGAAGCAGTTATAATTTTTGATCAAACATTCCTCAGATAATGCTCCCTTTGGCTTATGTTTTAGCTCCCTTATCATTTATCTTATAAAACTGCTCAGGCACTTAAAAGTAGTTGGCAGTAATTTTCTCCTTTAAGCCATACTTCAGCCTTTATCCCGTCTTGTGAACAGTTAATAATCCTTGTTTTGTTCTTATTTATTCCCCCACCACATTTATTTCTTAGAATAACATTCGTCATACAGAATGCTTGTAGTGCTTGTTCTGCGATGTTTCATAGTAAGGCAATGTCACACTCAAATCAAATTGTTGTATAGCTCTCAAAATCTGTCCTCAAAATCTGTCCTTATCTTATCCCACCCTGCTGGTTTCTGGAAACACCTCCTATCCTAAGCGAATTTCTTCATCTTTGAGTACCTACATTATCCCATATCCTCAGGTACAGCAATCTGCTGCAATTAGGGGTCTACTCACTTTTCCCTGCACTTTTCTCCTACATCGCTAACGTCATTAATCTTGGGTGTTTCAACCAGTACCCAACCAACCTGTCGTCTAGTCTTTTCTTTATATTTCTCGAGAGTTCTCCTCTTTTCCATTATATCTACAGCCCGCTTATTTGTTACTTTATTAACACATTTCATCTTTAATATTCTCCTATAGCACCCATTTTAAATGCTTCTACTTCCGACTGTCAGTTTTACCTGTTGTCCAAGTTTCCTATCCATACAGCATGATACTACATACATAATTTCGGGAATTTCTTTCTAATTTCTTTTATTTGACTATAACAATTTTTCTTCTGTAAAATGCCCCTTGGCTTGTGCTAGTCTACTTTTATATCTTTTGTGTTCTGTCTATCATTTGTGATACTTAACATGTACATACCTCATAAACAATTATGTCTTTATTGGTAAAGAATAAACCTTAGGCTCTGACATATGATAGTATCACCATACGTATGCAAATAACCTTAAACGTTTTATAGATAGTAATTGCATTTACTATTTGCAAAGAAGGGCTTATCCTCATAAAGAATGACATTAATAGCTCCCTCATGAGGATGCTATTTGCTACAAATGTGTCCTATGTAACATTATCTTTCTCACAAGTATTTTTCCTCTTATTCCTGTATGCTTGTGTTTATTAGGCCTGAGTACTAAAATGTGTAATGTGAGGGTAACAGTATTAAAATTCCATCGTTGGAATAAATAAATAAACACAAAAATATATGAATTCATTCATTTATGAATTGAATTGTTTACAATTTGGGAAAAATTTCACTTTTACTTTAATGTCTATCAATTAGTGTTGTGAAATGTTGTATTGAAGCGAACTTGCTTGTTCCTGAATTGTAACGTACAATAGGATGCACGAAGATTTAAACACATTATGTGGACTGTTACAACTCGCTAATATGGCAGACAGGTAATGTGACAGCTCGCCCAGCTCCTCCTCTTAATGTGACATTGCTGGTTGGTACTGTACTAATCTCATTTTGTTCAATACAAACACATTGGAATGTTCTGGATAGCTTTAGTATTAACAAATTACTACGTCACTGTTCAATGAACCTTCGTTATTAACGTAAATTGTAGTTTGTACTTCACGTTTATAGCCACTAAAACATACATTAAAACTGTACTAGCGCATTCACCTTTGGTGTTAGTACAAATAATTTTAAATACGATGACCAACCCGTCATATTGAGACAGACTAAACTTGCTTAATGTTAAATAACAATTGATTTCGTTTCAGAGATGAGTTAACCTACAATAAATAGTAAAAAGTTATTCACAGATATGTTTTGTTTCATTCTGTGACAAAACTCGTAAATTTTATAAGCGTTTCGTAAATTATATGTAGCCAATATGATGATGCATTTACATCTATATAAAGGAGTTTTAAAAAAAATTAAGTATTTATCTACATAAACATAAAATTTTTCCTTTTTGCACAAAAATAGATATATGAAAATATTACATTATTTCCTTGAAAGACTTTTAATAGACATAAATAAGAATAAACACGAATTGAACGAATGGAGCAAGACAACTTTTATAAATTTAATGTTTTTGACAGTCGTCAATAAATATGGCATCTGTGAGGCTCCCAAGGCAAGCGCTCTTTTCTAAGCCAAAAAGGAAGCGATCGATGCCTTGTTGACCGGAACAGGTAATATCACCTAATCCTTGAAAGGAAACACTTTCACCAGAGATATTAAAATTTTACTGCCAACTTTCTTGACTTCAATAGAAACTATCCAGGGTTTAAAACATAAGACGATAGGAACTACCGACGGACATTTTGGATGCAACTGGAATTCCAGTTCTAAGTTAAATAATAATTCTGGTTCTCGAATACAAAGTTTAGGAGTATGTACTTCCTTAATGACAGGAATCAACGGAAACTAGGATCAACTTATGTTGAAAAACGGCAAACATGTGTGTGTGTGTGTGTGTGTGTGTGTGTGTGTGTGTGTGTGTGTGTGTGTGTGTGTGGGCGCGCGCGCGCGCAGTATTCAACCCGCGAGCGTGGACTGCCGGCAGAAACACGCATTGTGTTACGAATAAGGGTGATCTCTGTGTACGCAAGTAGGGCCTACGTTAGTAAACTCTGGTTCAGACATAAATGAATGACAATAATTAAAGATGGTTATTTAAAGAATTTTTCATTTTACAAAATACATTTTACCATTCAGACAATGCCATCGGAAGAATTGCACGTATACGCGTGTGTTAATGTAAAAATGATTGCAATAATAATAATTGCAAGTTCAATAATAATGGATTTATGTAAACAAAAGTTAATAATGATCGTAACTAATAAATAAAAACCAATTGAGTTATACAAATAGCACGTGGAAAATTGCGCATTTAATGTCACAGATGGTTTAAATATCAATTGTATCGCTACTCCAAAAACAGACAAAATGTGATGTGTTGAAAAGGTGACGCTATGCAAGCGCAGACCAAATTGAACATGTCAGAAATACCGTATTTCGATATCTGACACATCAGAATTACTGTAGACTATACAAAATATCTTCGACAATTTTAAATGGGGGACAGACGCTAATAACTTACTCACGGGGACACTATGTTGGTTTGATTAGCGGCAGAGAATCGGCATTAACATCAGCGTCATCATCAAGCCATTAACAGAACATACCACAATCGACTAAGGAGCACCAGGATCACCAACATCATCATCATCATCTTACGTTCACTGGCACGGCATCATCAATAGAACACTGACAACTAACGATCTTCCCGGAAATCACATCATCATCATCGTCGTGTTCGTCGTCGTCTACAACTAGGAGTCGCGTACACACACACGCAAAGGTAACTCAACAAATGCACATGTGACAAATGAGCAATTATTATTTTTAAAAACAAAAAACTAATAAACAACTTTATAACAAGTTATAACGTTTAGACTTATTCCTCGTAAGTTTTTAACAAAGTAAAAACCAATATATAAATTTAAATAGTGTATATATTCAAAGAAAAATAAATAACTGTAATTTTAAGTTTTATAACAAATAATTTTTCTAGTTAATTTAAAATGGATGCTCTGTTGTAAATAATAATCAGTTTTACTTAAAGTAAATGTTATTTTATAAAAATATTATAGTAAACACTAATTTACTTTAATAAATATATCATTACATTTGTAGATGATTCGCTATGATTTACTTAAAATTTTAATAATGATTCAAAGTCTCTTGTCAGACACCCAAACAATATTTTTAACATTGTTTTTTCTCATATGCATTTTATATTTTAATGTTTATATGTTATTACTGAGTATTACATATCAAAGGTAAAAGATTATGTTATTGTATCTTTGTATAAAAGGAAATGTTCTGAATTCGTATTTTTTATTTTCAATATTTAATAATTTTTTAAATAATATTTAATAAATCGGTGATACATATTTAAAATACTTTAATCAGTTTTTCATTCATCAACGCCTCACTCCTCTATAAAAAAGTTTATTGTGCAACAGTTACACTTAACCCAAATAACACAAAATCCTACGCCCTAGCCGGTGGTTTAAACACAATACAGTTGCGTTGGGTAAAAACAGAGAAATGTATTCATAATAATATTACTTGTAATGTTTATAAGTTATTTTTTTAATTCTCCTTTTCAACTGTAATTGTGGTCTAGATGTCTCACAAAAGTCGCTTTTACGTTGCGGGGTTTCAGGGAACATATACTTAATTGAACATTAGGGAATTATGAATTGAACATGCGAGTACAGCCATCCGCAGACATAAAAAAATAAGTACCAAAAAGTAAAAGCCTTGAGTTGGTATAAAAGAATTAAAATTTGCAATCGGATTCATCAAATAGCTGGCGATTGACCCTTTCGGGTATTATCTTATCTTCAAATCAGACAACATGACACTTCGACATTAAATTAAGATAATAATTGAGAGCGCTTACTGGAGGCCATATGAAATAGTGACGATAAGTTTTCTTTCTTGAACAATCAGTACATACTAATTTAATCGTACAGTAGCCTAATGACAATCACAAACACCTTTATTCTGAATATAGATTATTAAACTTTCACTTGTGAAACTTGCTTTGTTTCCTCCCGTACGCGTTTCGGCGTGATGTGCTTCAGCGGTGTGAGACAGACTGCCAGTAACTTGTAACGGTTTTATTTGGTAGGTTGAGTGGGGGTGGTGTGTGGTGGGAGGGGATTGGCGCGGGGATCCGAATTATTGTTTGTTTTATGTATAATTGTGTCAAAGAGTGTGTGCGATTTATAGTGTAATTGGTCGTTAAGTATGCTGTTTGGTTGTGTTGTGTAGTGTTTGTATATTTCATAGTGTTCTGCTGTGTTAAGTTTTCGACTTTTGGGTAAGTAGTGTAATATCTCAAGGTTAGTATCTATGTTGGTGTAGCTGTGGTTTTTTGTGTGTACGTGTGTGGCAAACGCGGAATGTATATTGTTGCTGGATAGAGCTTTTAGGTGTTCAGAGTAACGTGATGAAAAAGATCTTCCCGTCTGGCCTATATAGAAACTATTACAATCATTACAGTTTAATTTGTAAACACCTGTTTTGTTGTATTTGTCTGTGTCCGTGTTTGTATCATTGAGTGTTTTTTGATGGTATTGTTTGTTCTGTATGCTATTTTGTACTTGTGTTATCTGAATGTGTTGGCAGGTAAGTTTCACAAGTGAAAGTTTAATAATCTATATTAATTTAGTGCTGTGAAAAAAGAAGATCAAAACAACCTTTATTCTTGTTTGTTATTCCTTAGACAATACCTCAAGAAAGGTTTTGTGGTTGTACGATTGTACTCATTATGAAGGTGTACTTAAGTAATACCCGCCTAATTTTTTTTACTCATTATTATTCTCAGTTATATATTCATGCTGTTTTGTCTCTTATAATAAGGATTGGATTTTGGTAACAGGTTGTCCGTTTTAAGCAATTATTTGGACCCATGAAGAGTATTTACGCGTAGAAATAAAGCAACAGGTAGCTTCAATGTACCTTAAAGTTTAGGTTATTATTTAATGACTACTGTTTGTGTTATTATTTTTTCCTTGTAGTTGGATTGTAACTTATTTCCAGTACCTCTTAAGGTTCAGTGTTTTCTGTTAGTATTTAACAATAAACACGACTTATCCACAGATGTGCAATCTGAACCAAGATAATAAAAGCCTGTTGTAAACAATCGATCACTAGATAGTTAATTACTACAGAAATGATATAATAAATCTAAAAAATTAATAAAATTCCAAGTTATACAGCTACAACAAAAATAGCTGTGAGTGGGAGTGGAAATTATTACGGCACGACAGAGTGACGTGCGTCAACAAGTCCGTTGGACGTGCTCGTCATGGACACGTAATAAAATTGACAGGCGACGAATTGAGAGGGGACTGATAAAGCCTCATAGAACGTGCGTCGGTCGCAGTACGCATCATAGAAAACAACTAATACGTGTTTTTCAAGAATGCTACGCAACCAAAATGATATTTATCTTTTGTCTGGGCTGGTAATTTCTTTACACATATTAGCTACCTCATTTTAAATATGAATGTTGACTGAAGCAAAATTAGAGTATAACTTATTGGATTTTAACTCTGTGATTAAGTACTGAATACAGATTTACTACCCTCGTATTCAGCTTCCCACTATCGCAATGATCTCGTATAAGACAGGCACTTTCCTGTGAATATAAAGAAATAAAGGCACTTAAATATCTGCCAGTTCATTAAGCTGTCCCCACCCTAGTATTTGATTTTAGCATCAGTAAATAAACATATACTCTGCGTATTCTGCAAAAATAAACAATTTGTGAGCACCTTATATACGTGTAATACCGTTAATACATTTTATTATAACAGTATTTTACAAAAAATACCTGTAAACTAATTCACAAATCAAAGCAGTGTGAATGTAGTTTAAACTAATAAATAACTTTAATGAAGAAAGTTGTGTTAGTGGTTATAATCAGAAACAGAATTATCACTGTTGCACACCACTATAGAAAAATTATTCCTATTAGCGCTTTCAAGCCTCTCAGCTCATCGTCAGATCGGAATTCCAGATCGGATCGGAAAAATTCCAAATTCAGATCGGAAAAACAGACAAAAACTAAATATAATTAACTTGAACACACGTACAATGATACATAAACGACACTGGAAAGATCAGAAAATGGAAGAATCAAAATCGCAGAGATCTCTAGTTAGGAACAGACGCCCTAAAAACAGTGGAGTGATCAAACATGAATTCCGATCTGATGATGAGCTGAGAGGCTTGAAAGCGCTAATCGGAATAATTTTCTATAGTGGTGTTCAACAGTGATAATTTTGTTTGTAATAAATAACTCTTTCGTATATAAAATAACCAAATTAAAAAAGAAAATATCAATTAACCAATAATAATAATTATTGTTAAAAGTGATAAAAAATGTAGTTGAAAGGTTAAATACACTGGTAGAAGTAAGGAACAATAATGGATTGGACTGGACACAAACAACAAATACTAACACCTGTGTCGGTCTGATAACGAACTACGATTTAGAAAAAGTATTACATAGTTGTAAAACAAAAAGAAAGTAATAAACACTCAACGCCAAACTTGTAAATGTGCAAAGTCATATTTTGAAACACCCGTTTGCAACTTAACACATTGACCAAATAATAAACATTAGCAACATAGGTTTTTAAATACTATTTAAATGCTACAAAAGAGCTCGAAACAACATCATAGAACACTATGAACCTGTTATAATGCACGTAGAACCTGTTAAAAGCTTAGCTAATACACAAGTTTACACAAAGACGAGTAACCGTATTAGCCTATCAACGACACTCCTGAACAATGTTCAAAATGGTTGTTGCAAGAATCGTGTATCAACGCGTGCAAAAACAGAAATTAAACTGAAAATCTAATATACTCACATGCATCGTCTTTAGACATATAAGGAGACATTTGTTTGGGCCAGCTAGATCACATTTTATGTTGAAATGGTACCTCAGATATCTAGTGAAACAGACAATTTGTGTGATAATACATACGTAAAATGCCTAAAGTCGTTTATGTGCCTAATATATTGGGGAGGCACGCACGTACAGCTATGTTATCCACTGTCTTGAGCCGCCTCATTTACCCTCCTCAAAGTTTAGAAATTTTTTTTTTTTTTCAAAAAAAATTTAAGTATTTTTTTTTAAAGGGGAAGGCGCCCCTTAAAATGAAACAGCCTGATTAACAAGACAAATTTTATTAACATTTGTTTTAAAAACTTCACAATACTGCGAAAATCACGCACAACATTTGGTACCGCAAGTACCTAGTTTTCAAAACCTTTTCTGAATTTTATATTATCTTGATTATATCGTACAGTGTTACCAAACTCATTACATGCACAAGAAAACTGCCTAAAAATATGCATAGCTCATCATAAATATAGGATTCTATGATTGTAATAATCACATACGCAGAGTTTTAAACAATAAAAGTTACAAAGTGTGATCCACTATAATCAATAATGATATGTTTCTTATATGAGTGCTATAACAGCAAACAAACAAATAAATTCTTTTTTGTGTGCCCTTTCATAACAGCCTAACATCTATTACATAAAATACATTCATAATTATTAATGACCCTTGGTTCTGCATTAATAGAATTTGAACACTTTGTTACATACTGCAGTGACACATGTGACCAGCAAGTCAGCCAGCATAACCAGCCCACTATCAACCGAAATCTTAAATTAGAGCAATTAAATAAAACAACTAACTAGAAATATAGACTAGACTAAAAACGGCAATTTACAAAATGTAAAGTCACACAGAATTCAAAATGACCGGACCCCAGCCGCATGCCCAGGCCAGGCATCCCTTGCACAGACATGACCCCCGAAAGAGTGAAAGAGACCAAAGAAACGAAAATAATAAATTTCAAAGTTAAAATAATAAACGCCAGGGTTTAGCAAAATTCACCGCCCAACTGTAAGCCACTTCAAACATCATTAAAGTAAAAAAAAGTAAAACCCGACAATAGCATGTGCAAGGCTGACATGGTAATTCATGAATGTTCCAGCATGTAGTTCAGACGGACTTGCTTGAGTAAAAGTATATACTGTATATCATAAGGTACCCAAAATTAAGTTACAAAAATTAAGGGAGCTGGCGATGCCTGCTAACCCGCATACATTTATGACTCCCTATACATATAAATCTATGGTGTAATACAAACAGTGCACAACTGAGCACATTTTCTACGAACACGTCAAGTTCGGTTTATTCATATCACTTTACAAGTTAAGTTCAAAGAGAATGTAATTTGATTTGTAGAAGGTGTCAATCACATGTGAATTCTGTTGCGAAACGCGAGCGTGAAATAATGGAAAATGGTCACCTTGTATTCCGTGGTTAGAAGGCGATCAGCTGCCTGCGTGTAGTTTAAGATCACAGAGGTCTCCGTTGCAGTTCATTGCAGATAGAGGGTGAAAGATTCGGGTTCCCAGGTTACATTCTCTCGACGGCGAAACTCAGGTAAAGCTTAGCTGCTCAGCAGATGACCACGGATGGAGTTATAGTCATCCTCATCTCTCGAGCACTTCGACGAGTCAGGAACCCAGAGGTACTTTATGGATTAGCAATCCATAGAGATATAAAGATGACCACACGTCAAAAATATTCGCCGCCGAGATATTGATAGTTAATCAGCCGTGACGGAAATGGGACTGACCTTGGCGTCCGTGCACCCACATGCTCTTTTCAATCACCAGAATGCGCGCGCATGACTTCGACACACACCGGGCGTGCAAACAATAGAAATACGAAATTTACTAACCGTAAAGGCGCCGTGATTATATGCTTTGTGCCAATCACGGCACACCCCCACCCCAATAGGCAACATAGTTGACCCACGCTTGAAATTCGGGGTACCCTGCAGTGTACTCATCGGTCATGTCTCCTTGGCCACTGCGGCCATCCCCATGCGACCCTCTCCGCCGTGCCGACCCCACGGGACCGCCCCAACACGTCACCCTCTGCGGTGACCATCACCTACTTCTACCGGTCCCACTCACATACCCGTCCGAAGACCAAACAAGGTATCACCCACCTTGGTATGTGAGTGACCGTACTACCTCTCGTCCACCTCTTGGACCGACCAGCCATATGCACCAACAAGGCATCTCCATCCTTGCCACATGGCTGGCCCACATCCCTACACTAGGGCGGACGGCCCCGCTTAGCCCGACAGAGAAAACCGCATAGAGGGCACGCGAACATCATCCCTTCATTTACTCTTTAAAAGACCATAATTATATGGGGGGCTTACTTCTCCACGGCACCGTCTAAACAACTCACTCTCTCTCTCTCTCTCTCTCTCTCTCTCTCTCTCTCTCTCTCTCTCTCTCTCCCTCTCTCTCTCTCTCTCTCTCTCTCTCTCTCTCTCAACAAAAAAACACCAGGGAAATCAACCGGGGAATGCGGCATGGCCATTTGATAACAAGGTTCAATCTCAATAATAGATCAGCTGATGAACAAACCAGGTCGACCGTGAAATTGACATATCAAACATAGAACAGTTACATGAGACAAGGACGGGTTTATCAGATTACGAAAACGACAACAACTACATTCCACCCTGCAGCCGGCTATCAACGGCTCATAGTCCAGCTCGCCCAGATAACATATTTTACAACGATACAGCTGGTTACAAGTTACTATGTCAATATCTAGACTCCCCATAAAACGACAAACAACGTACTTTTGCTCTTATACACCAAACAAACTACCCTCGACAATATCTCGTATCCCCATAAAACAACAACCAACAATCTAACACTAACATCACTACACCAACCTAGTCACAACTCTTCCAACTAACTTCTTTTTGATATTTTTCTTTTTTCTTTTTCCTTTTCCTAATTTTTTTGTTTCTTTTTCCTTTTCAAATTTTTTTTAATTTTTTTCTAAGGGGAGGGGTAGGAAAATTGGGAAGATGAAAAAGGCAAGTATCATTGAAAGGTCAATAGCTAGGACTAAGGGTAAGGTCATGGCGCCCTCCGGAAATAAGGATGAATGGAGGAAACCAAGGCTCGCGTGGGCAGGGACGCAACGCTGAAGTAGACGAACACCACTGGGACTGTGGGGAACATCTACCCTCTACCCGTTAATCGCTTCTTCTCACCTTTCTGTGACGGACTTTAGGTACTCGTTCCTTTCGGGCACCACTCTCTGAGAAATTATCTCGCGTTGAGCTGTGCTGATCTGTTTCTTCTGACTCAGGATCAAGGCAACTTACCTCACTACTTTCACCCCGATTTGGATTATCCTCATGATCTAACTCCTCTGCTTCTGCCTTCCCTACTTCTATTTCTTCTAACCCTTCCTTTTCTTCCTCTATTCCTTCTTCTTTTTCTTCTGCAATTTCTCCTTCTTCGTCCCCATAATCCAAATCAACCTCATGACACTGCACCTCCTCACCATCTTCCAGTTGCTCCTCTGATCTATCTTCAACCGCATCTTCCCTCAGCTCCTCACCAATTTCTTCATCACACTCGTCACCAGCCGCTTCACAAACTTCTTCACTAACCTCTTCTCCAATCTCATTTTCGTCAACACATTCATCATCCACATCATCGCCATCACGTCCACTACCACCATGAGAACACTGCACATCTTCATCCTCCTCTAGTTGCTCATCTGGTCCACCTGAAACTTCTTTCCGCTCTTCGGAATCCTCCGTAATACTTACAGAAGGCGTCTGCACATCTTCACACACTACATCATTCTCACTCGCACACTCCACAACGCTGCCACCAAATTCCTCCTCAACTTCTACCTCATATCCTTCCACCACACTTGCAGCATGGACATCCCCTTGTCCACCCACAACCTCAGAAACTATTGCAGCATGGACATCCCCGTGTCCATCTGCAAAATCAGACTCTTCAGTCTCCCTAACACTTACTACTATACTCCCCTGTGCAGCATCTGCAGACCGCTCTTCTGCCTCTTCCTTCGATTCCTCTCCTTGACCACCTTCAGCAACTATAGCGTCCTCAACATTTCCCAGACCAGCAAGTCAGCCAGCATAACCAGCCCACTATCAACCGAAATCTTAAATTAGAGCAATTAAATAAAACAACTAACTAGAAATATAGACTAGACTAAAAACGGCAATTTACAAAATGTAAAGTCACACAGAATTCAAAATGACCGGACCCCAGCCGCATGCCCAGGCCAGGCATCCCTTGCACAGACATGACCCCCGAAAGAGTGAAAGAGACCAAAGAAACGAAAATAATAAATTTCAAAGTTAAAATAATAAACGCCAGGGTTTAGCAAAATTCACCGCCCAACTGTAAGCCACTTCAAACATCATTAAAGTAAAAAAAAGTAAAACCCGACAATAGCATGTGCAAGGCTGACATGGTAATTCATGAATGTTCCAGCATGTAGTTCAGACGGACTTGCTTGAGTAAAAGTATATACTGTATATCATAAGGTACCCAAAATTAAGTTACAAAAATTAAGGGAGCTGGCGATGCCTGCTAACCCGCATACAATTTATGACTCCCTATACATATAAATCTATGGTGTAATACAAACAGTGCACAACTGAGCACATTTTCTACGAACACGTCAAGTTCGGTTTATTCATATCACTTTACAAGTTAAGTTCAAAGAGAATGTAATTTGATTTGTAGAAGGTGTCAATCACATGTGAATTCTGTTGCGAAACGCGAGCGTGAAATAATGGAAAATGGTCACCTTGTATTCCGTGGTTAGAAGGCGATCAGCTGCCTGCGTGTAGTTTAAGGTCACAGAAGTCACCGTTACAGTTCATTGCAGATAGAGGGTGAAAGATTCGGGTTCCCAGGTTACATTCTCTCGACGGCGAAACTCAGGTAAAGCTTAGCTGCTCAGCAGATGACCACGGATGGAGTTATAGTCATCCTCATCTCTCGAGCACTTCGACGAGTCAGGAACCCAGAGGTACTTTATGGATTAGCAATCCATAGAGATATAAAGATGACCACACGTCAAAAATATTCGCCGCCGAGATATTGATAGTTAATCAGCCGTGACGGAAATGGGACTGACCTTGGCGTCCGTGCACCCACATGCTCTTTTCAATCACCAGAATGCGCGCGCAGACTTCGACACACACCGGGCGTGCAAACAATAGAAATACGAAATTTACTAACCGTAAAGGTGCCGTGATTATATGCTTTGTGCCAATCACGGCACAGTCTCTTACAGTCTTTTCTGCAATATTAAATACCTGAGCTGTAATATTCACAAATGACGATATCAGCATGAAACTCGGTAAATTTCTTTATTTAGGCAGTTCATTTAGGTACTTTAAGAAAGTTCATGAAACTGAGTAAAGATACTCCGCTGAGATCAAAAAGATTACATTGTCTATGCTACTTTGTTGATGCAAAAATTTGACACTTCTGATTATCAAAGTGCCAAATAAATGAGTACAAATATTTTAAATAAAGTCCTTAAAAACAAGACCAGAATGCAAACCAATTAAAAGAAAAAAATGAAGAAACAGACGAAAACTATACATAATTAACTTGAACACACGAATAATGATACATAAACGCAACTGCAAAGATCAGAGAATGGAAGAATCGAAATCGCACAGATTTCCAGTTAAGAACAGACGCCCTAAAAACAGTGGAGTGATAAAACATAAAGTAACAACAAAAGAAACCAACATTGATTTACTCAGTGCTTTATTATGATGCTGAAATAAAATGCAAAATTAAATAAAGTAGTAAAGTGAGAAATAACCTATCGTTGACAGGAATTATTAAATTAATATACATTTTAATGCATAACAAATTATTTGTTAACCAACAACAACCAAGGAAATAATTAATTATGAAAAAGTAACAAGTCGGAAGCAATTACCAACTACAAAGCATTAGCAGGCATATCCACTACCTATAAGATAATTTATAAATTAAATTAATAGTTTAAAAGCCTTAAATTTGTGCTGAAGCTGAATAAACTATGTGCAAAACTTCATTTATATACTAATCCAATCGGCTGTATAAAAGTTTGACAATAACCACTATGCGACTGAAAACACAATATGGTGTTTTTGCAGTTGTAATTATGTACTTTCTAGTTTTCACATGCGACGGTGAAGAAGAAAGTTTTAATTTTGATTACATCTATTTAACACATCTCCATGATTAGTTTCAAATTTGATGCCCTGTCACCTGTACTTTCTTTTGCTATTTACTGTTATTATTTTGTTCATTAGAACTCAACCCATTCTTTTAGCAAAACTTTACTTGTCTTCACGTTTGTTTGATAAACGTTTACTTATGTTTCACCTCTTGTTCAACTTCTTTTGTCAATATTACTATTGTCTTGCATACTCTGCTTTAGACGATTTTTAACTTTATCAGTGCTCTAACAGCGTACAGAAGGATGTGTTTTCAAATTGTTTGTTTTTCAATTTTTTGTGACGTATGTTACCTATATATTATTATATACATAATAAATAATACATGCATATTAAATACCTATTTATTATACACCATATACTAAATTTTCTGCAATTTAAACATTATCTCTTCTTTTATACTTATGTTCCGTCTCTGTGTCTTTTCTTTCAGTGTGTTTCTTTTTTCCTAGTTCCTTATTTTCTTCCCTCTCGTCCCACTTAGTTTCTCCTCCATTCGACTATATCTTAAGGCTTAATAATACTTGTTCGGCCTAGCTAATCTGTTTAATTCTAGGCAGGTTTTTTTTTTAATTTATTTATAGAACTACTAAAAGAGAACTAGTAATCATGAAGTTAATAAAAATCAGTTCTTATTTTTTCACAATGAAGTCTACGTCGATAGTATCTGCCAATTATAACCACAATGTTCCTTATTTACGTCGTTTCTCTACAAGGTCAGACATTTCTCCCGAAATTTCAAGTGACTCGAACGAAAATAAGTATAGCGATAACCTTTACAGGTGATGTTAAACATAATTCCAAATGTGTTTTTAAAATCATGCTAGTAAAAATATTCTTGAATCCAATTAATTAAAAGAGCAACAAAGACTATTTAATTTTGTTTACATTTTACACACGTCTGCATGTTTACAATTTACAAGAAGCTGGTTGTAAAACGTCAAAACACTTCGGCTTAATACTTCAACAAAATTTCACAATAGTATTATGATTTTCTTACATACTACTTTCTCACTTTGTATGTTCGATTCGTTGAAGTGCGTGATAAATTTCTTTATTTCACATTCTTTTTGTTCATACGGTAATCAAATTTTAATAACCCACATTTTTTTCAAGACAGATATATCATCTCATCTTTCACTAATGTCAGTAGAAACTGATTTTCTCAGACAAACATATATTCGCTCCCTGTAATAAAAAACCAAAATGTAGTTAAAAAACAGACTTTCTGAAGATAAATTAAAACTTCATTAAAAAATATGTACTATTTCGATGCTTTTCAGTTATTTGTTGACAATTATTTCCAACAACAATCATAGTAATCTATCTATAATTACTACAAAATTATTAATAGATATTTTTATATAGTTATTATAACTTTTATTTTTTATTTGTATATGAATTTATTGAATCATTGCCCAATATAAATTTTAGGATTGTTTTAATATCCAATTGTTTTAAGAATGTTTCCTTTAAACTGCGGTATTCAATCAAAGACACTTATGGGATAATATATTTACTACAAACACTTGAATTATTTTCTTATTGCATTTTGGTAAACTTGTTCATATTCAAATATTAATATGTGGTTATTTCAGGAAGTTATAATTAAAGTATACATTAAATTATCCTTAGGCATTAACACATGGTCATTTATGAGAGCTCATGTATTATCTCATACGTCTTTATGAGTTGTTTTATGATTATTCTTGCCTGTTTGAGTTATACACCTCTTCAATTCCAATGGCGTTAATTTTTAAATTCTTGTAACACATGGCGTCGTTTATTAAATTGTATGTTCTTTTCTTTTTTAATCCATTCAATGGCTTCAATTTGTTCAGAATATTAGTCTTAAGAGGAGAACTAAGAATTTTAAATGTTACTACGTGTTTAATCTTTTTAAGTGCCCATCATCAATTTTATTCTATTATGACTTCTTTTTAGTAAGAGACTGTAAAAAATTGCTTCATTGTTGTCTACGAGGTTTGATCCAAATGTTCTTGGAATTTTGTAATTTCCACCGCTACAAGTGTCCGATTAAAAAACTGTTTTTATGTAATGTTGGTACACATGTTAATGACAATCGTCTAAAATTTTAGCTCTATTTGATGTATAGTTTAGATTTCACAGCTAATTGAGTACGTCACTCTTAGTGTATTAGGCGATTTTTTTGTCATTCTGCAATGAAAGATTGAAGAATATAGATTAAATTTTATCTAAACAGTGAGATAAACTGCTTTGTTCTGGCAAACGTGGTCAGAAGGTTTCTGGCAAGACTACTGTGCGTGAACAAGCGGTTTACAAGCTTCAAAGACTGCCGAAAATGAGCCGAAGATTGTGATTGTCAGATGAAGATTATGTTTTTGTGTTCCACGAAATTTCATCGCTAGGCGCAGTGGTAAATAAAGAGTTCGGACATTTTACGCCATTTGTATGACGTTATTTGTAGAAAACGGCCAGATTTACGGAAGAATAATTTATGAAAATTGCAGCACGATAATGCGCCTGATCGTACGTCATTGCTTGTTAAGACTTTTGCCAGGCTAGTCAAATAAAACGTCGTAACGATGACACGGCAACTGCCGTATTCGCCAGATGTGTCCCAGCGCGGATTTTCCTCGTCCCAATACTGATAATTTCCACGAAACGACAACGTTTTGCCACCGCTGAAGACGTAAAACAAAAATCACTAAGCGACTTCCAGACTGTACCAAACAGTGCATGCCTGAAATATTAAGAGCAAACGGCTTGCTTAATCGTGTTATGTTCGACTGAGAGTACTTTGAAGGGGGGCAACATAAGTGTCGATGAATAAAGGCATAATTTTTAAAATAAACAAGAACTGCATGAAAGTTTTGATCAAACCTCGTACATAGTAAATACAATTTTATTCATTCTTTAACTTTACATTCTACAATTGATTTGTTCTACAAATTTATTTATCTCTCAATTTTTAATACTAAAGTACTCTAAATCCTAACGCCTCTTAAACTATTTAACAGCAAGTTGTTAATTTTCTGTTAAATAGATCTGTTTACTATGTTATTTTTGTGCATCTGTGTGATCGACCAGTTTTTCATTCCATCTACCAATTTAAAATTGTGGTCGTTTCTTCTTGACCGAAACTAATGAAATCAAAGATACCTTCCGGAAACAAAATTTTGTTTAGTCGTCCAAGAGAATCGTCAAATATAAATGGATGTATCATTTATACGCGCTGTAGAAATATCTCAAATAACAGCGACAACAAGTAGTTTAATCACTATGCATGTCAATTAAATTTCAAAGCATCTCTTTGTATTCCTTTTGACTTATAACACCCCTTTTATGATCTTTACCATTTCCTCCAGTCTATTTTATTTCTTTGCCCCCAGTTCCCTTGAAGACGTACAAAGATCCGAAATATAAATGAAGTGTAAAGCAGCGTAAAGTCTTAATTATAATGGCACTCTATAATAGGTACTTAAGTATAATTTGTCTCTTACTATAATTTGGTTTGATTATAAGCCATTATATTAAGTTATACACATCCCTAGGACATCACATGTTTCCACTACGTGTCTAAAGCTTGTTACGTTAAAATTTATTGATTTCTTAATTGGCGGGGAACGTTTACAAACAGATACCCTAACCAGTGTGAGTTCGTTGGGGTATGGGACACGTTTCAGTATGCGCCTGCGTTACGGCCAGCTATTGTTACATATGTATACACAGCAAAAGCATTTGTATGTACATGCTGTTAGTCATTTACATGTGTCATTTAATTATACAATTTAACTGCTTTCAACGTTTCCCCTTGCCTCTGCTGACCTACTTTATGTCTGTGTTTTGCCTAGTTCTCTACGTGACCTAACGTAATTCACACAGAACTTAATAAAACTTAACCTCTCGTTTATACACCGTGCGTGTCCGTGTACATAACGGCGTGCCTCAATTAGTATAATTTCAAAACCAACTCGGTCACAAATATATTTACGTCATTATGGAAACTTTCACTCGTAGAACTAAATTCGCTGTTAAATGTGATCATCGATTACCGTCTATTGTGTGAGTCACCGAAAACTGAATTATTATGTTGTGAACGTTCGTCTGCGAATCGATACTTAATAGTTTCGATAACAAGTCTATTATAGAGAGTCGTAAATAAAACTGATTAACAAAAACGAGTAACATTTGTCGGTTAACGACTGTTTACCAAGGGACACTGATGAATTGACATATACTTGTTCGATCATAAAACAAACTCCTCCCGTTCCTTACATCCTTGATCGACCTCGGCAGCCCAAGCTTAACACGTAACAAATTTAAATCATTATCTTTAAATTAATAATTGATGTTTACCTGTTTATATAGCTTAATATTATTTTAATATTACATAATATTTTCTCTAACATTCATGTTCTCTCTTATAGTGGGAGACACTTTCCTAAGTTCAGTACAGTACACTTACAAACAGACAACATCTCCCATTTTATTGTTACTCCATCGTCATATATAATATCCAAAAAATCGCTTTTAATAACTTTTAAGTAAACAGAAAAAGCTTTCTCTTTGCTAAACAATTATTTGTAGGTTAAGAAACACCTAGATAATAATATTCTGATAATCTTTAGGAAGTAGTTTACGCAAAAAAAAAATGAAAATATATGTTTTACATGGTTTTTTATTTGATTCTGTAATACTACAAATTATCTGTAAAAGACAGTGCGTCACATATCTTTATACCATTTACAAAATATTAAAAATTCAATTAAATTACACATTTGTTCAGAAAACGGCAACATATAAACTTTCTTTTTGTATTCTTTGTAAACTTTATTTCTTTTATTCAAGAACGGATTAAAAAACTAAGTGAAAAAAATAAAAAAGAGGAGAAGAAAGGAAACAGACTCTAACATGGAACAAGAAATTTTTAACAAAAGTGTAATTACATTGATATCCTACTCCAATAAACGGTATTTGCCTATTTTAAAATTTCATTTTTTAATACTATTAATCTTCAAAATATTATGTAACGCAAGCTACATTATGCTTAAATGTAACTTGTTTTACAAAATTCTCAAAAATGTTACTTTTAGATTTACGCTTAGGTGTAAGTAATAAAATTTTAAGACGAGGTGTAAGAGTGTATACAATTTTAACACAAAAAATACGTTTTACAGAACATAATTATTAATATGTCTTACAAAATAGTTTTCCGTATAAATTAACATAATACCAAAAACAAATACATATAGGCCCTTTAGTTTTTTGTAATTCATACACAAATAAGGCTATCCTTGTTATTTGAAATTAATTTAAATTAAGGCAATAAGAAAATCTAATGAAACAATGAGTTTCAAAGGTACGATGTTAGTTGTACTGCATTTATAAGCGACACCATTTTTTAAGCCTATACATTATAACGTAAAGAAAGGATTGGGTGTTGTAATTGTAAAAGTGTTGTAATCTGTCGGGCGTTACCTCCGCGCACTTTTGTTACTTACTCTGTTGACTGGATCCTCTGCAGTGATGTAGTCCTGTAACACAACTTAAAACTATGCTTTTGTGGGCGCCACTTGGAAACGTTTGTTCCAAGAAAAAAAATTAAATGTGATTGATAAAATTTTTAAATCTACGAAAAAATTTAAACAAGTCAGTTTAGCTTTGAAAAATCAGTTAAGTTTAATGATTCTTTAAAAACAACAAACAAATCGTCTGAAGGACTATCATTCATAAAAATTATAAAATTGCAGAGAAAAAATTTTACAAGTTATTATTATTGACAATTTTTTATATATCCAATCAAGTATCGGCTAGTATTTCAGATTCTGACTCAGTTGAAAAGCATGAGTTTAATATGTGAAAAATGTTTACTCTCAGGACGTGACTCCTTTGAACTACCAAGACATATCAATTAGATGCCTTACAAGAAAAAACTAAGTGATTTGAAGGTGTATGTGTGGCGTGTAAAGTACAACTGTGTGATAAATGTAACCAGGTAACAACTGACTTTAATTTTGGTAACTCACGTTCCAATGGTCGTTTATTCTCTCACTGGACACTTCCTTCGGGTAGTTTCTCGATCTCGCCTCTTCGGGTGTACACTGAATCTATTTAAAGTCAAATTTTGCGATCATTACTTTTTCCGCACTTTTTGTCAAAACGTTTGGCAGTAAAATCTCGTTCAAACGCCGCCACTACGAATCATCTGTTTAGCGTTGATTCAGAAATCTGCCACCGCAGCGCTGATTCCCATGCAGTGTTGAGGAAGGCTAGTGTATAGTTTGTTTACGTTCGGGGGAATTATTTGTCACGTTAGTCAGTCAATGCGAACACAGCAGAATTCGTTCTCTATTTAAATGTATGGTCCCTCCTGGGCCGTCGACGTTCTGGCTGCGTGCTTTCTATTAAAATTTGCCGTATCGCTGCTCTATTTCAGCGATACTTTTTGGCGACTCTCGTTGAGGTTAAGTCAGTCGGGTATGTCTATGTACGGGAAAAAGCCTTCCTGCCGTGTCTTGTCGATTTCTCGCCTCTCGGTTTCGCCTTAGCTGCGTTGATCAGTGTTGTGTGAGATGCATCAGTTCTGGAGTTCAATCTTCAAGTGTTTGTTTTTTGGTCGAATTTGGTCTCGCTTTTATACTAAATCGGGATGACTGTTTTCGTCGACTTCCGGTATATTTGTGTAAAAATTCTTTCTAGATTGTTCGAGAATAAACGAAATGCAATGTCATAGAACAATTTTCACTTCCGTAGAAGCTTTTAGAACGAATTTCTTATTCTTCATACAATGGATATTTCAAAATTTACACTGGTATTTATCAAACAGTTTCACATTAGTACTTACAATTTGTATGCCATTAATGTATTTAGATTCCTTGTTTTTTACTGAATCTAGCGATACTAAATATGATTGGTATCTAATTAACTTAAGTCTAATAAACATTACAATTTACAACCCTCACCTTGAGTTGTAGTCATTAAAAACTCAATATTTATAACAAAAATTGTTGTGGAGTTATAAAGTTCCCTTCACAAGCTGGACATCTACTACTACTACTCTCCTACAACAAAATAAACAAATTTTAACATCAATCAAACACAAATAAATACAATTTTATATGGCCTCTGCTCATGGCCTAGGTTCTTGTCAGTTTTCTAATACAATGATTAGTCTTTTTCCTTAATATATGTGTTATTTCACCACTATACACACAGAGTTTATTATTTTGTCTATCTTTTGTGATACCTGGTTACTTTGTACATATATTATATTTATCACAAGATGACATAGCATCATTGATTGGTCTTGAGATGTCATTTTTTATGGTGTGACAAATCTCACTCTAATTAGTTAAATTCTTTTAGAATTTACTTTACTTTCAACTGAGTTTATTTCTTATTAAGGTATTTTGATGTATTGTACCTTTCTATCTTATTTTTGTTAGTATTATGTAAGTATTTAGCCAGATATGATTAGTTTTGTACTGGATAATTGGCTTCAGCCATACATGGTATAAGTAAATATTTTGCTGACTTGACTATTACAATGTTAAAGTTGGTCAGGTATATTAGTATAGTTGCTTTATATCATATTACAGCTTTCTAATACAGTTTGGTTGCATTTTGGCAACATTCAATTCATAAATTATACAATATTAGATGCCTATTACATGTTTTTTGTTAACACTGTTTTTGGCTATTTTGGCTGCTTTTTATTCATTTGACAGCTTCCTTTATTTAAGATAAATTGTTCACTATTGTCTGCTTGACAATTACATATAGTTTTTATTTAAATCTGATAATAATTAATTTTTTCATGAAATCTTGGTGTATGGTCTCAAATCCAACACATTAATATTTTTTTGTCATAACAAATATATCATTTTTATTCTAACTTAAACTCTTTCTAATAATGTATTTAAATCATTTAATACATTTATTTTATTTACATCACATAATATAATAATGGATCATGTCCATTTATTCACAAAAAATAGTTTTTAATACCCTATTCATAGTTATAAAACTTAATAATTATTGACTCTATTCTGGTGAATTCTGACATTATTTCTCTCTCTTATAGTGTCTTATGGTTTTTTTCACTCTTATTCACTTTAATAATATATATGGGGTTTTGTCTTAGTCATAGTTTGGTCGTTTTTTTTCAAGTTGATAGAAATAATTATTATACAAAATTACACAATTTTTTGGGACTACTTGGGTTCGATACTGTTCACTTCACTTTCCTCTTATGCTAACTTACTATATAAATGATTTCTTTTTATGGAACGTTCTGTGACGTTACATATGCCTCACCGTTAAAGTTGATAATTTTGGAAAAACATATCTTTGGTTTTGATGAAATTATCATCTCTATAATAACCCTTTATTATTAGCTTCTTTATATTTCATTCTTTTATCTTATAATTAAATTCCTGTACTACTCCTTTAATATATTAATCCAACTCAATATTCCTAGTTCGTTCTTTGTCATATCACCTATTCCTTTCCTTTTTACCTTGATGTTTTATAATTAATCTTTGATATAATTCCCTATCAATTCCCTAACTTACATAGAGGGTTGGGAGTCAGAGTGGCTCGCTATGGCATACATTCTCTGTCCCTTCCTGTCTACAACTACTGAAATCAGAGGCAACACATCCCTGTTCAGAAAATAGTAATTGCACCTTTGCAACAAATAATAATAATAATAAAAAAAAATACAATATTCAAAGATCATAGGCTCCTACACATAAATTCCCTTTCTTAAACTCTTCTGATTAATTCACAATTATATTAATATATCGTTCTCCGCAGGTTAAAATTATCGTTTAAAATCATTCAATGTTAATAGCTATATTCATATTCATCATTACCTCCTTATGTGACACACTGTTTTCCTTTCCCTTTTTTTTTTTTTTTTTTTTTTTTTATTTATCATTTCCATTTAAATATCAAATATATATGACAGTATTTCTCCCTCTTTTCTCCTTTACTAAGTGTCCATCTTGTAATATTTATTTATAATAATCTCTCTCCTTCTCTAAGTACGGGTAAGCTGGTAAATATACGTTGACATGGCTATTCGAAATAAATCTTGCCTATGGTGGAATGTGTCCATCTCGTAATATTTATTAATAACAATCATTATACAATAATATTTATATTTATTTAAAAATCTCTACCTCCTTTCTAATTATGGCTAAGTTAAAAAATTCACGTTGACATGTTTAGTCAAGGTACCTTCTCTATGATGCTGTATTTGATTTGGGTCTTTGGTCATGGTACTTGGTTACTGATTGAATATTCGACTTGCGATTTTTTAATCATGGTACTTTTTTAATGAAGTCTGGTTATACGTTCCTTTTACCTTGTTCCTAATTGTGTCAGTTACCTCGTAGGTATTGTTTTCATGTTTGATAATATTTGGGTTATATTTGTCAGTTTGGGTTAATTATTTCAACTCCTTTTGGTTGTGTGTCCCTTATATTATGTCCTTATTTATCATTCCCATTCCTTTTTAATTCCTTCTCTTTTCAATATTCGACCTTCGATGTTTATCACCTCTACTCCTTCAAATGCCTGGTCTATGACATTTATTCTGGACGATTGGTTTCATGGCCTTACCATCTCATCACATGTTTGGGCCATAATTTTTCTGCATAGCGGAATTCCTCCTCTCTCTCACTTTCATTTTGGGGATCATTATCTGGTTCTCGGCCAGTTTCTGCCAATACATGGTTTACATAAAATACTCGGGGTTTTTCGTCATTATTTGCCTGATTATGCTGTAATGAAAACCCCGGATTTTCGTGAACTGTTACCCAATTCTCATTATTATTTTGATTAGCGTTTGGTTCCTGTTGGTTATTTTCGTTTCGGGGTGGTTCGTTACTCCTACCCTCTGATAACTGCTGCCGGTTATTCGCCGTATCACCCTGGCTACCTGGCGCCTGTTGAGTCATATACCCGTAACTTGGTAAATTGGGTGGATATGGTCGTCGATTATCGGCCATCATATAATTTACCTGGGGCCTATATTCATTTTGGTTTCTCCTACCGCTTCCTCCTTGGTTTCCCCCGTTGCGATAACCATTACGTTGACCAAAATTACTTCCTCTATAATTATTCCCGCGATAACCGTTTCCCTGGTGGAAGTTCCTACCGTAGTTATTCCCGGTGTAATTACCTCTGTTTGGTCCCGGATAGTTGCGGTTAATTGGGCCCTGAGTGTTATCATTTCGGCCATTTGGTGGGATATTATTATTCTGATTATTGGTGTTTAGATTATTACCGTTCCCACCTCCATTCCGGTTTGGTCCGTTATTATTGTTGTTGTACTCTACCTTACGATTGGGGGGTTGGTAATCCTGGAACCTTCCTGTGGATTCGCAATTTTCCAATAATTTGGCCAGATCGGCTATTTTGCTAATCTGTTGGTATAATTGGGCATCCTTGATCCCATAGCTGTAATGTCCAGCTAATTGCCTTACCAAACATTCTTCTGGGATCGGCGGTATCAACTTCCGTGCTAAACATACCTTTCCCAGGAAATAAGACGTCGGGGACTGTCCATAGGACGCGTCGTATTTGCCATAGAAAATGTCCATTCTTACCCTGTTTTGTGCGGTCTCTGACCAATACTTTTCCTTAAACTGGCGTTTAAACTCTGCTAAATTTGTTATTTCGGGTCGTACCGCTATCCACCAGTTATCCTTAGTATTTTTAAACGTCTCGTCAAGCATCTCTCTTATCCTGTCCCACCTTGTTTCTCTACTTCTCCCAATAACCTCCTCCATTCTTTCCAAAAATTCCATTGGGTTTCGTCGATAGTCCTGGAAGTTGATTACTTCCCTGTTTTCACCATGACACGTATGAGTGTTTAGTATTGGTGTGTCTCTCAGCTCCTCTAATCTTTCCTGCAGGTTTTTCTCTCTCTGGTCTATTTCCATAATACTATTTTTGTTAGTTTTTATCTGTTCGTCCAGCCTGTTAGCGATGTGCTGGACTTCTCCCACCTCCTGCATGATGGCGTCTTGGTTCTGCCTTACCCTGTTTTCGAGATTTATAACATCTTGTTTGGTCTCTACTGTTTGCTCCTCTATACTTTCGAAACGTGTATTGTTTCCCTCCCGTAACCTTTCCAACTGTTTCTCCATGTTTTCGACCTTCCTGTCACTATCGATCTTATTATCATCGATCCTTTTGTTTACTATTTCGTATTTTATGCTAATTTCTTTTTTCAGGGACTCTATGCTTCCTTTTATTTCCTCCTTATCTTCCTGTCTGTTTTTATTCAGGGATTCTATATTTTTGTTCATACCCTCCTTTAAAGATTCTATACTTCCTTTTATTTCCGCCTTGTCTTCCTGTCTCTTTTTATTACTCTCCTCCCTGTCTTCCTGTCTATTTTTATTCAGGGATTCTATATTTTTGTTTGTTTCATCCATTTTTTGGAGCATCATCATTAATATATTCATGTCAACATTCCCTGTTATTTTTTCTGGTTCGGGTTTCTCTGTCTGTTCTACCATTTGTATGGGTTCTTCTCCCGTTTGTTCCTCTAATTCCTCTGCCGTTTGTACCGGTCTTTCCATTTCTAGTGTGGGCGGTTCTAATTCCGTTTCCTCGACCTGTACTGCCTCTCCGTCTTCCACACTTAACTCGGGTTCCACAGTCTTCTTCACCTTTTTTCCCTTTGGTTGCGGCATTTTAATATGTTGGTAGTTGCCGGGCTTGTTCCGTCTTTTTCAAGCCTCACTAGTTGGGCTGCCAATTTATAACAAATAAAAATGTAGTGGGTGTTGTTTAAATTGTGTTGTGTTGTAATCTGTCGGGCGTTACCTCCGCGCACTTTTGTTACTTACTCTGTTGACTGGATCCTCTGCAGTGATGTAGTCCTGTAACACAACTTAAAACTATGCTTTTTGTGGGCGCCACTTGGAAACGTTTGTTCCAAGAAAAAATTAAATGTGATTGATAAAATTTTTAAATCTACGAAAAGATTTAAACAAGTCAGTTTAGCTTTGAAAAATCAGTTAAGTTTAATGGTTCTTAAAAAAAACAAACAAATCGTCTGAAGGACTATCATTCATAAAAAATTATAAAATTGCAGAGAAAAAAAAATTTTACAAGTTATTATTATTGACAATTTTTTATATGTCCAATCAAGTATCGGCTAGTATTTCAGATTTTGACTCAGTTGACAAGCATGAGTTTAATATGTGAAAAATGTTTACTCTCAGGACGTGACTCCTTTGAACTACCAAGACATATCAATTAGATGCCTTACAAGAAAAAACTAAGTGATTTGAAGGTGTATGTGTGGCGTGTAAAGTACAACTGTGTGATAAATGTAACCAGGTAACAACTGACTTTAATTTTGGTAACTCACGTTCCAATGGTCGTTTATTCTCTCACTGGACACTTCCTTCGGGTAGTTTCTCGATCTCGCCTCTTCGGGTGTACACTGAATCTATTTAAAGTCAAATTTTGCGATCATTACTTTTTCCGCACTTTTTGTCTAAACGTTTGGCAGTAAAATCTCGTTCAAACGCCGCCACTACGAATCATCTGTTTAGCGTTGATTCAGAAATCTGCCACCGCAGCGCTGATTCCCATGCAGTGTTGAGGAAGGCTAGTGTATAGTTTGTTTACGTTCGGGGGAATTATTTGTCACGTTAGTCAGTCAATGCGAACACAGCAGAATTCGTTCTCTATTTAAATGTATGGTCCCTCCTGGGCCGTCGACGTTCTGGCTGCGTGCTTTCTATTAAAATTTGCCGTATCGCTGCTCTATTTCAGCGATACTTTTTGGCGACTCTCGTTGAGGTTAAGTCAGTCGGGTATGTCTATGTACGGGAAAAAGCCTTCCTGCCGTGTCTTGTCGATTTCTCGCCTCTCGGTTTCGCCTTAGCTGCGTTGATCAGTGTTGTGTGAGATGCATCAGTTCTGGAGTTCAATCTTCAAGTGTTTGTTTTTTGGTCGAATTTGGTCTCGCTTTTATACTAAATCGGGATGACTGTTTTCGTCGACTTCCGGTATATTTGTGTAAAAATTCTTTCTAGATTGTTCGAGAATAAACGAAATGCAATGTCATAGAACAATTTTCACTTCCGTAGAAGCTTTTAGAACGAATTTCTTATTCTTCATACAATGGATATTTCAAAATTTACACTGGTATTTATCAAACAGTTTCACATTAGTACTTACAATTTGTATGCCATTAATGTATTTAGATTCCTTGTTTTTTACTGAATCTAGCGATACTAAATATGATTGGTATCTAATTAACTTAAGTCTAATAAACATTACAATTTACAACCCTCACCTTGAGTTGTAGTCATTAAAAACTCAATATTTATAACAAAAATTGTTGTGGAGTTATAAAGTTCCCTTCACAAGCTGGACATCTACTACTACTACTCTCCTACAACAAAATAAACAAATTTTAACATCAATCAAACACAAATAAATACAATTTTATATGGCCTCTGCTCATGGCCTAGGTTCTTGTCAGTTTTCTAATACAATGATTAGTCTTTTTCCTTAATATATGTGTTATTTCACCACTATACACACAGAGTTTATTATTTTGTCTATCTTTTGTGATACCTGGTTACTTTGTACATATATTATATTTATCACAAGATGACATAGCATCATTGATTGGTCTTGAGATGTCATTTTTTATGGTGTGACAAATCTCACTCTAATTAGTTAAATTCTTTTAGAATTTACTTTACTTTCAACTGAGTTTATTTCTTATTAAGGTATTTTGATGTATTGTACCTTTCTATCTTATTTTTGTTAGTATTTTGTAAGTATTTAGCCAGATATGATTAGTTTTGTACTGGATAATTGGCTTCAGCCATACATGGTATAAGTAAATATTTTGCTGACTTGACTATTACAATGTTAAAGTTGGTCAGGTATATTAGTATAGTTGCTTTATATCATATTACAGCTTTCTAATACAGTTTGGTTGCATTTTGGCAACATTCAATTCATAAATTATACAATATTAGATGCCTATTACATGTTTTTTGTTAACACTGTTTTTGGCTATTTTGGCTGCTTTTTATTCATTTGACAGCTTCCTTTATTTAAGATAAATTGTTCACTATTGTCTGCTTGACAATTACATATAGTTTTTATTTAAATCTGATAATAATTAATTTTTTCATGAAATCTTGGTGTATGGTCTCAAATCCAACACATTAATATTTTTTTGTCATAACAAATATATCATTTTTATTCTAACTTAAACTCTTTCTAATAATGTATTTAAATCATTTAATACATTTATTTTATTTACATCACATAATATAATAATGGATCATGTCCATTTATTCACAAAAAATAGTTTTTAATACCCTATTCATAGTTATAAAACTTAATAATTATTGACTCTATTCTGGTGAATTCTGACATTATTTCTCTCTCTTATAGTGTCTTATGGTTTTTTTCACTCTTATTCACTTTAATAATATATATGGGGTTTTGTCTTAGTCATAGTTTGGTCGTTTTTTTTCAAGTTGATAGAAATAATTATTATACAAAATTACACAATTTTTTGGGACTACTTGGGTTCGATACTGTTCACTTCACTTTCCTCTTATGCTAACTTACTATATAAATGATTTCTTTTTATGGAACGTTCTGTGACGTTACAACATTTACATTTTTCTTTAACTATTTTTTATAACTATTTACATTTATATATATATATATATATATATATAAGTTATATATATATTGTAATGTGACAGAATGAGAAAGGTCCTAATAAGGGAATAGGCCTAATATAAAATTATATATATATATAGTAAAACAATTCACTTAAGTTTATTAAACTGACAAGGAAAGTAAAAAAAAAAAAACCCTAAAATGTAAGAAAGAAGTACACTGCAATGTCCTATAAGGTAAAATGTATCTTAATTAATAAGTAAAAGAAAAGAAAAAAATGACTGTATATAATATTAATGATTAAGTGTGACCAAGACAATTAGTATCTAAGTGCAAAATAATTGAGAAGTGTAAGTTGCTAATTACACTGATAGGACAGTGATTGTTAATGGCAATTTATAGTGAACAATAAATGTGATAACAACAACAACAACAACAAAACTAAGTGTAAGCACCCATAATAAAATATATAAGATGTAAAATGACTGATATTCGATACATAAGGACTAACCATTGGTTAAACGATCTTAATACCTAAAGAATATCAGAGTAATAACAATTGTTAAAACTAATCATGTTTTTATGTTAATAGAATACCTTTAGATGTTAATATTAATGGCTAACATTTCCCTGTTTTATTGTGAAGGTGGACGAAAGAGAAAAAACTATCATTTGTATTGATACAAATAATGTGAAAACTAGTTTGTAGTAATAAGAGTTAGATGTTAAACAGTTGTTGAAAAAAGCTAGTTTTGTTATTTACTGCTGATTAGAGTTTTGAACATGAAGATATCTCTTTATGTTTATATGGTTGTTTCAAGTTAATGTTTTTATATTTATTACTTAGAACTAATTCTAATAATCAGTAAGTAATAGACAATTAAATTTTATATAACCTTAATAAGAATGTACTAAACCAACAGGCCATATAGCAAGTGTAAATAGGAAACGTACTAAAGAAATGTCAAACAGTAGGCCAATGTTAACATAAAAATTCTTGTAAACCTAACTAGTAAACCATCAAATCATAGTAAAGTAGTAAGAGATGATAAAATTACTAAGTTAGGCCGTATTTAAATAGTAGCAACAACATTTTAATAAATTAATTAAATTGTAATATGATTTTTGAAATGACAAACCACAAATAATTATCTATAAATAGAATTTTGTAAAATGCTAAAATATCTATTAGGACACTCACATATGTCATGTGAGGTAACAAAATGTTTGTCCTTTTATCAGGACAATCACTATGTAAACTAAATTAAGACTAATTAAGTATTAAATAGGGAGTAATTTCAATTATAAAATGTAAAAACTATGTACTTTAAATAATCAGGGTCACATGACCTCTTAACCCGACGGTCTTGACCAATGGGAATTTTTGTAATTTTGGTCAAGCAAGTCGAATGAAAAAGAGAATTTCTACACTCTATTGTTAGACACGAAAGCATTCGGAACATCTCCATGCAGCTCTGGTCCAAAAAGTGAAAGGAAGAATCAGATCCAAGTTGAAGAAAAGTGATTTTTATTATACATAGAGTCAAATGAGAAGAAAGAAATAATAATGATAATATAAAATAATAATAAAACGAAGAACAAGTAAAACATTTTTTAAAGTGAATAATTCTTTTCAACCAAAAGAAACTGGTGAGAGTTAACTTATTATACTATCACTCTTAAAACTACACGACACCAGAATTAGCTCAAATAACACTTTTTCACTAGAATACTAGTGAAAAAAACTAATTTAATCACAGTGAACATTTTATGTGATTTATTTTATTTGTAAAAACTTGTTTTAACGTAATTGAGAATCAATTCCACTAATTTTGTATGACAACAAGCCGCCATCTTGCCACTGCTACTAGTGCATGCCGGTATACCCATTATTCCTTGTGTTGGCAAATCAAACTGAACAATTATTTTTGTTATATTTTATTAATTTTAAGTTTTGTCTTTATTAGTAAATAAGAATTATCTAATTTGTAATGTACTGTACTTCTTTGTGGACATTTTGGAACTTTTTAATAGCAGCCCAAAGAACCAAAAGATTAATATAAAAACTGAAGGTAAGTTTGGAATCGAACTGAGAATAAGAGTCGATATGGGCATTTCACAACTTCGACCTCAGAATTACTAATGTTGTATTTCATGGAAACAAATTGATAATAATTATTCCCAATTGATGTAAATTGTGTTTTATTTAAATAATAAAATAGAATTGAAGGAGTTTGTTCAAATAAAAGAAGAGTGAAACATTCTCGACGACTTAAATAACTTCATCACACCTAATAGATTACGAAGCCAGATAACCTCCAAATAGACAACTCGATACCACAACCCAATGCAATTACCAACAAGCCTAGTTCCGCTACGCAAATGAGTTTAATGAATTTTACATAATCCATTAAACAAACGATAATTATTTTCTTTTTATAAATAAAAAATAAAGAAAGCGGGATTAAAGGGTATTACTGTACTGTACTACTACGGTTTTATTCAAATCACCACATCGACGTCAGGCCTAACTCACCAATTCATCAAGAAGGTTATCAATATAACTAAATCATTACACAACAAAGTAAATAAAATAAAAATAGAACAAAATCAAATCATATAGGGAATTAAATATTAAACAATAAAAATCAATAAGATAAGTAACACAAATAATATTTTTAAAAACAAAACGTTATAGAATGGCGATTCCAACGTGAGGCGTTATAAAAATAAATTCAAATAAATAATAAATATTCATCATATAAAAAGTAGAACGTTACAACATATATGTACGGCGTGTGTGTGTGTGTGTGTGTGTGTGTGTGTGTGTGTGTGTGTGTGTGTGTGTGTGTGTGAGTACGTGTGTATATCTGACTGTGTGTGTATGTTTTTGTATGACTGTTTTCTTATTATTTAAGAATTTCATAAATGTAGACGACCACGGTGTATAAATACGTAATGCGAAGTAGTTATTTTAGTGGACTCCCCCTTAAACTACATAATTTTCACCAAATTAAAGTTTTAATCATTATTTTACTTTAATTAATTATTATTTTAATTTAATTGTTATTTATTGTTTCAGTTTTACAGACGCTGGATTCGTTTGCCCGATCGCTTTCAACAATCATAGAATGTTAATAAAACTTACAGACGAAATATTATTTATATGTTGAAAATTTTTATTTTTAGAAGATGGGAATATATGATCAACTTAGTAGCAATCAAAACTTTCAACACCCTTATTTTTTCAGCAGTGATGAACACCGTCTCAGAAAGTAGTTAAATGCCTGTTTAAATAACAATATATGAGAAAAATTGTATTGTAACAGTTCTAATACTTGCACCATAATCTTAATATAACGTTACATAGATAACGTTCTTTGTGTAAGAACTCATTTCAACACCTCAGAGATGAAAACAATTATAAATTTTACTAAAGACGTTTTATACAAGTGGCACTCATTTTACACAAAAGTAAAAATAATTCATTACGTAGTAGTCACAATAAACAACAACAAATGGTAGTTGCGTCGACTTTGTTTATACAGATCGCTGTTAAGGTGTAAGTGTTTAGTCTTTCGTCAATGTTTAGTCGTTCGTTTGTGATAATATTCTGCAGCTTCCTATTTATATATAGCTCAGTACGCCTCATATTGTTACTTGATTTATCATCACAGTCCGTTGAGCAATAGACAAAACGTTTCTCCGGACGGGGATGACTGACACGGCTCCCTAAACCAATTTAGGTTACTTCAATGAGAATCTGTGTTTATTTTATTTATTTATTTAATCCGACGGCGGTCGTCGACACACGGCCATCTTATAAGTTGATCTATATTATGTTTTGCAGCGTCGCCGCATAAAACATTAGCGCGCGAAAACACACACGCACACACACACACACACACACACACACAAAGCATACAGTTGTATGACAATGTTAACTGTATTAACTAGTGGACTGACTGTATAAATGAAAGTAATCTAAAATAAAGGGAAAAACGGTTCCCAGTGTCAACTTAACAATTCGGTGAGCATTTCTTAGTAAATTGTGTTCTTTGTTTAATTTTCTCTCTTAATTAATTTAGATAATCGATTTTCTTCTTCATAGTACATAGTAAGTAAAACTTTTGAAAGTTTGTTTTGCCTTCGTCAGTGATCGTCAGTGAACTTTAAATCAACTACGGCCTAATATTCTTTTCAGCATATTAAAAACTAAAATTAAAATAAAATTACACAGTAAAAATGGTATAATTTATATTACAGCAGAAATAAGAGGGAACGACTATTGTTTCAGAAAACATTTTATAATTTGACTGATTTGGACAGAGCGTAATAATTTCTCCCTAAACAAATATTAACTTCTGTGTTAATTTCAGTCAACTAGAAGTATTTTTTAAACAAGTTGTGTACTTCTCTGACTTGAAAAATATACTATAACCAAAGTGAGAAAACTGAAGGGTACTTTAGTACTGGATATTCTATTTAAAAATTATTTTACTCGATTAAATCTTTCAATGTTTCCTCGATTAAATCCGTCCATAACGGTCGGAAGGCGGATAGTACATATGATTTAGTGCTGGTGGTGTCTTACATATGTCTATTACACACATATCCGGTCACCAGCCTGTAGGGCAAGTTAACAGTCGTGGTGCAAAGTAACAGTACTCTGGGTTGTGCTCTCCCCAGAAGCAGTTAACATGGAACTCATTTGCTTGAGGTGGTGAGATGCAAATTCAAAATTTTTCAAGTTGCAGTAACCTTCGTGCTCAATTTTTGACAGGCAGACAAATAATTATGACAGCGATGGTAAGTTATTTTAATTTAAAATTTATCCTTACTTATGTTGCTGAAAATAAAAAAAACATCCTTTACTCTGTCGCTAAAGGAAGTGGCAAAATCCTCTGCAATCACACAATTTTACCGTGTGGTGGCACGTATTCGAAAAATACCATTCAGGTTTGGACACCATAGGTACTCACATACACACACTTTCTCAGACCAACGCAGATCCAATAGCTCCATCCCATCCCTTACTTACCATCCTTGTTAAAACAGTGATAACAGATTTTATGAAGAATACTCAATTTTTCTTCTACTAGTGTTTTAGATATATCCTTATCATTTTTATATTGCTGTGTGTATAAACTGTTTTTTACCATAAAAATTGGATAATAAAGCTTATTCAATTAAGTTTTTTAAATTATATGTATATTAATATTAATTTCGTCATTTCTAAATTATATAAAACATAATAAAAGTTATAAAGTTGGACTACTAAAATTTAATAAATCAAAATCACATAAAATTAAGTTGAGTCTGCATAATAATCACTGCGATTTACGATGTAATGATCTTAAAAAGTCATGTTATTGTAATATATTTTCAAATGTGTTAATATGAATTCAAATTTTAAAAATTATCAGAAGCTGTAAACAGTGTACTGAGTAAATTAATGGCAAAACGCTTTCATTAATGTTTAACATTAGACTGTGTACAACTAACAAAATTAAGTGTAAAAAGTTTGAATATTGTTTCCTCTGCGAATCTTTGGCCATTACCATTTAGCATAAATGTGACAATATATATCTTGAATGAAATAACGTTTCGATTGTTTATGTTAAATTATGAACTCTTTACTTTGACTAGGTATTTAATTTATATTAATGATTAGTTGTTCAAAAATTGAAACTCTTCTTCAACTTCTTTTAAAAATTCACTGTAAAACGTTCCTACGAATTCGTTACCTTGCCCTTATTTTTCTATGATTTTTAGTATTGTTACGACATCACAGAACAATTTACGTGTTTGTCGAATGTGCCAGAAGAATCTCGATGTAACGCGTGTGGCGTACGTGCTTGTCGACGAATTTTCGAGAGGTTTCTCGAAGGCGCCAGCCGCGCGGACTGTGTCAAGGCCGCAGTTAATTACGTAGTTCACACGAGCGCTAAGACGCAATTAGGAACATTCTGGACTGTGATCGCAGGTATAAATACATGGCGGCAGCGGCCTTAAGTCAGTATTAGTGCGATATATTTACAGTACGGTTCGAGAGTTATAGTAGTGATATTACTGTGCGCGTTCAAGTGGTTATTAGTTAAGACTGGTGTTTTATAATCGGACGGTATAATTACAATTTATTGTAATACAATTGTGTTTAATATTAGTGACATTTTATTGCGTGTGAACAATTTTCATTTGATTTGTTGTAGGGACTGTGTTGTTAATTACGAACTGTTTAACTGTAAAAATTAAAGGTGTGATTAGTGACATAATTGGTGTCTTGTATTTTTGTTTCCACTGTACCTACGACGATCGAGTAGACGTCGTAATAGTATGCTATATATTCTTTACCAGAAGATAGAAAACTTCTCTTATTTTTCAACCTTAAACTTGGAAGAATAGAAATTTCTATCAAGACTTTCTCCACTTTGTAAACTGTTCTCGCTACAGTGTAAGAGACCTACAAATATGTCGCACTATTTTGCTATCTCTCTCTTCTTCGTCTCCTCAACCCAGAGGTTGAAGAGCTTGCAATTTCTTTCCTCCCTCAGAGCATCTCTTAATCACCACGTCCCTTCTCCCTTCTTTTATCTCATCCCTTCTCCTCCCACTACACACCTCGATCAGGGTGGTGAACCAGTTTGAGTAGCCTAGCAGGTGTCCAACCATACGGCTCTCCTTCCGCAATAGCTCCAATCACCGCCTTGTTTCATCTACGCTTTTCAAAATGTCATTATTGGGTGCTCTTTTCCGTCCACGACATTCTTAAAGCTTTCCTCCAGCACCACATTTCAAAGGCTTCAGGGTAGCTTCTCTCGAATTTCGACAATTTCCGAGCCATATGTTCATGTGCTCCAACAAATCTCTTTACAAATTTCTTCCTGGTTTCCATGAACACGTTTTTGGATGCAAAAATACATATTTTCTTGAAAAATGTTCCTCTTCTTTGAGCAGTTCTACTTATTATATCATTAGTGCATCTCACGTCTGATGTAACGCCGCTCTCAAGATTTTTAAGGTATCAACTTGCACTATCTACCTACGGTCTAGAAATGCCTCGGCCTTTTGTTTCCAGTTCTGCATCACTTTATAACTTTTGTTTTTTGTTAATTATCATTATTTTAATTTATTTTTTAGGATCGTGTTTATTTCGTGAAGTGCATTCTGTAGTTCTTAATCGTTGTTTCCTAAAAGTGCAATGTCGTCTCCAAAACGGATGGTTTTATAAAATGTGCCATTATTATTCTTATTCCGTTTTTGCTGGTTTTCTTGATCTCCTTCTTGCATACTTCACATACAAATTAAACAATAATGTGGATCATCCACAGCCTTGACTAACACCTTTTGATATCTTTGCTTTAAGTCTATCCCGGGTTATGAAAACTCTCTAGTTCTTGTAGAGTTGCAGGATAATTCTTCTATCCATGTAGTCTGCCTATAATTTCTGAGAATTTTTTAACATTGTAATTCATTCTTGGATTTTGTTATCCATTGATTAACTAACGTGTCCGTTGATTGACTAATTATAAGTATAATACTACTGACTCCGAACACAAAGTTTTTATTGGTAAAAAAGTAAAATTGTTACCTTATAGCCTGAACTAGTTTTTGCTTATTACAAGCACTAGGAGCGCTGTCCGTCTTGTTCTTCGTGACGGCCCCGTCGTTTGAAAGATCTGTGCCAACGATCTTTCAATATAGTATTTGGCAATATAGTATCTATACCAACAGCTACTAACCCACATACACAAAATACACAAATTTATAACACTAACATACATCAATAACCGCACTGAAAAAATATCCCACAAATTAAAAAAATCAGGATACAGAATCGTATACAAACAAAACAGAACACACACTATCAAGACACACACACACAAAGAACAAAACAAATTTGATCTACCTGGTGTTTACAAACTAAATTACTCAGACTGCAATAAATTCTACATAGGCCAGACAGGACGTTGCTTCAAACAGAGATACATTGAACAACAAAGGCACTATACTCCACCACCGAATCTACTTTTGCAAACCACCTCATTGAAGCAGACCACACATACACAAACATAAACACCAACATGGATATTCTACACGTACACACAAAAGGTCGAAAACTCTTAAACAACTAGAAATATACAAACACACAAAAACACATAAAAACGACATCCTAAACGAACAGACACAATTCAAATCACACGTACTATTCGAAAATAACACTCCGCAAACACAGAACATCGATCTTTCAAACGACGGTGCCGTCACTAAGAACAAGACGGACATCTCCTAGTGGCAGCCTCTGACGAAGCTTGTAATAATCAAACACTGGTTCAAGCTATAAGGTAAGAATTTTACATTTTTACCAATAAAAAATTAGTGTTCCGAGTCAGCAGTATTATACTTATAATTAATTATATTCCAGTTGATGTTGTCAAATTCCAAATATTCCAGTTTTTGATGACAACAAAGGTTATCATCATTTCTTCGCTAAGTCCCAGATTTTGTCTCCAAAATTATTTGCGGTGACAGTATACCTTCTTGTCCTCCCCGATTACTCCGAAAAACAAACTGATCTTGTAACTTCCCTGAGTTTTCTTTTTCATTCGACGACAAATTATTCTACTTAGTATCGGTAATGCATATAACACTCAGGCTCAGAGTTCTGAATTCGTCAGTTTCTGTCCGATGCGGAACCGCTATTCTAGCTGGTGCGGTAATTAATTTTCTGTACCACCCCTAAAACCAGGATTGCCACTCTGTTGAGTACATCGTATGGAAGCCGCCTTTTCTGTTTTCACTGCCATAATATTGGAAACGGGCAAATTACAGCATACTAGCTGATAAGCCAGATAAATCCAACGTTTTACGAAGAGTTACTCCTCGAATCCTCCACCTTCCACACCTCTGAGTAGTGAGGTGTTGCATCGGGCTTTATGCCAGAAAGAAACTCCTCACATCTTCACATCTGTTACGATTGACCAAAAGTACTATGACATTGATACGACAAAAACAAAAAGTAGGCCAAAATATACAAAAAGCCATGAGTATGACAAATCTAAACGATGATGCCTAGACCAACAGAAAAGTATGAGAATCAGATGTTGGAGAACGTCATAAAACGTTCTAAGTCTAGACCGATCAACAGAGCATACATTTGTTATACACGTTTGTTTGAGTGTTCTAACAAAATACAATTTATTTAATTTCTTATATAAATTATATTAATAGGTCATGTGGTATGATAAATAATACTGTTATGTGCGAAATATAGCCTATGAGTCGTTATTTTACCCGTAAATAAAGATCTCACGCCATCGAATCCGACAAAAAGTGTAAAGTTTTTTTCCTATAGGCTACTGTCACTAGAGTGTCCGTGGGAAATACCTCTTAGGCCTCTATAAATTATGTTAAAGTTTTTGTGTGGTCAACTTAATTTCCTATTTTCTTTTTAGTAATCAATTTATTGATTAGTTTATTCTTTCTTGTTTCCTTTGAGTGTTCTATCATATAAAGGTGAGTGTTATTATTCTGCACTATAGAAAACGTAGTCCGAAACGAAGCACTAGAGAAACGTACAAAACATATGAAACGAAATTCATATCTAAAACCTGAGAGTTAAATAAAAGTAATGTGCGTCATTAAAAGCAAACACAATCTTTTGTGTTTCTTAATTTTTTGTGAAACGTATAGCTTATTGGATTTTAATATTCGTAAACTGAATAACCAAAATTATTCAAGTAGTTTTTAATAAAACTGAAAAATTCAATAAAACTTATGTAAATAAGGCGAAATTTCTCAATATAAAAAACAATAAATCTACAAAAATAATGTTGTTGTTTTTTTGTTCAATGGCAGTAATAATTTAAACGATTAAAGAATAATCGATGCAACAGAATATCAGATAAAGACATAAGATATGATTTAGACGTGAGTTAATGCGAAGGGGGATAAGTGTTGTCCAGCAGCAAATTTAATTAACAAACAAGCTACGGTAAATTCACGACTTGCGTTGACTTCTGCATATGTCGGGTTTTCGCATACTTCATCAGAGACAAATAATAAATCATGTTAACCATAATAATGACTTGCATTAAAAAGTATTATTTATGACTATTCATACCAATAAATACTTTACATTGATGAGACGGCACGATGAAGGCAGATACCCCACGAGAATATATTTAGCGAAATATGAAGCTGTTGCCTCAGGACACTAAATGTTTATCTTTGATTTCAGGTGGTAGCGCTCCGGGGGATTTTAAATTACATCCTGTTAATTTACCATTCGTTGACTACGGGAAGGGGAAGTCAAAGTGGTGGGAAACTAGCATCTTTGGTAAAGTAACCAGAGCAATTAAGTATGTTTTTTTATGGATTTCCATCCAGCAACCAAAATGTATTTGATTGCTCTATATGAGCGTAGACCTTAATTATTAGCAATGCCAGTATGAATTAAATAAAAATGTAGGTGAACATGAATCGGTGTAAATGTGGAAACACAGTATGACCACTTAAACAATGAACATACAACTGTGTTTTCTAATAATTAAGTTTTAAATTGCAACAGTTGAATATAAATCTTAATTGCAAATTATATTGAATATATTAAAACTCAAAAAACAATTAAACGTTTACAACTGAATTAAAACAATTTTACAGTAAGCTTTCGGTTAAATATTAGTCCTTGAATACAATACACTGTAAATCGCTGTTGAAGTTTTCGTTATGACAAATAAGAAGTATCAACTGCACAGAAAACATTCAATCTCACAGTGTAAAACCTTTCTAATGTAGGTTAGGCATGACTTTTTAAATCTACTATATTCCTTCATATGAATAATATACATCATTTTACCATTCGGGTGTTAAAATCTGAAAAACGGACGGCAGTCAGTATTGAGTCGATAAAACAACACACACACACACACACACACGTTTATTTATACAAGATATCGGTAGCCGCCTTCAGATTACACTAATACCAGAAAAAATAAAGATAATATGAATACTTCTGTGTATCTCAAAAAGACAGTCGGGTGAAAAAAAAGGTAGACAAAATAAACGCATTAAACACTAATTACTATGTTTAACAAAAAACTACTTTTTACGTTTTTTTCTTTGCACCTTGCGTTACTTCTTTAGTGTATTGTTTGTTTTCCGCGTGGCTTCTTTTTCATTTACTGAAGGTCATGGTTCTGCAACATAAATTGTTTTGCTTTGCTGTATGAGTAGTAATTAGTGTAACTACGGCGAAGTGCGGTACGCTGTAGGCTATTGCTCTGTCAACAAATGGAAAAGATAGCGGGCGGCGTCTCGCAAATTCCTGAAATCCACCAGTTAAGGTTGTAACGTCACAGAACGTTCCATAAAAAGAAATCATTTATATAGTAAGTTAGCATAAGAGGAAAGTGAAGTGAACAGTATCGAACCCAAGTAGTCCCAAAAAATTGTGTAATTTTGTATAATAATTATTTCTATCAACTTGAAAAAACGACCAAACTATGACTAAGACAAAACCCCATATATATTATGAAAGTGAATAAGAGTGAAAAAACCATAAGACACTATAAGAGAGAGAAATAATGTCAGAATCCACTAGAATAAAGTCAATAATTATTAAGTTTTATAACTATGAATAGGGTATTAGAAACTATTTTTTGTGAATAAATGGACATGATCCATTATTATATTATGTGATGTAAATAAAATAAATGTATTAAATGACTTAAATACATTATTAGAAAGAGTTTAAGTTAAAATAAAAATTGTATATTTGCAATGACAAAAAAAAAATATTAATGTGTTGGATTTGAGACCATACACCAAGATTTCATGAAAAAATTAATTATTATCAGATTTAAATAAAAACTATATGTAATTGTCAAGCAGACAATAGTGAACAATTTATCTTAAATAAAGGAAGCTGTCAAATGAATAAAAAGCAGTCAAAATAGCCAAAAACAGTCTTAACTAAAAACATGTAATAGGCATCTAATATTGTATAATTTATGAATTTAATGTTGCCAAAATGCAACCAAACTGTATTAAAAAGCTGTAATATGATATAAAGCAACTATACTAATATACCTGACCAACTTTAACATTGTAATAGTCAAGTCAGCAAAATATTTACTTATACCATGTATGGCTGAAGCCCATTATCCAGTACAAAAATAATCATATCTGGCTAAATACTTACATAATACTAACAAAAATAAGATAGAAAGGTACAATACATCAGAATACCTTAATAAGAAACAAACTCAGTTGAAAGTAAAGTAAATTCTAAAAGAATTTAACTAATTAGAGTGAGATTTGTCACACCATAAAAAATGACATCTCAAGACCAATCAATGATGCTATATCATCTTGTGATAAATATAATATATGTACAAAGTAACCAGGTATCACAAAAGATAGACAAAATAATAAACTCTGTGTGTATAGTAGTGAAATAATACATATATTAAAGAAAAAGACTAATCATTGTATTAGAAAACTGACAAGAATCTAGGCCATGAGCAGAGGCCATATAAAATTGTATTTATTTGTGTTTTATTTATGTTAAAATTTGTTTATTTTGTTGTAGGAAAGTAGTAGTATTAGATGTTCAGCTTGTGGAAGGAACTTTGTAACTCCACAACAATTTTTGTTATAAAAATTGAGTTTTCAATGACAACAACTCAAGGTGAGGGTTGTATATTGTATTGTTTATTAGACTTAAGTTAATTAGATACCAATCATATTTAGTATCGCTAGATTCAGTTAAAAACAAGGAATCTAAACACATTAATGGCATACAAATTGTAAGTACTAATGTGAAGCTGTTTGATAAATACCAGTGTAAATTTTGAAATATCCTTTGTATGAAGAATAAGAAATTCGTTCTAAAAGCTTCTACGGAAGTGAAAATTGTTCTATGACATTCCATTTCGTTTATTCTCGAACAATCTAGAAAGAATTTTTACACAAATATACCGGAAGTCGATGAAAACAGTCTACCCGATTTAGTATAAAAGCGAGACCAAATTCGACCCAAAAACACTTGAAGATTGAACTCAGAACTGATGCATCTCACACAACACTGATCAACGCAGCTAAGGCGAAACCAAGGAGGCGAGAAATCGACAAGACACGGCAGGAAGGCTTTTCCCGTACATAGACATAACCGACTGACTTAACCTCAACGAGAGTCTACGCCAAAAAGTATCGCTGAAATAGAGCAGCGATACGGCAAATTTTAATAGAAATCACGCAGCTAGAACGTCGACGGCCCAGGAGGGACCAAACATTTAAATAGAGAACGAATTCTGCTGTGTTCGCATTGACTGACTAACGTGACAAATAATTCCCCCGAACGTAAACAAACAATACACTAAGCCTTCCTCAACACTGCATGGGAATCAGCGCTGCGGTGGCAGATTTCTGAATCAACGCTAGACAGATGATTCGTAGCGGCGGCGTTTGAACGAGATTCTACTGCCAAACGTTTTGACATAAAGTGCGGAAAAAGTAATGATCGCAAAATTTGACTTTAAATAGATTCAGTGTACACCCGAAGAGGCGAGATTGAGAAACTACCCGAAGGAAGTGTCCAGTGAGAGAATAAACGACCATTGGAACGTGAGTTACCAAAATTAAAGTCATTTGTTACCTGGTTACATTTATCACACAGTTGTACTTTACACGCCACACATACACCTTCAAATCACTTAGTTTTTTCTTGTAAGGCATCTAATTGATATGTCTTGGTAGTTCAAAGGAGTCACGTCCTGAGAGTAAAGTTTTTTCACATATTAAACTCATGCTTTTCAACTGAGTCAAAATCTGAATTATACTAGCCGATACTTGATTGGATATATATAAAAAAACTGTCAATAATAATAACTTGTAAAATTTTTTCTCTGCAATTTTATAATTTTTTCTATGAATGTTAGTCCTTCAGACGATTTGTTTGTTTTTAAAGAACCATTAAACTTAACTGATTTTTCCAAGCTAAACTGACTTGTTTAAATTTTTTTTCGTAGTTTTAAAAAAAATTTTATCAATCACATATTTTTTTTTCTTTCTTGGAACAAACGTTTCCAAGTGGCGCCCACAAAAAGCATAGTATTAAGTTGTATTACAGGACTACATCACTGCAGAGGATCCAGTCAACAGAGTAAGTAACAAAGTGCGCGGAGGTAACGCCCGACACGATTACAACACAAACAACATTTAAACAACACCCACTTCTTTCTATTCGTTATAAGGTACAGACGACTGAAGACTTTCAGACTTCATTATGGAATTGGTCAACTTAGCCTTGTGTATAAACAGTACAAAGTGGTGCAATATAGTCAGTGATGTACATTATTTTACACCGATTGGATTGCGGTATTAGTGCAACGGTTAGGTTATTGTTTAATTACCTGCGATATCGTAATTATATAACTTAGCGACTGTTATTATATCTTGCGTATAGTTTGGATTTGATACATACTTAACTGCCGTATTTTAGGTTGTCTAATTCTTATTATTTCCCACACTGAAAACGCCTTTAAAATCCTGTAAAATACACCGAATACTATGAAGTTTCTAGTCTAGTGTAATAGGTCTAAAGTAATCTACTGAAAGAGAAATATTGTTATAGACATTCCACTTTGAATAGAACGTGGTGTAGAGTAGTAATGACAGTATATGTACTGGATATTCCTTTACTCCTTTGCCGGTGAAGGAGTTGTTTGTTTTGTCATCGCAGAAAGTCTTTACCCCAACTGGAACAAAAGGATAGGTGAGTTAACACCGTGTACATTTGTGGGTCAACAAAGTTTACCTCAAACGTAAAGAGCCTCAACTTGAGTAGAAAATGCTAATCGTTTTCGATCAATTTAGACCAACCTTAAAACTGTATTGAAAAAAATTAAAGCATAACAAGCCTAATTGTAATTCTTGTGTTAATGGGCTATTGTAAGCTATTACGAGAGATAGCCAGAAAGTAAGTTCCAATGCGTGTATTAAAGAAAATAAAGAATATATTTACAAAATATTTTTATTGCTATTTAAAATGTACACCTTAAACTACTTTTCTATAGCCTATAGTTACTGTCATTGTCGTTGCACTTTTCGTAGCGGGGCACCAGGCGTTGTATACCTTTGTCGTAGAAGTTTCCCGCCTGTGAGTTAAACCACATATTAACAGCTTGTTTGACACTGTCGTCATCATAGAACCACTGGGTACCAAGGAAGGATTTAAGATACTTGAAAAGGTGATAATCGCTTGGTGCGAGGTCCGAGAGGAAACGTTTGCTTAATTTTTTTACTTGAAGTGTGCCTCACTCCGTGGATTGTTGTTTCGATTCAAGGGTTGCATGGGACACCCATGTCTTGTCCCCGGTGACTTAACGGCTCAGAAAGTATTCACCTTGTTCTCTGAATCGTGTCAAAATCAAATCGTGTTGTGCATTTTTAGAACCCAGAGTGCACACAATTTCAGATAGTTTAGTTTTTCGTACACAATTTTGTAAATAAGTGAACGTAAAATTTCTGGAAAATGCAGGGAGAGTGACGTGATAGTGAATCGTCCATCTTCTCTAACCTTTTCTTTAACTGCACACACCATATCGTCTTTCACTAAAGATGGTCGCCCGGAGCGTTCATCATCGTGAAAATTATTGCGTCCTTAATTAAAGTCTCACACATCTCCGTACTATAGAATCACTTATTGCTACTTCTCTATAAACACTGCAAATTTGGCGAAGAATTTCAGCCGCCGTATACCCCTCGCATTCAAGAATCACAGTTCTATTTCACTCGCTGCGTGCGTCTTAATTTTTTTCGACATATGAACAAGTACAACGAACCTTACGCAGTGTAGAATTATTTAAAAATTGCATTATTGCTTTGTCAACGAATAAACAAACTCGCCGCGCATGCGCAATAGCGTGACTGCATCGATACCGTGGCAATATTTAAAAACCGAATTTACTTTCTGGATACCCTTGTACTATATTAATAAATGAGTCTAGGCATGGCCGGCTCTAGTAGAAAGCCGGAATATTAAACGTGGCAACGTTGCGTCTGAGGCCTATAAGCATAGTGCAATAAAATAGCTAAAGTGAACATGTTATATTCTGATTTAATTGATTTAATTTCATATCATTACTAAAATCATGAGTAGGCCTATTTATAGCTAAATCTTAATTATAGGTCTGTGCGCACTTAGTACTAGGCTATACGTTTAAGTTGAAGGAATTAGTGAATTAGTGTTAGATCTAATAAATTAATTTTGTTCGAGTTATTGAATTCGTGTCATATGAATTAGTTAATTATTATATTTCTTAAATAATATAACAGTATTTTACATAATAAACTTTTCGTTTGCAAAAAAAAGAAAAATTATAAAACTGCTGTTAATCGGCAATTAAAATGACGCGATTTGGTTATTGAAATACATAAATCAAGAGATCGTCTAGTCGGCCTCAAATATCAGCTGGTTCCAGTGTTGCCAAGTATAATATTCCGGCCTTCTACTAGAGCCGGCCGTGGTCTAGCCCGTTGTATACTTTTATATGTTTTTCTAAAGATTAGCAATCTGAAAAAAAAACTAAAATAATGTGCCCAAATTATGAAAAAAATTAAGTTTACGATTTTAGTGCAGATATTATAGTAAGTTATAGCCTATTTATCCAGTGCATTTTATACAAATGGGCCTCATAGTCAACGGAAAATACGATATTACACTAGTTTCATATTTTGTATGGAGTATTAATAAAAATTGTCCCTACCGATTTCTCTGTATTTAATAATATATTGTTACCTTTAAAATTATGATTCACGTTATCCGTAACAGTGGTGTCAGAAGTGGATACTTTTAAATGTAGAAACTAAATCAATGGCATGACGTAAGAAACATTACTGTGCGTTGATTGTGGCCAGCGATTTTCAGTATTCATGACTATCAATTTCTCTGGCATGTATTGATTTATTTCACTGTACGAAGATCACGGCAATACCATCTCTACATCAGTATTTGATAGGCCTACACGTAACTTATATGGCGTTCATTTTACTTGACTCTGTACCCCATGAGTGAGAGGCGTACGTTTATGTTACCGTATGTTTATTCTCGAAGTTTTAAAAATAGTTTAGCTGAAGTCAGCTGTCGATTTCTTGTAGCCGAAATGTTGAATTTTTTAATTAAATCTTAAATTGATAACGATACTCATGAAAATTAAAAAAATAATCCGTCACCACAGACTATTCTGTTGTGGACGTTAAAATTGTGTAAAAATTTATTTTTAAAATAATATCAATTTTTTTTTAAGTTTGGTTTTTAAGTAATGAAAACTGACAACCGAAGCGCACATAAAATGAGAGCCAGCAAGCATGGTGGAGAGCCACGTGTGGGTACCTGCACAAACAGAGTAGACACGTTGGCACGCTAGTATACAAACAGCGGGGATTGCGTTCATTAGCGCCATACCGTAACACGACTGTTAAACACGGTGTTGAGTTAATCAACACAACTGCATCTCCCCGCCGTCGTTTGCTTGCTTACTTACAGTCTAAAATATTTATACATAGACGCTGTATGCGGTGAAACGTCAGAAAACAAACATTCGTTGAAGCACGTGCAAATTAAATACGATATTTATTATCGCAGGCTACCAACTGAGTTACAGTAATAAAATTCTTCATAGCTATCTATTAATCAATATTGTTACGATTCTAAGCAGAAATAAGAAATTGTCTTTATGATCGGATAACTGACCAATAATTATAGATACGTGCTTAAAAGCCATTATAATTTTTCGAGTCCAGAACATCTGAGAGAAAACTTATTGTATCCTGTGTACAAGAAGACGTGAAACGTAATGCCAATAAGAAATTAATTGTTGCCAATAACAAATCTAATATTATTGCAAGCATAGAAGTTCAAGGTTAGTAGGACAAAAATCCCTAACTCTATCAACTTTAAGTTTTACAGACATTTTCATTGAGAGCTAGCACTTCTTTCCGATCAGACAAACTGACACTGACAACTTTCTACTGGACCCCTAGAGACCGTTTCAGTTAGACGAAATTGAGTTGCTGGCTACCAGTAAATAATTTGAATTGCAGATCTTGTTGAACGTAACATACTATAACACCTTTTTTTTAAACAATAAGTAGGAAAGTGTGAAAATTAATATAATAATAATAATACAGAATGAAACTCTGGAAATAGATTTTTGGTTGTATTTTAAGTAAATATGCCTACGAATAAAATGGCGAATAAGTATCATAGTTCATACAAAAAAAAAGAATTGATACCCTGTCATGGTATATGTACCAACCCTATTGATCGTGTTTTTCACAGTACTGTTTTTAATTATTGGAGAAGAATTAAGTTATGCCTTTGTCTTTTCAGATACACGCTGGTCATGAATAATACGATAAGTTTCGCACGAATATTATAAACCAAATAAATTTATCTCTAAAACTAACTTTGTAAGATAATTTCGGTCGACTAATTGAGTCATAATAGAAATACAAAAATTTGGTTTTTCAGCAAAAGTCTTCTTTAATTTATTTTTAAATTTTAACTTTCAAATTACAAGTTTTGTATTTTTGTGTTGTAAAATTGTTTACGCATTTATATAACTTCAGTAACAGAGAAAAGGCAGTTAAGCACTGTCTTGTAAATATTAAAAAATTAATTATTTAATTAAATATGAATTGAAATTTAATTTAATTCATTAATTCAAAAATTAACAGTAGATTGTAAAATTGTGTTGAATAATTTTAATTATTATTATTATAATAAAGTAGAAATTGTAAACTCAAAAATACTGGTATATAATAGAAATTTCTGTTTCAATTTGAGTAGCTTTACCTTTCATTATTGGATTTTTTCTACAAAGTTCACTCAATAAACTTACAATTCCATTTTACGAATGATGCTAGATAAAGGCGATGAATACAAATAAATTAATTGCTAAATTAACAACGCAAAATTTGTGAGTTCATCTAGTAACGAAGGTAACTTTTACATGTATTTTGTACTATCTATATTGTTCTTTTCTCTTGCTATTCTTACCTTATATAAAATATAGGTAGGGAGAAGTTTGTGTTTTGACTTAAAGAAATTCAATACCAAGTATTCATTAAAAATACATACACAAAATTATATAACACAATGCATGTGACTTGACAAACCATTCAAACCGTGTAGATACATTTTAGTGTATGTCTACATGAGATACAACGGAAAGTAGAAACGTTTTGTCTCTAAGAACACGTTTACTATATGTATGTCAACACGAATCTTACAGCTTGACAGCACTGTAAACTTGTGAATCGCTTACACGCTAAGCCATCAGATGAGTCTGAACATGACAGGTATACGATTGTTGTTAACGAAAAATGTTCGCTGAACTGAGGTGCTTCAATCTTGCTAGAAATTAATAAACTGATTTAGTTAGCGATTACGAACGCGTTTCCCAATAAAGTAGCAGGGGGACTTTTTCTGATGCAAATGAAAGGGTCTGAATCAATTAACAGTGTTGAAAAAATGTATACAACTAGATTTTTATGTTTTTTTACTATTTACTTTCTAAACGACTATTGCAGACATTTAATCGAAAACTAACTTTTAGCACGCGTGAAACGTTGGACGGTAACTTGGAAGACTCGAGACTTCTGAACAGATATTGCCGTTTCTGGATACAGTGAAGCTCACAAATAAACTGGCCAAGACAATATAATAAATCTTTGAATTATTTGTACGTAATTTGCGGCGAATGACAAAAAAATACAAAATGAATTAATAACCATCTGCAGAAATATATTTTGTTTACACGAGGAAATAGGGGATACCTTTTGGTTCGCCTTCCGGTAAATTGTTAATCGAGACCAGAACAAAACATACTATTAATTCTATTACTGATGATTGCAGATGAAAATCCCGTTAAAAAATAAAACCATTTTTGTATAGATTATATTGTATGTATTTCAGTAACTTAAAATCTCTAGGCCTACTGTCTTTAGACTTTAAGTTTGTACAGCTAACGTACTGGAAAATTCATATTCGTAATTAAGTTATCAATTATTACGTTCACCGTTTAGTTGGATTGTCACCACAGTTTATTTTGTTGTGCGAAAAAGTCTGTCTTCTGTTTCTCTCTTAACTTAGTTATACGATTCGTCACGCGCGATTGAGCAGAGTAGCACCGCCATTAAATCATGGACGCGAACGAAATTTTTTTTATAAACGTTGAAGTGCTTTTTTCATTACTGTAATTCCTTCATCATGATTTCTTTTTACTTTACATCTAACATTATTTAGTCTTTATCCCTAGAAACACCACAGTTTTCTCTTCTGAGCTATCTTAACAATTTTGTAATCATAAAAATTAAAAATTGTTCTCTTGATTTGGTTCTTATTCACTCATACAGTATATATCCAAATACCTTTTACATTCCGATATTTCACATACGTACACAAACATGATTATTTTAAAACAATACTACAAATTATGTTTTTAATCCTGTAAATTGTGTACTACTGTACCTATATAGACACCCGGCAGAGTTAATCGAATCCTCGATTAAAGCAATGTTTCATTGCAAAGTCCTGCTGAACATACGTGGTACAGACACTTAATATGAGAATATGCACTAAAGGATACTTCAGAACTGTTATTATATCACGACAGTACATGTATTGTTATAGGTACTTGATGTGAATTTATGTGAACTCAGTTTGTGTACAAAGATCACTTAATAGAATGTTGCCTACTCTCCGAAATCGACTCCATACGATACATTACTTTAGGAAGTAGCGAACAAATTCTTAATTTGTGAATATTTGTGCGTACACATATTAAAAATGGAAAATTTTTAAATATAAGTGTAAGTGATTGTACCATACAAATCAAATCGGCAAACTTAAAAACTATTTGTCGGTCGTAAGTTCTAACTGGAAACAAGTGATAAAATATAAAAGACCACTTTGTGGGTAGTTTATGTAAACACGAGAACAGAATAAATTTATGTAAACACGCCGTTCATTCCTTGACAGTATCAATGACGATCATAATGATTATGATAAAGATATGATGATGATTGTACATAAAAACACAAATAATATTTAATGATCAAATTCTAGAACAGGTGAACAATTTTGATTATTTGGGGAATTATATGGGCTATGATAGGAACTATAATATTAGTGTTAAGTTAGGGAAGTTCCAGATGATCTGTGGGACAAGCGACCGTATTTTTAAAAAGGAGGTACGTCGAGAAACAAAATTAAAGTTATACAAAATTAGTTATGGCAGCCCTGTACTGTTCTATGGGTATGAATTCTGGATAGCAACCAAGAAACAAGACAGTAAAATACGGGTCTCAAAGTGGCGTTCTTAAGAAGAGTTAAAAGGTGTTGTAAACTTGACCGTATAAAGAATGAAGCCATAAGAGAAGAGTTACAAGTTTATAACTTGAATGAAAAATTAAAAGATTACAAACAACGGTCTAAAGAACACTTAGAAAGAATGTCAGACTGGCCACACAAATCTGGAAATTCAAACCTATAGGACACAGGTGTTCTGGTAGACCCAGGAAGAGATATGGCTGGAGGATCTTTGAAGACGGCGGAACAGGCAGTACCTTGCCTATGCCGTGTTGTGAAGATGATGATGATGATGATGATGATTTAGTATAGTGTAGACCTTGGCTTAAGCTTTCCCTACGTACACAACACAGCGATTACATTTTTATGGCATTCTGAAACACAGATAACATTAGAGGGAATCCTGACTATTAAAAACCGTACTAGTAATACTGCAAGAGATTTGTAGACAAACTATTTTTATTATAAATTAAACATATTTAAAAGAAATATTAACTTGTTACCAGCTTATGAACGTCCATGTGAGATAATATTTTAATTGTTTATATGATGTAGGGGGCTGTATGGTGTAAACGATGTTTAGAATACACTGTTATTTCGATAGCAATCGTAGATATGGTGAAATTAAATTTTAGAGACGGTATAAAATCATAAATTTTATCTGTCTCTTTTTATCTAAACCAATGGTAGTTTAACAATTCTACTACAAAACGCAGTATCCATAAGTACTATTCACAATGTATCAACCAGTAAAATTTTCTAAATCGCAGATTAAAATATATACAAGCGTGTTAGTACTTCGCACTAATTAGTAAGAATTTACTAGGAATACTTTTACTGAGATTATTGGGTGAGCATTAGGAATGTCTATGAATTTTTCTAGACGAGAAATACTTACAGAGGAAACAAATAAATCTTTAAAGAGACTTTCCATATTTGCTCCCATCAACGGTAGTGGGAAGGTGTTGTTATTGTACTTTCAAAATTATGTCGTCGCCTTTGACGAAACAAACATCCACGTATACATCATTATTAAATCCGATAATCAGCATAGGTTACTTAAGAAATACAATACAAGCGATGAAATCTTTGTTTTGCTCGTTTGTTTTCTGTAGAACGTTTTATGAAGAGAAACGAAATATTTTAAAAATAAATGTAAAGTACTTACTCGTTAACAAATTTTATGCTGCCCTTTCTAATATTGGATAAGAGTTTATCTTTCTAATATAATAGTCTAAATATATATTTATTATTAAAACTAGAATGCTACTTTTTTTAACCAGATGATAATCGCTTTTTATCTCTATTTTATACAATCGATTTATATAATTTCTTCTGATTCCGTGTAACAAAATTCTGTTTACGACATTATTGGTTTTGATACTACCTTTAGCGTCAAACTGTATACTATGTCGAATGTATCGATCACCAGTACCCGCTGGCTGTCATACCCAATACATAACTGGTGAATCCTATAATTCCCGATGTTGAGTACATGTATTAGTGAAATCCTCTTAGTAAATTATGCCCGACACAGTGCAATCGGTGCGAGTGCTCTGTGATGTCAGCGCGTTAGGTATTGTTTTCCTTAATATGAATTATTTATGTTTATTTCGTCAGTACCAGAAAGTAAATGCTTTACTGGAAACCACATTATTTCATATTCCGAGTGAATATTGCTGATCACGAAGTTATATTTTACTGCTTACTGTTTATTACACAGCGCTCTCAAATTACACTATATGTTGTTATTAACCACGAAGGCAGAACTACATCAGGAAGATCCATCATAAGACGTGTAAATAATAAATACTGTTATAAAAATGTATGGGCCTACTTGAGCAATATCATAGTAGAAATTGTTTTTATATAAAAGTTAGGATCTTTTCTTTCTGTGTATCAGTTCCCATCATTAACAGAACTGATTTTCAATAAAACTATAAGTAATTTGAGTAGATTTTTAAATATATTGGCGATGTAGGTAACTAAATAAAATAACTAGTTCCTACAGCTGCAAATCGCATATTTCGTAGACTCGTGGGACGTAGATCTTACGTGTACGGTATACTTGTTTTCCATTTATATTTCTTTTCAAAGCATAAATCATTGCAATTATTTTATTCTTGTGTTTTGTTGTCATGACGTGTCCGATTATCACTAATGATTTGTAAACACTATCTGACGCGGAACACTAATATTTCAGATAAACATTTTGCCTGAGCCAGCTTTCATTCATTGTGATCTTCTTCAGTGGCAGCTGTTAGGAACGCTGTAAATTTCATTTTTGAAAATGGCAACATTGGCATAGTGACGTAGTTGACATTGATTGAAATAGTTGAATGTGCGTTGCGTAATTTGTCAAAAAGTATATGTGATTTGAATTGTGTCTATCTGTTTAGAATACTGTTTACATATGTTTTTGTGTGTTTGTTTATTTCCAAATGTAGTGTTTAATTTTCGGCCCTTTCTGTCTACGTGTAGAATTTCTGTGCTTATGTATGTGTAGCCTGCTTCAATAAAATGGTTTACAAAGGTGGATTCGATAGTAAAGTGCAAAGGTTTTATGTGTTCGACGTACCTTTATTTTAAGCTGCGTCCTGTCTAGAATCTGTAAAATTTGTTGCATTGTGAGTTTAGTTTATAAAATTTCTTTTTTGTGTGTGTTCTGTTTTTAGTCCTAAATACACTTTGGTAACCTCATTTTACGTCCATGTTCCATAAGGAAATGGAAGTATGGTCATGGCGAAAAAAATCGTGTTCGAGATAACGGCTGATTCTGATTGTACTACCATCAAAACATGAAGAAAAGCCATTTTTCGAAAAATGTGTGTGTGTGTGTGTGTGTGTGTGTGTGTGTGTGTGTGTGTGTGTGTGTGTGTGTGTGTGTGTGTGTGTGTGTGTGTGTGTGTGTGTGTGTGTGTGTGTGTGTGTGTGTGTGTGTGTGTGTGTGTGTGTGTGTGTGTGTGTGATGTTTTCTATGGCAAACGATAATACCCGTAAATGCAAACAGAATCAAATACTTTTTTGCATACAGCCCTGAATTGTAGAGTACTCAAGGCCTATTGTTTTTGGTGACGATCGGTTAAGGGAAATGGGTAGTTTACCTGCAACGTTTTATGTTTTAACAAGGGTAATTTTTTCTATGACGAACGATAACTGCCGCATATTCAAACAGAATCAAATAATTTTTTTAAAATTAGAGTGATATTTTTTTCAATTTCGTTAGTGATAACGACACATTTCGTTTGCGACAGTACAAATAAGTGAGGTACTGAGCATGAAATATAAAAATTTAAATTTACTTAACAAACTGTAAATAATTAATAATATATTAGAAATAAGCATGTTTGGGATTGCAGGCTTGGCTCATACAAAAATATGAACAGGTGTTTCGACCTTAATCGACGTGCACACACACACAAATGTAACTGAAAGTGTGTACACCAGTATTTTGTTAGTGTGTGTGAACGCAGGTCTCTGCAGGCGAGTTTACCACCCCAAGATGAATAATTGCACAATTACTGTTTTTCCGTAATTACTCATAAACTAGAAGTAAGAATTAAAATCCAAAAGCACCATAAAATGTAAATAAATTTACTAAATACTGTGTACGAAAACCACGCGAAAGTGACACACCGTACAAGTGCAATAGTGAAATAACTGTGTACAAATCGAAAGGGTTAAGTTGCAATGTCCAAAATTACAGTGAACATGTGTTATAAAATTAGTTATAAGATAAGTATAAGAGTATACTTACAGGACTCTGCAATTCGCAGAAATATAAAAAATAGCGAATTTGACAAATAGTGGGGGAACTGACGCCAAAGACAGTTTCTAACATGTCGATTTCGGATCACTGCAGGGTGTCGACCAAGACATGGGTATAAATAGAACACGCAAGCTGCAGTGGTTCTCTTCCTTGAATCATCCACGATGCAGCGGGAGCTTATGCCCGTCAGCACGGCGTATTTATTAATTTTTTATAAACAGTTTAAATTTGCCAGTTACGTACAAATACGTAACTAAGCTGTAAGACAATCATTGTAATTAATAACAGCACTACTTAAGAAGATCCATTAATGATTCGACACTAGACAAGAGAAGAGTTCCATAGCGATTCGACGCTGGACAAGAGAAGAGTTCCAGAGAGCAATACGACGCTGGACAAGAGGAGAGTTCCATAGAGATACGACGCTGGACAAGAGGAGAGTTCCAGAGAGCGATACGACGCTGGACAAGAGGAGAAGAGAGACAGCCGACGCTGGAGGCGAGACGAGGACGACCACCGATGGAACAAAAATGATCGAGTATGATTGACGACAATAAGGTGATAGACAACTTATTCATATCTTAATCATACAAAGAATACAAAGACAGTTAAAGACATTAATATTTTATTTAAAAATAAGAACAATGTTTTTTTTGTATAGTAGAGTAAAAATTACAGATGTTTTAGAAATACGATTAACGTAACAAGAGCTCAAATTAATATGATATAAAATGATTACAAAGAATTTAAATAAAAACAATTAGTATTTGAGAAAACAGTACTGAGAAACAATAACTATTAATATTTTTGAGTATGTCATAACTTAGAAAAAAAGATTTAAAAATTGATTTTGAAACATATTAATAGACTGAGTAGTCTAAAAATGAGATTTTTCTTTTATTTACTATTTAGTAGCATAGAATGTTTAGTTAGTAAGGATGTATATATCTTAAGCCTTACGGCATAATAACAAATAATAACTAATGTTTTAAAATCGAAGTCAGTGCCATGTGCACATATATTTTTTTTTATAGTATCAAATAAATTTTAATTACCGTTTCAAGTTACATAGAGTTCTTATTGCAGATACACCTGACACCCAATTTAAATGTTGTATTGTTTAAAGAATTTGTCAATCTTGAACGTGAGATCGTTCACGCCTATTTATGTGTATGTAACGTTGCATAAATTTGGTGCTCCAAGATCGTGGGGCTCCACAAATTTAAATTAAATTAAATTTGCAAAATTTGTCACGTTATAATATGTGAATGTTATAAATGTATGGTCGCTTTCAGTATTTGTGTGTTGTTTTTTTCGGGTTTAGCGTAGGAGCCTGTCAGCAAGTTATCTATCGTATTCGTTGCCTTCAGCTAAATATTTAATTACTTACTTATTTAATTACTTATTTAATTAATTTTATTTAAAGGATGCTATGTCAAGAGCTGACACACAAATTAAAGATTTTGGCAAAATGGTTGTATTACCGTCCTCTTTTACTGGAGGAGCTCGGTATATGCACGAACGGACTCAGGACGCGATGACGTATGTCCGCCATTTTGGGTATTTTGCTATATATATATATAAGTTATATATCCACAGGTGTAATTCTGTAAAATTTCTAATTGGTGTCAATTAATTTGAATTAAATTTCAGTTTAAGTGGTTTCTCAATTATTAGTATTCTAAATTATTAAAGTATTAATAAACAGATATTAATAATAAAACTTGTATCAGTAAGAATTTACAAAGCTTGTTACCAGAGTGTGTACTGTATGCGTCGTCTCTTACTGTGTAGAGAGAATTTAGGCATCACAATATCTATGAACTTTAGTAGTCCGCAGAAGTACCAATTCGCGTATCACGTGTCGCGTGACAATGTCACGTAACGTAAACAGATATCTGTTACCAAAACCACAACTTCGTCAATTACAGGTGCGCTATAACGCCTACCGCGAAGCGTTTGATCACCGCGATTACAGCTCTCTAATTCCGATTTGGTATATTATCTAACCAATCACCGTTCAGAACATGTCCTTACCGTCCTGGACAAATAAAAATATGGCGCCCGTCCCAATAACCGATGTGCCAGAATTTTGTTCAGGGGGATCTGTCCCAAACTTTGCGACCGCTAGTTCGATTATACACCACCCATAAACAAGCCGTGTCCTAACTGGTTAACTAGCAACTGCTAAGAACATAACGTAATATCTTGTTCACACATTTTATACAATAGTATTCTTTTGCATTATCACAGAAAAAATCTAAGTTATTTCATATTAAATCTGAAATTTTAAGGATTATTAATTACTTACATATAACAATACTCGCATTCACTGTAAAAATTTTTACATCATAAGTTTAGATTTTCGTTGAAACATACAACCCAAGATACGACTTATCATAACACGTGAACTTGTAATTGGACGCTAAGAGGACTGAAAGGATGCTGGGCATATTTGATTATTGAATATTGAGGAAAATGTTTGCCCTGTATTTGTCGTAACACTATGATGTCTGGTTGTACTGATGAAGAAAGCGCCACTTCCCATATTACTGTCGCTAAGGTTACCGGGCAAGCTTCTACCTCAGTGCCAAACCTTAGGTCTACAATCAGTGTACTTTTTACTAAGCGCTGTAAAATCATTTATTAGTATCGTTGATATTACCTAATTTTATTTCAAAATGTTATTCCATTATATCTTTGTGTTTATTAATAACAATGTAAAATTTATTTAAATAAATACTTATTCCCATTAACGAAACATAAGCCCCGTTGACGATGACGTCCCACTGATCCCCTCCAATCTTTAGCACCTCCAGTCAGGCGCTCCTGTCCAGACTGACTTTGTAAACGCTGGCCTCTACTATCAACAGTTCCCCTTTGCAGCTCAACAAGGAATGTGGTGACGTATGCCATTCCACTGCACGCATCACTGTAATACTACACATTTAAAATACGTTTAACAAAGTTTCGGTATTACTTGACTGTCTCTCACAAGGTATTTCTTGTAGCGAATAAAAAAAACACTTTAACAAAATATTCAGTAAATTACACTTACATACAATGTACGAACGTTCAATCTAATACGCACACAACATTACAACTAAATACGTGTGAACAATGTGTTCAGAAACAGTAATACCGCACCAACACAAGCACGCACTATCATTCAGTAGACCCCCCGCTCCTCAGGCGTCTCATCAGCAAAGCTCGTGTACCGTACCTAATGCTGACTTGTAATGGTGACGTATATAACGTACAACTAATAGCATCGGACGTCTCATTTGTAAAATGCGACAAAATGTAAGATAAATCGCGTAACTGTAAAGTAGGAACCAGGAATATTGAGACAATCTGATTGCAGTACGTTTGGTTAACTAGGTTGCTAGAATCGCATTCGCGCAGTTGGCAGCGTGCGTCTTACTAGATGAATGAATCGCGTTCGCACGGCGTCGGTGGCAACTAGTTTTTTAGTTTTGTACCAAAAAATGTTGCCTGCATTATACAGTAAAATGGAAAGTCTGTGTCTGATTCGTGACTGTAAACGAAGTAAAAAATTTCGTGGCAATCTGGTCCATAGTTTCTAAATTACATTCACACCATACCAACATATTTTCAGAATCTTCTAAAGTTTATGATATCAATACGGAAGGTATGTCGATCGTTAACTGTTTAATGACACAGCCGGCTATCAGGGCTGTTATTCCAAACATAATTAATGTGACTCTAGACCTTGTGAAAGCCATTTGTCATATGCGCTAATTATACAGAATTCCAACACAGCGAGCGGAGCACAGGAATGTAACGCAGTACAAGCTGCTCCCGTTACCACTACGTATAACATAGACTATACGATTGTCATCTGTTAGCCTAACCCTAAATTAATTACATCGCGTTATAATAATGGAAACGTTTATTCTATTAAAAATGAAAAAATTAGTGTTCGATACTTCCGAACTCCTTGTTTTGCTTCATTTTCTCCCAAAACTAATTTTTTCAATGCAAGTAACTTATATAATCGTACTTAATGTACGTGGTTTTTTAATAATTTTTTATTCCCTTCAAACAGAAAAATGGTTAAACTGTCGTTTATCTTAATGAAGCATTTTTTTTTTATTTTACTAGAAATGAAATGGAGGGTTAGTATATTTGCGCTAGGCATCCAGCTAATTCATGTGGTTAATGAAGTTAAATAACCGGACTTTTTATTATTACGGATCTTCAGGTAGTCTTCATTACTTTTTATTTGTTGTTGTGTTTTGTTATATTCTGTTTTAATACCACTATAATTTAATACCCGTACTTAACATCCGCTTGGTTAATTAAATCTATCGTTAAACATTCAAATTTAAAAAACAGAAATAACACTGTTGCACACCACTATAGAAAAAATTTCCGATTAGCGCTTTCAGGCTTCACAGCTCATCATCAGATCGGAAATATCTGTGATAACTTGAAAACGAAAATCGGAAATGTTTTCTATAGTGGTCTGTAACAGTGTGATTTCTTTTTGTGATTATAACCAATAACACTACTTTATTAAGTAAATATTCACGTTTTACGAACATTAATAATAAAACTCAGTGATTGCACATAAAACATTGATAATGTGTGAAATGCTTTTACAAATAACAAGCAACGGATCATTGTCCCAACAGATATCAGGTTACTTCTACTTGTACAGAGTATGTATTGTTACATCATTATATAAATAAAAACCTTGCTTACGTGACGCTTGTCCCGTATTACCGAATCAACGAGTACAATACTACCACAAACTGAAGAACATTCTGTAAAAAGACTACGATAATTCTCCTCCGTCAGCCACTCATCCCCCCTCGCCTACTGCGCTATACGCCGACAAGCCATAATATAATTCTTTACTTTATTTGAAAGTTGTTAATTTAAAAATGATCTCAAGTAATACATAAATGTTTTTCGCTAATATGGAAATTAATTCAAATAAACAAACTCACCGCACCAGTGGTATAACTATGATCTGTCCCTGGGAGCGGGGGATGAGAGTAGCTTCTGAGGGGGTATGAGACTAGCTTAAAGGTGGCTGCCCCCTTTTTCCTCAGGAGAAATGGGAAATTCAGGTTCCTACATATTTGTATAAATAAATAATTTCCTATAGACTTTTATAAATACAGTTTATAAATTCTTTAGTAAACCAACGTGAAGTGTAGGGGCTGAGAAAATATAGAAATATATTCCACTTGACTTTAAAATATTCTGTCTAGAATCTTTTTATTTTTAAATTAAAGGTAATAAATTTCACGTCGTCAGGAATTACTTTAGTTTTAAATTTGTATTTTTAGTAAAGCATGTGAAAATGATTTTCCTTGAATATATTTTGAAAATCCAGATTTACTGCCTTTTGCACTTTAATTTAACGATGTTGTCCCAAGAATGTTTTAAGCAACTTACAGTTTGTGTTAAAGCACCAGTTACAAAATTCAGCAACAAAATCTTCTCATTTTTCCGAATCAAAGTCAACTCAAGCAACTGTTGTAAAGAGGATAGGTTAAACCACAGACTGGACTAGAGGAGTCATGACACAGATAACCCTGTAAGGAAAAGTGTGTCTGGTCGGAAAAGATAAAGGTAAATTAATAAGCTCTGCCTCCATTTTCTAGAACGTGTAAAATTGTATTTTGAAGGTTGCAAATACCTACATTATATATTAAACTAGCTGTTACCTGCGGCTTCGCACGCGAATATTTGACTTTTAATAAGTATTTTAATATAATTTGTATTGTCTGTGTCCATATGGCGTTCTGTCAGCTCGTATAACAATTTTGTACTCATTAGTCAAATTCTCTCCAAAGCTGTTTTCAACAATTGTACTATTCAAACTTGTACTAAATTATTATGTTGTTGCAACAGCCTTTGGAGATATTTATAAAGTACCTGTTAAATCAAAAAGGCTAATTTCTTTATTTTAAGTGTTACTGTGTTAGAAGCATTGTATAACACATTAAACGTTATGTTTTCCTCAACCTCTTATTTATTTCAGCAGTAAACTAAAAACCAAAAACCGTTGTCACCTAACCTCACAAATGAAAACAACACGTATTTTCGCTTTGCGTTAAGTAATAGGACAATTTACAATTAGTACACTTCTTTTCGTCCACATCGTAATATATCGATACAATCGTATATTATATAAAACATCGAAAATGTACTGCAGGAATGGATAAATGTACAGTTCCGACGCCGCTAAATAGCTTTTGTTTATTTACTTGTTACTATGGTAATTAATTCTGGTCTCCCTAATGTTGTTGACATCTTCACTAGTAGTATTTAATATATTTCATTACTTATACATTGCATCATCAGAAATACGTATAAACATAAATTTTTATAGTCGTTTAAAACAATTACAAAATATATAGACCTATCTGTATACAAAATTACAAAATATATCGATACGATCGCATATTAAAAACATTAAAACCTGAAGTAACGGATAAAGGTACAGTTCCGATGCCGCTTAATATCATTTGTTTATTTACTTTTTACTATGGTAATTAATTCTGGTCTCCATTGTGTTGTTGACACCTTTATACGCGTCAACGAAAAGGCATATTTGAAAGCGCCTAAATTGTGCGAACGGGGGAAAATATCAAATTCCAAGTTAGACAGCGTTTTTTGCGTTGTGTTAACCTGTGGAAAATTTGGTGGCAATCGGTGTAACGGTGTGGATTTGTATTCAGTACACATAATCCTCAGACTTTGAGTTTTATACGTATATATAGCCTAGATGTTTATTGGTCGTATTAAGAATATTATTTTATTAATTTATAAATATTCGAATTCCTTTCTTTTCTAATTATTTGCAAGCCTTATATTAACACAGGCAACTGCCTTAGAAAGAAGCCTACGTTAAGTGATTATTGAATTGCGCTGAAATTTTTAATTGTTCTGGAAGGGACTGATAACCCTTATCAATCGCATAGTTATGCCACTGCAACGTACTCATGACTCAGAGCGCAAATAAACACTACTAGTAGTCATGCGCTTATTAAACAGACCATACTTATAGCACCATACTTATTAAACAGACCATAGCAAGTACCGCTCTACTTTACACATTATGCCGAAACATAATGTGAAGGCGCGGTTTAGCTTAGTTTCTTTTGTTTGTGGTCCTCTATAGACGCGGTGCTCTATAGACGTCAGAACCGACTAGCCAAAGTAGCTGACGATTCAGACTCCACACCCACCCCGATTAATACAAAGACTTGTGAAAAGTTCTAGAGTACATTAAACGCCACACAAGTGATCTTGCCTGACTACACAGTAACAACATTGGGTAATCGCAACCAATTACGTTTTTCACGAACTGACTTTATTCATTGCGATAATACTAACTGATATTAGTGAAAGTGTCCAAGTGTTTAATTATTATTCGTGCTGCGAATCATAGTCATTATTTAACTTGTCGATTTTTGTTATTGGCTGCATATAGTGCTTACTGAAAAATTGTATAGCTGGAAGAACTACTGAAAACGTTGTGATATCGATACCTCTGGCTTTCAGAAATGTATTCCACTGTTTTAATATCATGATCCATACAGACCTCAAAATATTACGTTTTTTTAAATATCCACAATCTATCAAGATAATTGCGTTTTATTAATTGAGTACGCTCTAGTTTTACTGTGTTTGCGTATATTTGTAATTTCGGATATTGAGAAAATCTAATATAGACAAATCCCAAAATCCCAAGGCTACAAAAACAATGGAAAGTCGGATGCTAAAAAAGCAAGTCTAACGGAGAAGAAAATAAAAACGATCTGATTAAGAGCAAAGATAACAAGCAGGCGATACATTAGTACATTAGTGCAGGCGATACATGGATACATTAGTGAACAAGCAGGCGAAACGGTACTTCACGAGTCACAATGTCAGGTAACAAAATCGTAGATAGAATGAATGCGTAATAAACTAGAGATCTTGGGCATATAACAGAGGAAGGCCTCAAATGAAATGACCAGATCCCTTGTAATACATCAAGATGGGTGATCTTGGCACGCGATACTGAAAAATGAAAAACATAAGGGAAGGCAATGTAGCCTAAAATGGACGGAATAAGGCATTATAGACAGACGAGTAAACTAAATAAGAAGTATAGATTATTAGAAACGGCCATGCGCTGCTCATATAAGCAAAACGTTTTTATTAGTAGCTATAAACCAATGCAATAGCTACAGTTGCCATTAAGTAAACGTTTGTCAACAAAATGGAGCATTATAACGCTGCATTTTATACCCTCGTTGTCATGTGCTCTCATTATTTCATTTAAAAATTTGCAACAGCTGTTTTGCCGTCACAGCGAGGAGATTTTAATACGATAAACCTTGCTCACAAAGTGAACAAGGACGACATTTATCTCTTAAACGGTTCTTCCGCTCTGGTGAATGTGAATGGTCGTTAAAGCATTCACATATCAGCACTGGCGTATTCAGACTAGTAAACTTTCCTTTGTATATCAACACCATAAAGAGAACTAATAAAAAACACCTTTCCTCAGTTTTTCTGTAAATTAGTTTCTTTTTACATCATCTTTTTCACAACAAACTTTTGATTCTTTTCCATAATAACTAGAACGTGGCAATTATTGAGGTTTATACATCGCGATTATAAGACATTATAATATACTTGGTTTATGGATATATCCTTATTAAGTAATTTATACTAAATTTTTATTTAAAATACAAACTTTTGCTGTTTTTTATCTTCAAGTTTGCGAATAAACGTCATAAACAGTCCGAAAAACTACTTGTATTAGAAAATCAATCAAAACAAATGATTATGAGAGAATAAACTTTAAACCATCTGTATTTGTGTAGTTTCATTTTTAACCAAAAGTTTTTATAATTTTATAACGGATTCGTTTGCACATTTACTATCACTGCCCAAATCTCAATGCTCAAATGAAGCATAGCGTAAATTTTTGTTTCCTCTGCGTTGAACGACTTTCAGGACTAAAGAGATCAATCACCCGTTTCAATGGTCTTCTGAATTGGGGCTCTACACTTCGTCCCTTCCATTCATCGTTGACCTTAGTCTATAACCGGTAAACAGATGCCTTCACAGTGTACTAACATACGGCCCAAATAAGCCTTAATTCTTTTACAAGACTGTTACTTCATCTTCTTCTGCTTTATAATCGCTTCCTTTAATCGTGCCACGCTCAAAACTAGTATTGTAGTTAAAAAAAAAAATGGATGGACTGAAAGCGATAGAGACAGATTTCTTGAGAAGAAGCGGTGATCTTAAAAGATCGGGCAAAATAAGGAATGGAGAAGATTAGTCAAGACCGTTGGTTGGTATAGACACTTCCGTTACAATAAAAGCAGAATAATTAAAATGGAATCGGCACACAGGAAGTATGCAGAAACATTTGCCCTTACAAAATATAGATTTGGCAGCTGACAGCAAAACTAAAAACAGTACAATTAAAACTTCTATCAGGAGATGGAATGAAGAAACCGATGGAAAACTATCATTCGGAAGAAGACTGGATACATGAAAAGAAATGGAAACTAGGATATAGTGCCGGAAGGTATAGCTCAACCCAAACGCATGGAAAAGAGAACTATGTTTTCTCGTTTTGTTATGCGAGTTTAAAAGAAACGAAATATTAGTAGAGAAGTTGGATAACGACAAGAAATAGTTTTCCGTTCACAAATCTGGGCTGACAATTCAACAGTCAACTCAAGTATAGGGCAATCGACAATCGTAAACACATTAATCGAGAAATAGGATTCTCAGTGGTATGGCGCGTGAGAAACCAAGACATACAGTGTAACCAGAAAGCAAGGTAATTATAAAATAGGCTTAGAGATAACCCCTGCTCCATTAGATACGGTTTCGTTAATCAAATCGATACTGCTTCATGTCACAACGTTATCACTGGAGCAAGTATAGACGTGTTGTAAACGTAGGGTCCGATAAAAAAGTTGTATATTGTCAACTATAAATGTATAGTAATGTGTATATGATGAATACGTAATAATGACTTACATGAGAGTTTACGAACGAGATTTAACACACTATTTAACAGACTACCTGCAATAAGTAGAAATTTGATCGTTTATAAGGAAAATATTTTGCTTTATGGCACTGTATTTCATCAGTAGTAAAAAAACTCGGTATAGTCTGTAACACGGCACTTACTGTACTGTACGATTTGTATGGTTCGATGATCCACAGTCTTCGTTAATAAAAAACAGTAGCTACACTGCTGTTTATTGTTTCACAATACTTAATTGACTGTTTAGAGTACTACATACATTACACATTAATACTAACGGACAGTTTCATGTAAAACAAATCTGGACAAGATGGACAAGGAAGCACAGTCTGGCTAGGTTCGACGTATATCTCGAGTGAATATACATGGAATGGATGGAAATTCTTCTTCTTCTTCTTCTTCTTCTTCTTCTTCTTCTTCTTCTTCTTCTTCTTCTTATTATTATTATTATTATTATCATTATCATTATCATTATTATTATTATTATTAGCAGTAGTAGTAGTAGTAGTAGTAGTAGTAGTAGTAGTAGTAGTAGTAGTAGTAGTATTAGTAGTAGCAGCAGCAGCAGCAGCAGTAGTAGTAGTAGTATTAGTAGTAGTAGCAGTAGTAGTAGTAGTAGTAGTAGTAGTAGTAGTAGTAGTAGTAGTAGTATCAGTAGTAGTAGTAGTAGTAGTAGTAGTAGTAGTAGTAGTAGTAGTAGTAGTAGTAGTAGTGGTGGTAGTAGTATTCATTTCTGGCTCAGAAGAGTGTAGAGCATTCCGTAGCATACTAGAAGAACTTAAGGAGCTTATAAAATGCTCCAAGTCTTCCAAGCTAACTTACATAGGAGCTAAGTGGCATATGACCTATTTCGCCTTGCTGTGGAAAAAGAAGCGGACTTACTCCTGATTAGCGAACAGTACCGCAACCGGAAGTCACCGCTGTGGTTCGTTGATCATTTGGGTACAGCTACCATCTGGGTCCTAGAACAAGGGAATTTGCCAGTTCAGAGCCATGTAAGCGGACGGGCTTCGTTTGGATTAAGTGTGGGGTAGTAAACTTTTTCAGTTGCTATCTCATACCCAACGAGGGTATCAGTAAATTTCAAAACAAGATAGACCGCCTCGAGGATGAAATCTTGACCAAAGGAGTTTCAATCGTGGTAGCTAGGGAAATTAACGCGAGGGCCGTGGAGAGGGGCGTGCCACATCCAGTTTTCCGGGGCAAGTACGTGATGGAAATGGTTGTCAGAACAGTTCTCCTTGTAATAAATGGCGACAATAGAACAACTTTCCGACACTCTGGATACACGGAGACTATACCATGTATCTCTCTGACCTCCAAGGGCCATGAGTTGAAGACGGATGGTCATAGAGGATTACACTTGCAGCGACTATTGATGTACTGTATAGTCTTCAGCGAGCCCGAGAGATGGGAAAAATGACGGTTACGGGTGGAGCGGCTCAAAGGTCCATCCTAGGGCCTGACTTATGGTACATGTCTTACGATAGCCTTTTGAGGATAGAACTTCCTAAGGAGTCCATGACGGTCGGATAGGCAGGCAGCACTCGTAGCACCAAGAGGCGTTGAGCTAGCTCATCGGAGTGATGCACGCCGTCAGTGTCTGGATGGCAGACCACGGTCTTTCATTGACCCTGAACAAGAGAAAGTCGTTGCCCTCTTACCTACTATCCTCCCCATGCAAGTAGGAGAAGAAGAAGTGGAAACAAAACTGGTTCTAAGAACCTAGGGGTTATGGCAGACAGTAAGTTGTGTTTCTGGGGACAGATACGTCAGACTGCAGACAAGGCTGCAAGGGGAGTCACTGCCCTGAGCAGACTTATGCAAATGTCAGCGGGCGAAGGTCTAGTAAGCGACGAGTGTTTATGACTGCGACCTAGTCGATTTTTTTGTACGGGGGGGGGGGAATTATGGGCCGAATCTCTCAAGAAGAAAACGTACCGTAAGCGCAGGTACAGAGAAGAGACGCGCTAAGAGTTGCGTCTTCATGCCGTGGGGGCTCCGAAGTGGCCCTTTTAGTTGTTACAGGAGTTGTTTCCGTCGTTCTGCTCGTTAGGGATACATAGAAGGAAAAGAGAAGTGGGCAAGAAAACTGTAATACAAGAGGAAAGAAGACACACTCTTGAAACGTGGCATATTTTTGGGAGCAGCAGCCTCGAGGAAGATGGACAGTAAGGCTCATCTTAGAAATGGATGGAATGAGACGGTATTACCTTACTCACTTTCTGAGTGAGCACGGATATTTCCATGCGTATCTCCATAAGATAAGCGGTAGGTAAGATAAGCGGAAGACATCTCCACATCTTCGTCTGCGGTAGATGATATCAAAAGCAGATAGAATTGGAGGCACAGTTGGGTCATGTAACACCGGAGACGACAGTTGACGTCATACTTAAGCGGGAAGCTCCAGGGACCGGGTGTCATAATACATCGAGACAATCATACGAGTGAAGAGGCCCTTAGATCTTAGGATTTAGATCGCAGCGCGACCTAGGCACGTAAAAGAAAGATACATCAGAATGAAGCTGTAGGAGTGAAAGGCAAGGCCTAGCATGAAGTAATGTGACAAACGGTCCCGGGCTATTGCTAAAAAGAGTATGATAAGGTGTTTTTAGTCGGTAGTCCAAGAAAGGAGTCCGACACCATGGTCCGACATGGGCTGTTGCCCTATGTGCGTAAATAGCATTTTCACCTCCTCAGAAATTATTATTATTATTATTATTATTATCATTCATTTGAAGCCAACCTTCCTGCACTCTACAGCTCAAATCGAGCCCTGCCATCCTCCTGTACTCTTCTACCATAAACTGTTCTCTCCCAAGACTGAGTATTGACAAACATTTTGCCATCCTCATCTACGGTATCCTCCCTTCTACACCTAGGTTTCTCTTTACATGTCTTTCCATTCCACCATTAATAAGGTTTTTGGAATTCTTACATCCAAGTGTCCTGGTAAAAGCAAAAGTCATCAATCAAGGAAGTCAATTCATCAAGATTAAAAACGCTAAAAAGGAATTTTAGAGTGTTTCAATTAACTTCATTTTAACGTAACACTAGAAAATCTTTTTTATTTTCGTAATAACTTTATTTAATTGTTTATAATTGTAAACACAATGAATATTTATAAAATTAGCAAACAATTTTAAGTCCGTCTGTTATTTTAGGATAAACATGACAGTTCGTACCTCAAAACATGTGCATGAAACCAAAAATTTAATATTCTTTGGTGTTATTTTCTTTGCCAAATGTGATGTCCATCTTATTTTTAAATGGGACAAAAGTAGTACCTCTCGCAATGACTGTCGTCTAGTGTTCTGCCAATACATCATTTCATTTCAGCTATAATACAGTGGTGTGCAAACTGTGAAAATCTAAATTAGCTGTAAAGAATGTAACATAAATATTACTAATAAGAGAATTTTTCAGTTTAAAACATAATGATTTTTTTTTGTGAAATTCTATGTAATTGTTTTCGCAACTTTCAGACGGAATACACTGTTTCATACTACAGAAGTGTTTCATAAAAAAGTCATCACTGCAGTAAGGCGTGATTTAATTAAAGCTTTTTTCAGATTACGCAATTTTTATAATTCGGTAACAGTAACTTAAAGAATTAAAACAAAGGCGTTTCACTGCACATATCTTAATGTTTTAATTTTTTCTGTACACCTAATTTTCGGAATGTATAGAACGCTGAGAATATGTTAAGAATAACTTATACGGGTAGAAAACAGATGCTACGTTAAAACCGAAAATGAGTGTAATTTTTATTTGAGGTAATAAATTATCCATGCTACAACTGTAAGCGCCAAGGGACCTGCGTCCCCACCGCAAATTGCACGCAACGCCTACACAATCTGGAAAGTCGTGCCTCGCCCATGAGCGAAATAGTTCACATTGCGTGAATTTAACTACGCTCGTGTATGTACATTTCAGAGAGATAAAGGTTAGAACAAGGCAACATAAGCTTTAAAAACGCTATAAACAAACGAACATTTCTTAGTTTGCTGAAATTTGAAAATAATAAATTTTGTAATTACAACCAAAATCGTGTAAATAACATGTTTTATAACGCGTGTGTGTGTGTGTGTGTGTGTGTGTGTGTGTGTGTGTGTGTGTGTGTGTGTGTGTGTGTGATACAAATACTGATATAAATTTACTTACACTGTGAATTTTAGAGAAAATTAGAAAATGCTAAAATTCACACACACACACACACACACACACACACACACACACACACACACACACACACACATTTTCACTCATACACATTCTCTCATGCTGTCTGGTGCGCGAATAACTGCGTATCTTAGATTAGACGAGGCCTGTATTTATAATATACTATTATATTACTTATTTATAAATTCACGTCTCGTTTAAGCTGGGCAGCATACTCTGTCGTTCCAGTATTAGGCTCGATAACTTTGCGAATTAAGAATCTTTGCATTATATTTCCCCAAGCAAGTCGTCCATGTAGACAGAACAGTGTAGGTAGGGACCATGTTGTGAGTCAGGTCTAGATAGCTCCAGCCATGTGACTACAGTATAAGGTCTGACTTTCAGCCAAACCATTAGAGTGAATACCATGAATTGGATTTTAAGCTCTGTACACCCTACCACCTAGTCCAAGTTAAACTAAATAATTGTCTATGCGTGCAAACCACTTTAAGCGTTTTTGGGCCCGTGCTTCAAGTAGGCCTACACTGAACAGAAACAATTTAATCTAGTCAAAGTTTTAAGCTCAAGATGGGCTACACTGCACGTACTAGCAAACAGAGCAGCTATAAGAAACTAACAAGAAGTATTCTGTATCCTATATGATTCCATTTGCAGGAACTGATACACTGATAAAGACGTAGAAAGGCGACTACAGGCCTATTTATCAGACGTCATGTAACAAGCTGTTATTTACGTCTACATATTACACTGTGTCTAACATGATGCCTTTTGCACGGCAATAAACACTGGAACTGAGGACTGAGGACTGACCTAAAGAACTTAGTAGAGACAGAGAAAATCGTCCAGTGACACCCCTTTATACAATTAATATGATACCATACTAAACATACCATACGTATGAAGGCCAGGTTTTGACCTCACAGTTGTTCCAAACGAAATGAAAATTCACATCTCACATAAGACAAGCTCCCATCGCTCCAATAATTAATATAAAAAAAAATCAGGTTAGCAAAAAGCTTAGTTTCTCGCAAACATTTAAATATATCCGCTAAATATCGTAGAAAATGTAGGGACTTATAAAAGACACACAATAATATATGAAAACCTTTTCATGAAAATTTTAGATCCGGAGACGATTTAATCGCATTTTCACATTTACAAGTTCACTTGAGACTACGGCGGAGATATGGCAATGTGTTCTTTACAGGAGTCTCACTGCTATTAACCAAGTTTAAAATATTTGCTTCTCTACTATTCAGATTTAGAACCCAGGTAAATAAAACTTGAATCTAACTCCAATATATACTATTTCCATCTACTTTTCACAGTTTGTCTAAGCTTTTTTTAAAACTAAAACAACGAAATTTAATTATGTAATTATGTTCTTAAATGCATTCTTTGAACATTGTTCTTATTCCTCTGGCTCTACATCTCGCTGTGAGATTTGGGTTCGTCAAAAATCCTGCAGCATTTCCTCCTGTACTCAGCAATACTCTTCCGTCTCCTAATCCCCATGATTTTTAGATCCTCTAGAACATTTCCCATCCACCGTTTTATTGGTCTTCCTCTGGGCCTGGACTCCAAGAGTTTCCATTCTGTGATAGCACTCGTATCCATTCTAACCCTATCTCTAACAAGTCGTAACAACCTAATGCTCTGCGACTTTATAAACTTTTCTATACTCTTGCATCCAGTTCAAGATTCAGCCTTAAAGATTATACCTCGTAATCTATTATTTGTTCTTATCATTACTAGTGCATAAAATTTAAAATATTATTATCGATGTGAAACCCAGTATCTTTACTTCCAAAATCATTCTCAACACGTTTTTAACCGAGTTCAATTTATAATACAATTTTGTTTACAATTCCTTTAAATTTACATGTATAATTGAGTTATAAAACCTGAATTTCATTCATAAAAACGGAACTAAGCCAGAAAAAAATAGTTTTAAATTTGTGCAATTTTTAAGGTCTTATAAAATTAAAAATAAGTCTTAAATTTAATAAGCTGAAAATTCATATTTGTTGTATTGTTGCAACGTATATTAGTTATGTGATTGTCACTACATTGTTGTAAAGTCATACTAATTTTATAAACATACTTTTCTTCAGTATTGGGTAGGTAAATAAACTTAGCCTTACGATCTTTTATGCCCGTTAGTTACTGTTGTTATAATCGATATTTAAACATATAGATGTTACCATTCTATATTTCTTAAGTAGAAGGCCGAACCAGCACTAAGCTTTTTCAGCCGAGTCAGTAGGCCTATATGCGATCCTCTCCATTATATCTATAGTTTCAACTAAACGTGAAATAGATGTAGGAGATAAATGCGTAAAATACGGTTCTCACTTCATACCATGTCAGAGTATCGCAACGCAAGAGACAGTTTTATCAGTCACATATCAGAAAAAGTCAAGTAACTTCAACAAAATTTATTGCATTTAAATAACTTACGCAACATTTTGAAAATGAAGGTTTCAGTTTCCCGTGGTATAGTTTTTTACTATAATTGCTTACTTAAGTGTAAATATGCAGGGAAACTTCAAAGGAATACAAATTATATGATTTTTGTGACTGGACAAATTGAGCAATATATATTCTAGAGTAATTTACGCAATTGTAACGTGCAACCATGCCCTTCGTTGGTTGGGTGATGAGCAGTTTTACAGCTAGTTTATTTGGTGAGCCTTAGGTGACTGCTGTAACACACAAATGGCCGTTTGAGACTGTGTCGAAAATAGAGCGGGATAAACTACGGGTATTAACGGATTATTGGTTGTGGACTGAAAGCGCTTATCTTCACACTATTTGAGTCACTAATAGAAATTTGATGTACACATAGAACCATATACGCCCAATAAAAAAGTATCATGAAAAAATCAAGTTATGATAAAGAAAGTTACAAATTATATTATAAAAATTATCAAATTATCAGAACTGAAAAGGATCAATGTTTTCTGTTTGACAAGTTTTTATGTACGAATTTAATATCTGAACATCCGTATGTTTTTTAGTGTACTTACTGAGGATGAAGTAATTAACTAGGTAACTAAACAATGGTTTTGTAAAATATATAATAACACTTGGTAAGTTTCACAGATTTTATTTAACTCTGACAGCTGTTTTGGCTACCTAAGCCATTGTCAAAGAGGCGAATGAATGAAATTACTAAACACAGGATGTTAGTAAAAGTGGTGGTGGTGGTGACCATCTGTTTAGGGCGTATCTGGAACATCTGTGTGTTTACTGATACCATGTTTACTGATAACCAAACGTAATCTTTTTTCACTACTAGTCAATAATAAAGAAAAATCAAACACATTGGAGAAAAATGGAGTTTATGAAATATACTGTGCAGAATGCGATGCTATTTATATCGGACAATGTGGCCGTGCTCTGAAACATCGCATTTCTGAACATAAGAAGGCGATTTTAACCAATACAGGTTTTGCAGATCATTGCTTACAACACAATCACTTCATAGATACAAAAAACATAACACTACTCCACAACATACAAAAAGGTAAAAAATGGATTTGTTAGAAATTCTAGAAATTAAAAAAGCAATAAAAAATAACAAAAATGTAACAAATGAACAAACTGAATTCTGTGTATCCCCTTTATTAAAAGCTGTTATTTAGTTTAGTTTAGTTTATATTTTGCATTCAGATTATATTTAGTTCAGTTAATTTTATATTTTGCATTCATGATTATATTTAGTTTTTTAAAGACACCTGACCTTCCCTTGTCTCTTGCACACTCCCCCCTCTCCATCTCAACACAGATGTTCCAGATACGCCCTAAACAGATGGTCACCACCACCACCACCTTTACTCACATCCTGTGTTTAGTAATTTCATTCATTCGTCTCTTTGGCAATGGCTTAGTTAGCCGAAACAGCTGTCAGAGTTAAATACAATCTGTGAAACTTACCAAGTGTTTTTATATATTTTACAAAACCTTTGTATTAATATGTTTCACCAAGTGCCAACGAGTCATCAATTAATATCGTAACTAAACAATGCCTCTTCTCTATTGACCTCCTCTCAATTGATACTCCATTAGGCACATCAGCTAAATACGACTCAAAAACGCGTCGTACTTAGGCTGAATCTGCTGTTAATTAAAGGCAGGTTTGCTTTTGAACAATTTGCTTGTCATTACTCGGTATATACTGTATATATGCTATACCAAATTGTAGGAACGTTTAGGGTGGTTCACGATAAACTAAAAGTTCAATTGAATTAAAATGACCTGCAGCCCCTTCGCTATCGATTATTATTCACCACGGATTACCCTATTGATTCTATGTAACACATTTCTAAATCGTGTATAATGTCAGCGTCTTAGGAAAACATATTTATTTTTTATTTTTTGTGCAATCGTGCAACAATCCTTGAACTTCCGTTAACAATTAAACGTTGCCATTCAATAAGTTTGCTAATACTAATTACAAACTTTTCACTGGTACATAGCAGCCGACAGGTAACAAAATCCGTATAAATTTCAACAGTATCAGTGGCTGCAAAGAATTCTCAGTTATTTCATTCCATCACAGAAATGTAAATTACACATTTCGTTTAGATTTATTTTCACATTTCTCACGCATCTCTTACATACTGTTACAGTGACATGAAAGCAACAATTTAAAGTACTTTCGTACGTTTCTCAGAAAGGAATATTTAAATAATTCCTGAGATACTAATAAAATACACATCAGTAATTAAACTATAACTTCTACATATTTTGAAGATAGATCAAGGGTACATTTCATCTAACATAGGGTTACAGTAAAAAGAACCGGCAGTCATTGATTTCAAGGCGACGCAGTTTCATGATGACGTAATTAGTCATCTGTAAAACTAAGATGCGTGATGAGTTATAAATAGCACGTTCCGGTACATATCAGTGGCTCTATACGAATCGGCTTAATATTAGTGACTTCTAGATTATTTGTACTGCTCCAAGTAACAGAGGCATTATTTAACTACGACTCGTGGAAAGCAAATAGAGCCGGAATAACAGTCAATTGGAGAGCTGTTTTATGTAAATTATTCTCTGCGTCAGAATTACTGCGAAATTATATTTGTGATTGTTAATAAGTAAACCTAATGACTTCAATTCCTGTTATCTTGTGTGAGTAAAGCATATTTCAGTATTTTATTGGTGTGAAAGTAATATTTAACTGTTACGATTCATGTGAAAATATTTAATAAATTTAATAAGAATTGTGCTTTTTTACAACCTTTAATGTCGATTTATTCATTCCTCAAAAAGGTCAGTACGACAAAACATATATTTCGGTTTTTGTATTTGCGCGCGCGCCTGAGTGTGTTCGTGTGGGGGGAGGAAGGGGGAGAGGAAAGAGAGAGAAACAGGGAGAGACCTAGGCCTATATGTTCTCTAATATGTATGCATAAATATGTAAATATACTTATTTCTTTAACCAAGTTCTTTAACCAAGTTCCTTTTTCTGACGCTTTAAGCTTCTAGTAATATTATTTAAAAAGGACCAGATAGGAAACAAAGTTTGTGGTATATGTGGTTCCAGTATTCTGTAACCAATCTTAAGTATCATTCATAGGCCTAATTATAAATAAAACAATATCCACAATGTAACATGGCATCACATCTTATATCAGTAATTATAAGAAGAGGGGATCATGAGCAAGGTGATAGCGAGAAGGCCAGACCTAAGATTGAAATGTTCTGCAGTGTGCTTTGAAGTTATCTGCAGTATGTTCTTGAACAAGAGAAGCCGGCAGCCAGTTTTAACTCGACTGTTTAGCATTTATCTGTATGTCAGGATGTCGATCTGTCTCTATTTTCGTATGTCAATAACTTTAGAACGCATCGACCGATTTCGTAAAACTTAATGTTCGTGTCCATATTTCACCCTACAAACCCTATTGTTCTTGAGATTGGTCTTCCCAAAAATGGGGCATGAGGGAATTTTTTATGAGTCAAAACTTTGAAAAAATTGCAACATGTAAATTTCAGTTTTGTAAATTTCCAAATTTTTTATGCCAGGTTCCAAAAATCGTACCAAAATTTTGAAAAAATCACAAAAATCCAATTAGGATATCAAATTAAAAGCAATTTTAATCACAGTCTGAATATCAGCTTAGGTTTGAAAATTTTGAGTTTTAGGGCACAAAAAAATGTATTTAAAAAATTTTTAAGCTTTATTCCGAACATCAGAATTAAAAAAACGATGTTAACCCAAATCTGAATGTAGTGTTTGGTTTGAAAATTGTTATCTTTATGGGCACCACGAACTAAAAATCGAAGTCAAACGTCTGAGCAAATTCTGCAGCTCAGGAAACTTACTAGTTAATACTAATTTTTACTGATAATCCTGCTACTAAGTTTTATCGAAATTCGGTCAATTAATTGTAAAAAGTTTAGAATAATTGCGTCGACGATTCCACAATTTTTGCTAGGATAAATATATATTTTTTTTAACTAATTTGCACAAAAATTCTAAAACTTTGTCCAGTTGTTGAGCGAACTTTTACTAAATAATTTATTATTCGTCAATTCACGGCCAAACGTGTACATCGTATGTACTGTACGTACGATTAAATAGTTTTAATAATTATGAATTTGTGTGTGTGTGTGTCAGCGCCTTTATATTTTTATTTATATAATATTATGTATGTTATTCAACATTATTCAATATAGTTTCTTCTGCAAGTACTATACTACGTTTTTTCGTTTTAATTACCTGACGTACTTTTCACTGAAACACATTAGTATCATCAGGAGTTTGTAAATGAATTCTCGAATGATGATCGAAATAATCCTGTTTTAATGTACAAACTAACCAATAATCGAATTTGTTTCGATTTTAATGTAAAATAAGAAATAACCAATTTAATTCGATTGATTAATTATTATTTTAATGTTTATTTACTGAAGCAGCTATTTTGTCGGTTATATTGGAAATATTTAGTGTTTATATTTATTTATTTTAGTAATAAATAAATATTAATAAATACTTTTTTATTTATATGTAGAAAAATGTAATATATGCAACGTGATATAGTTGTCTAAAACAACCTTTGTTGTGTGTTGCTAACAGCTTAGTTTCGAAGCTCATATAACTTCTCATCCTCTCTGCAGCGGAATGTTATGAAGTCGTTTCTCAATTGCCTCTCTGTGTTCTTGATGATATTTGATTCTGATTGCAAAGTGATTAGCGTCTTTGACGTCGATCGGTTGTTGAGCGATTCGCGGCCGATACCGACAACAATTTAGGTTACGTTCTCTCCTTTGTTTTGTGTTCGATTTGTTAGAGTCTACGTGTTTCCGCTCTCTTTGTCCCTAACAACAGTTCACCTCAATCGTTTGCGTTTGTTTCACGTTCAAGTTATTCAAATCTACGTGTTCCTACCTTTGTTACACCTAACATTTTCTCATGAACTTTTTCAAGCTTACTCGTTCTGTAACTTCTTTCTTTACTGCCACTTTCGAGAGGAAACGCTTATATAAAGTTCAAGTCATTTAAAGTTACGCTAAAACAACGTTCGGCTGACATCCATCACTTCAAACAACGTATGGGTAACAATCAGCAAATACTTTTAAGGTAGTTTAGTATTCACAGCCCACTTTCAAATATATTTTTGAGGAAACTTAGTTTTAGAAGCCGTCTATAAACGTTTTTTTGCAAGCACACAAACACACACGTGTCAACTAAGAGTTTTTCAGGCTTTTGCTTAACAGTGTTGCAACACATGCAAGCAACTCCAAATAGAGGCATCAACCAACAAATATTTTTCAAATAACTTATTATTAATAAACCTCTCTAAATATTTTATAGTTGATCAACATTTAAATCGCCATAAAGGCAATAACAGATGAGTCACCGATGCAGATCAGCTGGAATGTCAAAGACCAGTCAAACCAGAAAGTCAGACATATTATACAGCTACGAGGAAACAGTTTCTTTTTTGACACGGTAGCCCAAAAAACAACATACGTGTATGGGCACCGCCAAAAGATGGTTGAAAGAGTCAGGAATGGATAACAGACGGAATAAGGAAGAGGTGGCATCCAAGGAGATTGTAGGAAATAAAGAGCTACAAGTCTACAAGTATATGATTGACATGATCGGTTAAAACGCGGGATGCGACGGCTTATATTACAGAAACATAATTTATATGTATGTACTTAATCAAATTTCTCGGCCAACAAAGTTGTATTCCTTGATATAATTAAACACTCATAATTGTTAGAATAATTTACCAGATACAAAATATTTACATCATTCCATACAAATTGTCATGCTGTTTAGAAACCAGCCTTAAATCCAAAGCCAGATATCATTACAATAGGGCTTTATTTGTTAAAATTGTAACATCCTGTTGCTGAATTTACGTTTCTATGTGTAATTATCTTTTGTATGTGTTTAAGTAAAACGTACGTTGAAGTACCCTAAAAATAAGATATGTTTAGTTACCTTTGTAATAGCATGTATCTGTACCTACGTTATATTCTTTCTTATTCACATCAGAATTTAGAAATTCAAACAGGATGCTTTAACTGACGATCCATTAAACGATGCTTTAACGATGGACAAAGGGATCCATTGAACTAGTGACATTAAATGTCACTCTAAAATTCGTTTAACAACATGTCTGATCTAACTAACATCGTCTTTATAAATCATTTTACAGTGCAGTATTTTTTTTTTTGTCTAAACACGTTCAAGACATTATGCTGAATTGCTCCAGATTCCTGTACCAATACCAGTGTAACATCAATTCACGTACTTGAACGATGTGAATTTTAGCCAGCTCTCTTAATTTTTCCTCCATCAAAGTCGTAAATTCAGAAAAAAAATAACTTTCATACTCACTAGGACCAGTTCTTCACATGTTCTATCAAAACATACAACACGCTGTTCACTTTTTCTTCCTCCGTCCTCTAATTGGTTTACTGAGCTTCTAGCAAGCAAGCTGTTCCAGCAATTTGTAACACTAAGTGTGTTTAACTTTAAGTCACTCTCCTTGTTGTGTGTGAGATTAAGTGGCAAGTTTCGTTATTCCTCGCCTTTAACTACTTGATATCATATCATTTATCACACAATATTATTCAGCGGCATGCAAAGGCAGAAAGTAATATGTCACAGATTTTGATCCCAATACCTATGTAAGATAAGTAGTTTTCAAAAACAGAGCGCTTGTAAGGCTGAACAATACCTAATAGAAGAAACTTTAAGTCTTGCGGCACTATTGTAGATATAAATATCTGTACCCTGTACCCAATATCCCGAACATCCGACACACATTGGAAGTGGATTTCAAATATGAATAGGGACCTCATCACAACAAACAGATTTATCATTTATTCGCGAACAGAATAACTTCTGAAAGTCAATACGCAAGGTAGCAGCAAAAAAATATGACACAATGTGGTACAGTTTACACTATAAAACCTCTTGTTATGAGGGCGTTTACAAAATGTTAATGCCAACATAGGAAACTGCAGAGGTCCACTACACAATACAACTCAATCTACACTCTCTACAAGTAGTCAAACAAACAGAGGATGAAAGTAAAATATACTAAAAGTAGTCATGGTGCGTCCTAAATGCCCACTAGTACGTTTTGCAATGTAGAGAATTCATAGTAAAAATAAGTTTGATGTTTAGTACTTTATGTAACGTGAACAAGTTAAAATGAAAAACTAATATAACTAATATCTAGAACTAATATAAAGAAGTTAGTGTATTGCAACAGTACGTCTGCGTGTGCGTTGTCGCATTTAGTTAAAAACAACTGTTAGAATAAATAATTAATATCGTCAATATAAAAAAAATTACAGGCATTGCACAAATGCAATGCACAGAGAAAGGTATTGAAAATGCTTCAATAAATCTAAAAAATACATATATTTATGTTCATTCACCAATCAGTGAATTCATTCTTCATTTACCAATGTACAGATTATAAGTTAAATGTAGTCGCATTCATAAGCGAAGTTTTGTATGTGTACTACGTTATTGACAACAAAGAAGTAGTTTCTATGGAAACTCACCGGTTCCCATTTTCGATAACGCACCAGCGATCGGCCGCAAATGTGCGACACGTCCTTATAAACATTTTCAATGTTAAAAATGCGTATTGAAAGCTGTAAGTAACCAGCGAAGGGGAACACCGAATGTGCACGACGGTACTGTCATATCACGCCACACTCAAGCTAAGACTGTGTACATTGTAAGTGATGTGTGTGTGTGTGTGTGTGTGTGTGTGTGTGTGTGTGTGTGTGTGTGTGTGTGTGTGTGTGTGTGTGTGTGTGTGTGTGTGTGTGTGTGTGTGTGTGTGTGTGTGTGTGTGTGTGTGTGTGTGTGTGTGTGTGTGTGTGTGTGTGTGTGTGTGTGTGTGTGTGTGTGTGTGTGTGCCAGTAGAAACCGGCATAGCGTCACCCCTGAATAAATGTGAATTAAATAAGTAATTTGTTAAATTTTTTGTAAGTTATTAATAATATAAAGACGCGCACATGTGAAAAAACCAATGCGAAACAAATAATACATATTAATGCAGTGTAATTAAAAGTGAATAAAACCAAGAACAATTAAAGTATAGAAAAACTGTTAACATACAATTATACATAAAAAAATTACCAATCATATGAACATCGAGTAATAAACAAAAGACTTCGCATGTTGCGAATAAAATTAAAATAAGTACGAAAAATAAACGAATCTGTAAAGGGAGGCTCGACAAACTACTTCAATATAAATCGTGCACAGAATGGTTGAAACATGATTTTTGCGCCCGACAGTATAAATAAGCGAGGAGCACCAGCCTCGACCTTCATTCACTGGAACACATCTGCAGCCGAAGGCTATGCCCGACCGTGAAGCATCCAAGGTCGATATCCCAGTAGTACCGTACGAGTCATCTGAATGCTGAGTGGACCAGGAGGACCGGACGACGGACTCCAGGAGGATCAGACGACAACGGAGGATCGACACAGGACACAGGACTCAGGATCATGACGAGGAATCACTAAGTGTCACCGCACAGCAATAAGGTGACATAAAACCACTTTTACTCGTCAACCAACGAGTCATAAACGACATTAAAAAGAAAAGAGTAAAGAGACAATGATAAACTTTAATAGTATAAATAATAACTGTAAAATCTAATTGGTTAAATTGTAGTAATTTATAAGGATATTTAACATTTATGAATTTTTTTTTAAATTATAACGTATCATAAATTTTTAAGTAATTCTAAAATTGATTGATATTTCATGAATACGATATTCATATGTAGCCACACAAAGTAAAGTAGTAATTATGTAAAAAAAAATATGGAATTTAAAAAGAAATACAATCTGAGCAAGTCGAGAGCACATTATATATTATAAAAATCTCTATTTATAGCCTACATGTCAATTTATATCTTGTGTATTATATTTATGAATATTTGTGTAATGTTATTTGTATAGTGACAATAATTGTGTGTATGATGAGCAAACACAAAAGAAAAATATTATGCCAATAATAATGACGAAATTTTAATTCGTAATTTTTGAAAACTGTATTTAATAAAATTTTATTTAAATGATTTTTACAAAGTCGATATGATATAAGAAGTGTTATTATTATTTTAAAAACACACCACACACCTTTTCTCGTTATATAATATAAAACAGAAAAGTGTATTAGTTTTAATAGAAAACAAAAGTTCTTTAATTAAGGTGTTATTAAACCTTTGACACCTATAACTGATGTATTGAGATGTTTAAGCAAATCAAACGTAAAACCTATTCAATGACCTCAAGCGAAAACATTAAGAATTTCATCTGGTTCCCCATGTAATTACACCAGACCAATATGTAGACAAAAGTGACTTTATCATATTTTGTATAGAAGAACGATGCAAATACAAATACAAAAATAATTCAAAATAAGACAAAATAATACTAAAATAATTCGACAAATTCCAGAATTACCCGTTGTGAACTAACTTCATACCTCATCAACACTGTTATCCCGAAGCGTCTCAAGGGAAACTGGCAAAATGACCTAAGAGAATAAAGGGTTTCCTATGGGACCGTTCTAATACTTGCAATACTCTTTATGACAGCCAACGCCATTAAATAGTCTTTTATAACCTAATGTACATATTCTGTATATACCTTATGTTCATATATGTTTTGTACGTAAAAATCTCTTACATGCAATCAAATTGAACTTACGTCAAGGAATATAGTTTAAGTGCGTCCTTTTTTGGTCTTAACTTTAGTTCATCAAATTGGTCACTTCACTTCGATATTGATCTTGAAACTTTGTACGTAAAAAACACCCTAAAAATTACCTTTTAAAGAGTTGGCAAAACTTGTGAGTATAAATATAAACACAGGAGTAGCTGTTGTTCACAAGTGTATGTTTAAAAAAAACCTACATATGTTCTCGTGAATGTGTTGGATATGTCGAAACGGCTGTACCAATAACTTGATGCGCTATAATGTGCTGGAACAGAAATTTGACTATAAAACCAAATTGTTTTGACTAATTGAGGCTCTCTAATATTAGATAAAACAGAATTAATTCTGTAACCTACATGATCGAATGTCAAGAATAAAGAGAAAGCTGATGTAAACAACGGATGCTGAACACACAGGTCAGATGCAGAAAATAGGAACTAAATACTATAAAGGTATGTGATCAAGTATACTGTCGTCTTTGATGATTAAAAAAGTTTCTCACTAAAAAAGAAAGAAAATTAAGAACACTACAGATTTTTTAGCTTATTTACTACATAAAAAGTTGTTTAAACATTATACGATTTTACACGCTACAGTATAAACTAATTAGAGAATAAGTTCACAACCACTGGAGGGCAATACTGTCGGTAACATGACTTAATACGAAACTAGACCAAAGTCTAGCCAAGGGTCGAAAGCCAAACGAGTATTTTCAGGCTTAAATATAGTCTTGGTGACTGAAAGGGAGTAGATAACTATTATAGACAAATTATGTTAAATTGTAATGGATATAACTTCAATAAAACACTTTTATAAAAAAATTTGTTGGGTTTATTTTTTGTACAGATTTATTATTAGATTTTTTCTTAACACAATTTTTCTTTCTGATTGTGAAAAATTGTAATTAGTTTATAATTAATTTATAATTGGTTTAAGAATTGCTGTTTAAATGCTGTAGCCTATTTTTGTTTAAGACCAAGAGCGGGGGTGCCCGCGGGCATGCGTATAAAATAACAACAATATGGAAGTAGTTTTCATCCTGTCAGTGTGTCGACGCTATAAAACAAATCAACATTTCCAACAAATTGGTGGCATTTAATAGCATGGAATATTTCTCTTATTCTCATGAAGAGAGTAACAAACATTCGTTGCCGTATCTAAAATATTCTGACATGAATATCTGATGCCGAACAAGCTCCTTACAAAAGTAAAAGAAGTTAAAAAAACATAATAATCATAAAGTAAGTAGACAAAAAGTCCCTTGCCCTATTTGGGCACTCAATACTTCCTCTCTGATAAAACTAGTCCAGTAGCCGAACTCGGCATTATATCATCTACTTATAAGTTATGGTAGTCTTATGTTGTTTAACTCGATGATACAGTTACAAATGACTCATAGTAAATTACCATTTGTGTTTATTCAAGGGTGAAAAAATGTTCCAGTTATAACGAGAATCTCTAAGTAATCTTGTTTTTTTTTTGTAAACAATATAAATTGACTATCGGAAACAAAAACCTTTATCGTAAATTACTCATGATGCATTAGAAAGATATCACAGATATCGAATAAACAATACAGCTATTTGCCGATTACATAATCAATTACAAACTGCAGCCACTTCAGCAAATAAAAACAATGAACTTTAGTACGTAATGAGTTACTAAGAGAGACTATATAATTCGGTATTATTCGATAACGCAGGTGAACACAAGATTCAGAGCAGAAACACAACTCGCAGCTTTAAGAAAGTTATACACACATTCAGCGTAAAAAATTAGCCTTGCTCACGAGCAATAATACAGCTCTTCGCTGTACAAATCTCGAGTCATTCTTCTGCACGTTGTGATTTTTCAATCGTATAGACCTATTCAAAACAACAATGTCATCGCGTACACGATCAGAACCGAGACATTCAACTGGTCCGCGAAGAGAATTCTCACATAGGAGGGGTAACGTTGGTGTGACGTAAGCAAACTACTCCCCAACCTCAGGAGGACGCTCGTACATGGTTCCGTATTATTAGGCTACATTCTATTAATCATAAAAAATACACTACACTACACTACTATTACGTAAGTCTGCCTAATACGCTGATTTAAACTATCACGCAAACAAATGCTTATAAACAGTTTTCACACCATGTGGACTCTACACATAGGCCTAATGGATGTTTTTGTTTTTGGAATAACGACTGACGCATGCGCAGATCGTAGTATGTAAGCTGTCTTCCCCCGTGATAACTCTTTATTGTGTGTTAAAACAAGTACACTTTTAAACACTCTAAAACATTTCCAACTATAAAACATAGTTTACTGAATATAGGTAGCAAAATTCATTACAAATTTTCTCTTTCCATTTAAATTTTTAGGTATATTCTTGACAAAATTTAAAAGGAAATTTGTGAATTTGCCTTATCATTTCATAACCAAAGTCATTAAATGCATCTTACAATGTTATAATTAATTGTTGTTGTACAGCTTATTTTCTATACACAATTACGTGGATGACAGTCTTTGAGAATAAAAATCAATTCAACACCAGAGTATCAATCACAAGATCTGTAAAAGATTTTCCACCCACATCGCGTAACTCAGGAATCATTCTGTACAGATACAATAGTAAATTCTAGTAGATCAAGGAATATTCACAATACAAAAGTAGCTAACACCTAAGTAATAAGTTTACTAAGTCATAAAATCGTAATTGAAATCAGACGGTTAATGTGACTCGTACTAATTGCAGTACACAAAGTAACCGTCGTAAAAGGAATTTATAAAACTTCAATTTACACAGGTTTCAATCGAGGTCACGGATACTGAGGAGTCTCGATAACACCAGAATTGTTTCGATACTTGTAGAAAATTGTGGCATGTTATTTATGTTTTCTGCTCATTAGGTATCATCTTGGAGCGGTCGTGGCGTAGTGGCTAGCGTGTGGCGCTGCTACGCTGTCGGCGCGGGTTCAATTCCCGCCGGGGGCCATCTGATTTAGATACGACCGTTCCCCCTCGCAAGGCAATGGCAAACCAGCGAGAGTTCCCCAACTATGCCGTTCGGATCCGACGTTAAACTGTAGGTCCCATATACCTGTGAGAGTCTCAGTACCACACGCACCACGGGTATATGCGGGGAGGGTACAAACCAGTCGAAGACTGAAGGACTACGTAGGTATCATCTTATTTGAAGAGGACGTTACAGTGTGTATTCTACATTACTCTAGGCACTACGATTTGTTTATTTCTCTTTTTGCGTCTCCCTGACAACATGTAATATTATCATGATATAAGCAATGAATTAGACTTACAAACCAGTTAATTTTCTCTAACACCGTTACTTTACTTAATGTTACACCATATAATAGGTCGTAAAAAAGTGCTTAAAATAAATTTTTACTGATTCGAAAAATGATATATACACATCCTGTTCGCAGCACTAAACTACAAGTCTGCATAGTACATAGTACATACATACATTCCATCCTTGTCTGTTTAGAATCAGATACTCTTATATACACAAATGAATTTATTAATCAGCAGACATTTAAACCTTGAAAATTTTTAAGCTTTCATAAACGTATCAACAAATGAATTCAGCTAAATGTGTGTGTGTGTGTGTGCGCGCGCGCGTGCGCGCGTGTGTGCGTCCGTGTTAATTAACTATCACAATACAAAAGGAACAAAGGGTAAAGAGGAGAAACAGTAAGTAGGTGCAGCCTGTGACGTCAACCATTTGTATTCAAGTGTACGTCCCCAACTGAGCCAACCGCGATATTGATCAAGCCTCCTAAATAATCTTTCAGTCCTTTCACAGAAAATTTCCCTTTTACGAGTCAGTTGAAAGCTATATATTATTACATTTTCAGGCCGTATATAAACTTTTTAAAACAACTTTTTTCCCCAAAAATAAATCTCTGCGTTTTATTTTTTCGCTTCCGCCAGTGAAACCGTATTTTCTATTGATACCTAAACGCAAGTTCACACGACATACAAAAAAATTTAACTCTCTCTTCCATTCCTCCGACTGTCTCTCTCTCTCTCTCTCTCTCTCTCTCTCTCTCTCTCTATCTATCTATCTCTCTATTCATCTACCTATCTCTGTCTCTGTCTCTATCTCTCTCTCTCTCTCTCGCTACGTCTCTATCCTGAGGACGCTTTACAACTACACAAGCGCGCGCGCGCGTGTGTGTCTGTGTCTGTGTTTTACGGTGTCAATTGGATGTAACATTCCAAAATGTTTGTGTTATTTCAAAGTAAATTTAATGAGAAAATTTGATTATTTGCATACCTGAAATTAGTTTTAAAAGTTGCAAAGTTTCAAAATTAATTTTAAAATTAGTTTTTAAATCTATCTAAATTGTCTTTTATACTACTAAATAGATTTCAAAAGGAACAGAGAAAATTCATTATAGATGTAATTTAAGTATTATAGTTGTACTATTGAAACCCCCCTTTTATTTTTCTAAGTTTTGTAATTTTTTGAATTTTATTTAATTTTATTTTTATTAAGTTTTTTTTTGTAAAAGGGGAGAGACATCATATTTAGAACTAGGTAAAGAAAAAACCTAGAGGAAGCAAAAGTGTGCAAGGCCCAAATACAATTACAGACATGTCCCCCCAGGTGAATGACAGGACTTGCAAATGAAAAACTCTTTTAACCAACAAGCGTGTGCTTTATTCAACCTGTAAGATTTTACATACATAACAAGTTCGTTATTGTGTGAGCACACCATTAAAGGCAGAATGATATATATCTATGTATTTCCATTAATTCATAATGTCACAAAGTAAGTGAATGGATATTACTAATTGCAAAAATTTCTGCCTGATTATGTATGAGTCAAAGTTGGTAATAATTTCATTCGTAAAGCAATACTAATCCATCAGTGTTGTATAATATCAATTAGGCTAGCCTGTTGTCTCAGCAAGCACATTTATGGTTATTCTCTTGTTTTAAATCAGTTACATATTCCCCAAAAAATATATATATATAGTAAAATTACACACACAAACACATATACGACCTGAATAACAAAACATCCCTCATTTCAACACTAACCTCCACATAAACCGATTCCCACTACAGTAAATAAATGAAGCCTAATATGTATAGTTAGGTACAAATATAAATGACAACGTAAATGGAATATCTCAGCTCCTAAGCATAGATTTGCCAGCATATTCACAAGCATAGTTCACACCAGAGAATGTAAGTGACCGCCCCGAAACTCAACCAGCCAAACGAACCCTTAGCTTAATCATTAAGCGTTAAGTATGTGTGTGAAAGAAAATCGTTTCTCATCTACAGCATCAGACAACCCCAGCTACGTTATTAAAACTCAGCCATCACCAGATGACTTGATAGCACGAGATAATTAACTCCCTAATGGTCTTAATTAGATGAAAGTTAGATCTTACAGTAAACTGCGGATGTGTGTGTATGTGTGTAACTTCTTACACATTATACAGTTATAAGATACTTCATTAGGTGTACTGTGGTAATGTTCACACATGCAATAACATGATGATCACACATAATTGAACATGAGAGTTTGTGCTAGAGTATAGTGTTCAGAACTTCACGAGTGAGCTTCTGGCGGCTTCTGTGCATTCACAAGTTGTAGAGAGAGAGAAATATATAATCAGAATTTTCCCACCTGGATTGTCCGGGGTACATAGTTCGTATGGGCGCGGATCAGTGATGTCACAGTCGTGTCACCAGACCCTGGTGCAGCTTAGCGTTGGAAAAAGTCCTTGGTGCAGCTTAGCATCGGAAAGTCCTCGACTGACGGCATTGTGGCTATAGATCGTCTCTGCCATTAGGGGGGACAGATGTTCGTCCGCCCCTGACACCCATCTCGTCCTTGGTCGAGCACCTGGAGCAACACTTTATCTAGCCTATCATAGTGATAGGTTCGGAAGTCCTGGTTAGAAGTTCGCCGCCAGCCGAGACCAGATGAACAGCTTGGAGGATCAAGCAGAAATGAGAGCGATGCAACGTTTCGCTCCAGCCAAGTAACCTCCGAAAGCAGGAACGTACAGACACACAACTGGCTGGCAGCGCCAGCTGTATTGCGTAGCAGCACAACCATTTGTGTGTATAACCGACCGACAACAAACAATCGTAACAGGGTGGCAGTGCGTGACGTCAGCGGCGCTCGTTTTTAAAATAATAATAATACGTTGCCGAAGCCAGTTCGGCACACCCTCACCCCAAAAGGGCAACATGGTTGACCCAAAACAAACAAGTTCACAAGCACGACGGCTGCGGGAAACCTGGAAAATCTCAGATTCTAAAACCGCTCTTGGTGGGTTCAGTAACACAGGAAAAGGAAAGCAGAAGGAAGAGGTGTGAGTTAGTGAGTGTGTGTCTGAAAGAGAAGATGTAAGTGTGAGTCCTGCATGCTCGCCGGGCCCTGGTCCGCATGCAGATATAAGGGACAGAAAAGAACAGGAGAAAGAGAAGAATCGCTGGCGCCAGCTCTGAGTACTGACCACCAAGGCCTCCCAAATCTAATGACTGAGATCCAGGAACCCAAATAGTATTCCCCCCTTCTATGGGACAAAACTGTCATCACTAACTCATGCCCTATGGCAAAACTTTAGCTTGGAAATATGAGTGGTTACTCTTTCAACATCCCCACCGGGATCACCCAATTTCACTGTAACGGGCGACACAAACCGAAGAATGCGGTATGGTCCCGACCAACGATAACATAGTTTAGCGGCCCTCCTATCTATGGCTGAGCTGATCGGATGGCTCTGGCAGTAGACCAAGTCGCCAATCTTAAATGGGTTCGGAGTTCGCCCCTGATTGTAGCGACTACGGACGCGTTCGTGCGCACGAAGCAAATTCCTCCGGACCTCCCGCCATCTGTCCACAGTCGTGACCTCAGGATCGTTCGGCAGAAGATCATCAATGTGCCACAAATTGTCCAACGGCAAACTTGGCGAGAACCCAAACATGACTTCAAAGGGTACGGCCTTGTGACTCTCGTGTAGGGCCGTGTTAAATGCCAATTGCAACCACTTTAAATTTTGGTCCCAACAATCCTGTTGTTCAGCATGATAGGCGATAAGCGCTGAACGGAGATTCCGGTTAAATCTCTCCGCGTGGGACGGTTGAGGGTAGTACGGGGAAGTGGTCACATGTTTGATGCCGTTAGCGAAACACATTCGCCGGAAATCTTTTGAAATGAACTGTGGTCCATTGTCAGAGACAATGGTGGACGGAAAACCGAAATGCTGAAAGACATGGGTCTGTAGCATAAGGATAGTTGAGCGAGTGTTTGCCTGTCGTAAGGGCAGTAGCCAGACAAACTTGGAAAAAGCATCCACGCAAACAAGTAGGTAAGCATTACCTGACTTGCTACGAGGGAAAGGTCCCACGTAGTCTATGAATAACTTCTCCATGGGTTTGCTCGCCACATCAGATGACAATAGACCCAATTTAGTGTTTTGAGCAGGCTTACTCAAGCCACAGAGATGACATGCTTTCACACGAGCCGCGATGTCCCTGTCCATGCCCTTCCAGATGAAATGCCTCCTAATACTGGAAATGGTCTTCGAAATTCCCTTATGGCCACCTATTGGGGAATCATGATTGTAGCTGAAGACCATTGGCACGAGCTTGCTAGGCAGCACAACCTTCGGGGCACGTCCTTTTCGTTCTCGGCAGCACAGGACGCCCTTGGACAGAAAATATGGTACCTGCACGTTACCCTCTTTTAGGTGTTGGATGATAGGACCCAACTCTTCATCATTTAACTGATGGGGTAACACATCAGTAAAAGCCAAAGGAAAATCCAGCAGAACGGAACAGGGTTGCTCAGAATTGGCCTCGCTGGGTTGGAAGAACATACGTGACAAGGCGTCTGCAACAACATTTTGTGTTCCCCTGATGTGTTGCACTTTGAATTTAAAGGATGAGATCTTGACCACCCAACGCCCTATTTTACCCAGCTGCCGGGGATGAGCGAGAAGCCAGGAGAGAGCCTGATTATCGGTCTCCAACAGGAACTCAGCGTGTTCCAAGAAACGCCTGAACTTATCTAGAGCGTACACAACAGCAAGACACTCTAGTTCATACACTGAAGACTTCCTCTCTTGTTGGGTCAAGGTCCGGGATATAAATGCCACCGGCTGCCTAGCACCATCGACTTCCTGGGACTGAACCGCCCCGAGCGCAACAGAACTCGCGTCCGTTTGCAAAATGAATTTTTTTGAAAAATCAGGCATCCTCAACACAGGGGGAGAGACGATCGCCTCCTTAAGGGTATCAAAGGCCCGCTGTTGCCTCTCTCCCCATACAAATTTGGTACCCTTTTTCCTGAGTTCGTTTAAAGGTACAGCAATCTCCGCGGCATTAGGGATAAACCTACGGTAAAAATTGACCATGCCAACAAATCTGGCAACACCTTTCGCATCCCTAGGGGGAGGAAAATCCCGGATGCCTTGTGTCCTCTCCGGGTCGACCGTCACACCCCCATATGAGACGAGATGCCCTAAAAACGAAATACTCCTTTGTGCAAACTTTACCTTTTCTGGATTGATAGTGAGGCCAGCACTCCTCAATCGGCACATCACCTCTCTCAGGTGACCCAGATGCTCCTCGAACGTTTTACTGTAGACCAAGAGGTCATCAAGATAATTAAAGATGAATTTAAATTTTACGTCATGGAAGACAGTGTCCAGTAGTCGCGTGAGGGTTTGAGCCCCCACTGCCAGACCCATGGGTACCCTAGTATATTGATAAAGATTCCATGGCACACAGAATGCCGTATAAGGGCGGCTTTCCTTAGACAGAGGAATCTGATGATAAGCGGCATTGAGGTCAAAGATGGCGAAGTACCTGGCCCCACTAAACCAATCGAACGCGGAATGTAAATCGGGAAGAGGAACTGAATCCACCTCAATATTAGCATTGAGTTTGCGATAGTCAATTACCAAACGCTGTTTACCTCCAGGCTTGGGCACCAGAAATGCTGGACTTGCATAACTAGAGTTGGAAGGTTCAATAACCCCTTGTTTAAGCAACTCTTGAACCTTCTCTCTTAGGACATCCATCTTTGGAGGGGCGAATTTGTATGGGTGTGAGCGGACTACGGCGGAGTCCGTTAAACGGATCTTATATTCCAAAAGATGTGTGAGCCCCAGGTTGGGAGTTAATACAGTGGGGAACTGCTCACACAAATGATCTAAAGCATGCCTCTGGGACGGGGTGAGATGGTCTCTTTCTGAATCGGGATACACAACCTCTTGGACACCTCCCTTAGCTCCCTGGTATCCAAGGAAAGGAATGACAACATCCCGATTGAATTTAAAATAACAGTGGTGCGCTTGAAGATCTAAAACGAGACCACTCTTGGAGATGAAGTCAGCACCCACAATGCAGTCGACTCCCAGAGCAGGAGAAACCAAAAATCGCCACACCCATGAAAAACACTCGATTTTAATACTCAGGGAAACCACCCGGGAGATGGGCAGAATTTCCCGCGATGCAGTCCAGCATACCACGGAAGACCGATCCGACCCTAATAGTAAGCCCTGTTGTTCAAGGTCCTCACATACTCTAGATGAAATTATGGATCGGGCTGATCCAGAGTCAACCAAGGCTCTGAGCTGACCCTTTTTCAACTCGACCAACAGGAAGGGGCATACTGAACTGTAGTTGGGGACAGTTCGCAGGACCTTGGAGCCGGATGACCCGGGATTTACTACCCGCCTGGGGTTAAGTGAAATCGGAAGAGAACAGCCTAACGGGGAAGACCACTCCCGACTTATCTTCCCCGAGAATTTACGTTTTTTGAAAGGTTACCTTTTCGGGAAGTCCCTTGACGCAGTCTAGCCTCGTTACAATAGCGCGCGACGTGACCGGATCTATGACACCTAGAACAGAATAAGTCTTGTACTTCACAGCTCTGAACCGGCGCAGGCCTAGGATCCCAAGACCCGGGCTGCCCGACTCGTCGCTCGAAATTAGGGCGTTCTGAACGCCTCCTAGCCTCGCGAGCTCTAATATCGTCATTACCCTGTATAGTGGTCGACTCGGCGCACAGCCGGTCTAAATCAATAAAACTTTGGGGACGGGCAGCGAATGTCAAACGTGACCGTTCCTCCGGCGTCACGCCCTGCAAAATAGTATGAATGACATCAGACTCCGACAACCCCAGCCTCAGGATCCGGGCCGCGTCTTTAACACTGGAAATGAAATGAGCAAGGGACTCTCCGCTTGCTTGAACTCTATAGAAATGTTTGTGTCGTAACCGGTCATGTAACCTTCCCGGTACGAAAGCGTCCAGGACTTCCCGATGGAAATGGTCTATGCCACCACCATCCCTAAGGGTACTTGTCACGCGCTCAGCCATAGATCCCCGACAATACTGGTAAATGAGCTCAAGCAAAGTCCGCTCCGACAGCCCAGGGAAATCGGCCAACTGAAAAAATACGCGCAAGAATCTCAAAAGCGCCTCAGGATCCAGACCATCGACAACTGGGAGACGCTGAATGACATCCGACAGTGGGTTAGGAAGCTTGTGATAGCTTGCGGTGGCCATATCGGAAAAGGCAGGAACATGCACAGGGGGTTCCACCCTGGCTGCCGTCTCAACAGAAGAAGAAGAGGAACCGGAATTCGGATCTACGTGGCGACGCTGGCCGAGAGAAAACTCCCGCAATGCCATCGCCACTTGCTCCCTAAGAGTGACAACATTTTTCTCTAATTCCGAGGTGGTAGCCTGTGATTCAGCATTCTGTAAACGGCATAGAACGTGTTGTAAACGTTGGCGCACCCTCTGTCTAGCCGTAGAGGTGGGTGCCGCCGACTGCAGGCCTTCGGCCAAATCGCGCAGTTCTACAAATTTTTCCGAGCACAGCTCCACCTCGGCGGTGACATCCGTAAGTAATACTCTCCCACTCGGTGCCTCACCGGAGGCAAGAGCCTCACGGAGTTGCTTCCTTAATAAAACAACAGTCTCCTGCGGCTTCCGTCCCCGGAACCGGACCTCCCACTCGAGCTCATCTTTTACAAACAAATCCACATTTACCGAAATGGACATGACCGCGCAATCCACACACACACCAAGTAAAAGCAAGAATTAAAGAGAACGACAGGAAGAACTTGATCATACAAGTGGCTCCAGAATGCTCTAGCGATACGACGAGATGGGCGTCATAAAAGCAGAGAAACAGCCATGCAAAATGCCCAGAAGAGAACACAACACAAAACAACCAAACTAACTCACTAAATACAACACACAAAGTACACATAAAATTCGATATAATCGAAAATATAAAGTATCACATCCATGCCCTTGGTCGGACCATAACCGCATTCAAAATACGATACCGCAACGCAACGCCCTCAATAAACAATTACCATATAACTGGGATGCTACCCAAACACGTTGTCTAATCCAAGAGACAAGTCATAATCAAACTCAACAAGTACCGACGGCCCTCATCATGTCCAGACTCCGTATGAGCTCCAGGGTATGTGCAAGTGCAACCAATCAGCACACATTCATTAAAAAAAATTAATCACATTCTCATAACCCCTTTTCAAAATTCATCTCACACTCAACATCACAAAATAATCACTTAAATACTAACACATATTAAATTATTTTAAACTTCATTAACCCCTTATGCATTTTATAAAATGTGCTCTTTTTTTCTGGTTGTTCATTCTGTTAATTTATTACACTACCATTAAGTTTTCTTACAACACTTGGATTCTAATCAAAAATAATTTGAAATAATTTGCAAGTCCTAACACCAGCTGACATGTCTGTAGCCACACTAAGTTTCATTTAAGAAAATAAATATAAGTCCCCAGATTCTAAAATTTCTCAAGTTCAACAGAGAAAATAAGGCAGAAATAATACCTACTATCCATCCAGAATCATAAAAACCACGCTCTGAACTAACATTTGAAACCCCCCTTTTATTTTTCTAAGTTTTGTAATTTTTTGAATTTTATTTAATTTTATTTTTATTAAGTTTTTTTTTGTAAAAGGGGAGAGACATCATATTTAGAACTAGGTAAAGAAAAAACCTAGAGGAAGCAAAAGTGTGCAAGGCCCAAATACAATTACAGACATGTCCCCCCAGGTGAATGACAGGACTTGCAAATGAAAAACTCTTTTAACCAACAAGCGTGTGCTTTATTCAACCTGTAAGATTTTACATACATAACAAGTTCGTTATTGTGTGAGCACACCATTAAAGGCAGAATGATATATATCTATGTATTTCCATTAATTCATAATGTCACAAAGTAAGTGAATGGATATTACTAATTGCAAAAATTTCTGCCTGATTATGTATGAGTCAAAGTTGGTAATAATTTCATTCGTAAAGCAATACTAATCCATCAGTGTTGTATAATATCAATTAGGCTAGCCTGTTGTCTCAGCAAGCACATTTATGGTTATTCTCTTGTTTTAAATCAGTTACATATTCCCCAAAAAATATATATATATAGTAAAATTACACACACAAACACATATACGACCTGAATAACAAAACATCCCTCATTTCAACACTAACCTCCACATAAACCGATTCCCACTACAGTAAATAAATGAAGCCTAATATGTATAGTTAGGTACAAATATAAATGACAACGTAAATGGAATATCTCAGCTCCTAAGCATAGATTTGCCAGCATATTCACAAGCATAGTTCACACCAGAGAATGTAAGTGACCGCCCCGAAACTCAACCAGCCAAACGAACCCTTAGCTTAATCATTAAGCGTTAAGTATGTGTGTGAAAGAAAATCGTTTCTCATCTACAGCATCAGACAACCCCAGCTACGTTATTAAAACTCAGCCATCACCAGATGACTTGATAGCACGAGATAATTAACTCCCTAATGGTCTTAATTAGATGAAAGTTAGATCTTACAGTAAACTGCGGATGTGTGTGTATGTGTGTAACTTCTTACACATTATACAGTTATAAGATACTTCATTAGGTGTACTGTGGTAATGTTCACACATGCAATAACATGATGATCACACATAATTGAACATGAGAGTTTGTGCTAGAGTATAGTGTTCAGAACTTCACGAGTGAGCTTCTGGCGGCTTCTGTGCATTCACAAGTTGTAGAGAGAGAGAAATATATAATCAGAATTTTCCCACCTGGATTGTCCGGGGTACATAGTTCGTATGGGCGCGGATCAGTGATGTCACAGTCGTGTCACCAGACCCTGGTGCAGCTTAGCGTTGGAAAAAGTCCTTGGTGCAGCTTAGCATCGGAAAGTCCTCGACTGACGGCATTGTGGCTATAGATCGTCTCTGCCATTAGGGGGGACAGATGTTCGTCCGCCCCTGACACCCATCTCGTCCTTGGTCGAGCACCTGGAGCAACACTTTATCTAGCCTATCATAGTGATAGGTTCGGAAGTCCTGGTTAGAAGTTCGCCGCCAGCCGAGACCAGATGAACAGCTTGGAGGATCAAGCAGAAATGAGAGCGATGCAACGTTTCGCTCCAGCCAAGTAACCTCCGAAAGCAGGAACGTACAGACACACAACTGGCTGGCAGCGCCAGCTGTATTGCGTAGCAGCACAACCATTTGTGTGTATAACCGACCGACAACAAACAATCGTAACAGGGTGGCAGTGCGTGACGTCAGCGGCGCTCGTTTTTAAAATAATAATAATACGTTGCCGAAGCCAGTTCGGCACACTATACGTCCAGACTATGAATATAACTAGTATAAGCTATGAATCGTAGACTACTGAAAAGAAGGTCTGTTAGCTTTATGGTTATGATGCTGGTGGAGAAGTCACGTGATTTCAAGGAATGGTGTAGTGAGCAATGAGGAAGTGTTTAAGAAAAATTATGGAATAGTTTAATGAGAAGTGAAGATTGATGGGTTTATAATGAAGATTTATAATGGGTAGAACACTTAATTAGTGTTCTACTTAAAACGTGAATTCTACTGTTTTAGAGCAGTAGGGAGGGAAGGAAAGAAAGAGGTCATGTTAGCCATGTATTCTCGAACATCCGGATTGAGGTTATGAGAAGAAGATACGGTACAAGAAACAAATTGTGTAAGAAATAATTTTTAAAGTGTATCTCTGTAATGGTACTCAGAGGTAGTAATTCGCTAAGGGCCAAAATTATAATTAATTATAACATATAATCGAGAAAGTCGAGCAACTTAATAAATTTACATGCTTGGGATTTGAGCTATTTATAATAATTATAGAGTCTCAAATCCATAACCTCTAACAGAGTCAGTAGTCATGCAGTACTACAAGCAGATAGTTAAGAACTACCAAGAGGTACACATAGCTGAAAGTCTAGAAAGGTATAGCAGTCCCTGCACTCCTTAACCGATGTGAAAAGTAAAGGAACATCAAAGGAAAATACTCTTGAAAAGGGGCATCAAAGGAAACTAGAAATTGCTGAAATGAGACGTAATCAGCCTTAGCTAAGAGGGAAAGTAATCATTTAATCTGAGGAAGGTCACAGAGACACACAGAAGTGTTGAAAGGACCATGTTGCTCGTATGACGAACGCCCAAGCTTCTGAATCGATAAGAGATTATAAGCCTTGATGTCGCAGCCGATGTGTGGACGTGTCAGACACAAGGCGGGACAAACCAGTATTGGTTTCTATGAAGACGAAAAACATGATGATGACGACGACGACGACGACGACGATGATGATGATGATGATGATGATGATGATGATGATTTAACCCTAAAGTATCTCATAAATTAAATTTTATGTTTTAATTAAATTTGTGTATTTCATTTCCTTCAAAAGCAGTTAACAGATGATGTTGCAGACTTAGAGCCATTTTCATATTACGTTATCACTTTCAGGTAACACAAACGTTCATGAAATGAGACAAACGCTACAGGCAAATTATTTTAAAAGAGAAAGAATTAGGCTAGAAAGCTAACACATACTTTATCAGTTTAAACATAATTAGTTGTGTACCAACTAGAAATACGCACGCGCATAATAAAAGATATAAGCTAGTACTGAGAATTTTCTATCTCCTGTGGTAATATATTTAAGTCGTGGTCAGTAAATATATTTTAAGCTATTCATTTAAGTAATATTTATGTAATAACAAACAATTGTTTAATTAACAACTGATAATGAACATTGACACATAATAATGGATTGCCACAAACACTGGATAAAAATATAGACTATTAAATAAGTAAAGGTATTCATTAATCATTAAGGTAGAGTAAAGTACAAACATTTTTACCAGAACTAACAGACTAATCATGAATAAAAGCGTAATACTAATAAAAGCGTATTAAAAATGTTGGAGAAAATCATGTTAAAACGTTTGTAATTACAAAACAAATGTCAGTCGACTCCAACAACTCTTGTACCCAGTAAGTTAATAATACCAAAAAGACTTTCGCCACCAAAGCTTTTCTAATACTTATCCTTGTGAAGAACCACGATTTTCCTTATTCATTTTGCTTTCCGTTGCTGTCCGAGTCTTTCACGGCCGGCGTCGTGGTTGATAACATTCTGGATTGCCGAGCTACAAGGCCGTGGGCCGATGTTAAATGTTGCAGTCGTTTTGGTGGTACCTTCGACGGCCGGCTTCAGTGCGAAACGATTGAAAACACTGGCAAAGATTTCACAATCAGTGAACCACAGTACTGTGGCTAAGGCCCGGTACTGACAAAGATTTCACACTGACACTGACAAAGATTTTACTGTTGTTCACTGACTGTGAAATATTTGTCAGTGTTTCCAGTACTTCCCCACTGAAGATGAGCGTCGAAGGTACGGCCGAAAGTTTGCAACATCTAACATCGGACCACGGCCTTGTAGCCCGTCAAACCAGAATTTTAACAACTTTGCTTTCCATTATTTGCAACTCCTTTGTAGCCACCATAAATTCTTAAGTATTACAGTCACTGAAGGAAAAAATTTCAAATTAAGTGTCTTCTATGAGATTTTTTGCATAAGGCTAGATAAAAGGGTGAGAAACAATTTAAAAAAAAAGTTTACAAAAATCAGTCGCAGGTTTTCGAAAAAAGGGAGGGGGAAGGTACCAAAAATTCATTTCTCGTGATTATCTTAAAAAATAAAAAAAAATTTACGAAGAAAGACAAATTACAAAAATTAAAGCCCATTAAATTCTCTACAAAAAAGCTATTTATCATGTTTTTTGACAGGCCAATACTTTGTGAGAAAAATGGAATTGAAATATTAGAAAAAAAATTGATTGTCGGAGTCCGCCCCGATGAGCGGGAAGGCTAATTTTTTCTGACATTGCAACATACAAATTTTAATAAAATCCGTTATAGTAGTCGTAGAGACAAAAATCTAAAAGGATTTTAAAGCTAAATGTTTGTACTTTTACATAAAATGAAAAGAAAATAATTAAAGTATTAATAAATACTTAAAATAAAGTAATAACTTTTTTATTTTTTCAACTAATGCATAAACATATTAACAATTTATTACAAATGTATTTACATTAAAAAAAACTTCACAATATGAACTTTACATATATAGGTCTTTGAACAAAATAATAAAAATTAGTATTGATTTATTGGCATAAAATGAGCGAGTTTTAAAATTTATAATTTTTTTGAGTTCGCAAGTATACATCATTTTCTTAATTTAAAACTTTCTACAGAAACTTTGAAAATAAATATTTTTTAACAAAATTATGAACACGTATTGGTAAAAGTGTCTTCTATAAGACTGCGGTGTAAAGAATTGTTAACATTTAGTTAAATTCAAATAAATGTAACTTTTACTAATAAATGTAAAAATATGTCCATTGCGCGTATTAATATTAATAGTTAAAAACTAAAAAAAAATATTAACATGTAACTATTGTACGTAAAACTACAATATTTGAGGTTTCTCTTCTACATAGTGAGAATTTGTATCCGTGCATGGGCATAAAAAGAACAGACCCTGAAAGTTGAAGAATTTTAGGGAGAGCGAGGACAGCTGGTACATGCGCCATACAGTGATATTGAATTAACGCAGTTCGATATTGAATGTCCCGTGAGTTCGATACTATTTTACTTCCATGTTCCATAAGGAAATGGAAGTATGGTGATGGCGAAAAAAATCGTGTTCAAGATAACGGCAGATTCTGATTGTACTACCATCAAAACATGAAAAAAGTCATTTTTCGAAAAGTGTGTGTGTGTGTGTGTGTGTGTGTGTGTGTAGATTTTTTTTATGGCAAACGATAAGAGCCGAAAATTCACACAGAATCAAATAATTTTTTGTATACAGCCCTGAATTGTAGAGTACTCAAGACCTATTGTTTTTGGTGAAGATCGGTTAAGGGAAAGGGGTAGTTTACCTGCAACGTTTTATGTTTTAACAAGGGTAATTTTTTCTATGGCGAACGATAACTGCCGTAAATTCAAATAGAATCAAATAATTTTTTTCACACCTCCCTGAATTATATAGAGCTCAAGACCTGTTATTTTTGGTAAAGATCGGTTAAGGGAAAGGGGTAGTTTACCTGCAACATGTTATGTTTTAACAAGGGTAATTTTTCTTATGACGAACGATAACTGCCGCACATTCAAACAGAATCAAATATTTTTTTTGTACGTTCCTGAATTGTAGAAACTCAAGGTCTATGGATTTTGGTGAAGGTCGGTTACGGGGAAAGGGTAGTTTACCTGCAACATTTTATGTTTTAGCAAAAGTAAAGTACTTAATTTTGATAAATAAAGTATCCTGATAAGAAGATCATAATAATCCACTGTAGAAACGTAAATGAAATATCTATAAATGAAGAGTCTAGTTGAACGGGGTGGGGGTAATTTCCTATAAATGAAAATGACAGTTGAAAGGAGTGGGGATAATTTTTATTTATGTCATGTGTACTAACTACGTTATTGGCAACAAAGAAGTAGTTTGTTGTTAAAACTCCTTCCTGGGCTGTCTGGGCTTGATCCATTGTTTTCTACAAAACCAGACGTTTCGGCAGTGCTATCGACTACCATCATCAGTGAAAATTGAGTTCACTATCGTGAGGTGGTATACGTTAGTGATCACAGTACTAGAAGGCTGAAGCAGTAAGTAGAAAGAAGTAGTTTCTATGGAAATAGTTCATTTCGAAAAGTATTTTAAATATAAATCTTAGAACATGGAAGTCATGTATGGTTCTCCATACCGATATTTTTATATTGTATTTTGCTGGAAGTTGAATTTTATGTTTTATGATTTGTGTTAGTATTTTTGATATTTTATAATTTGGTGCGGTTCTAGCGTTTAGTAAAGGTCTGATAGGTTTATTGATTTTGTGTAATTTTATTGAAGAATTTAATTTTGGTGCACAAGGATTATCCATTTTATATTTAAAGGAGTCTTTAGGATTTATGATTTGGGTACTATTTTTTAGTATATTTGTTATTTGTGTTTGATATTTGTTTGTGTGATCTTTATTTAATGTTATGCAATTATTATTAACTATAAATTCTTCTGTTTTATCTGTGTTTTAAAAGTTATTTTATTGTCAAAATCTTCAATGATTGGAAGAAAAACTATTTTGAATACATTTATAAAGTGCATTTTTTAATAACATTTTTATTATAATGCGTAATAAATAAGTAAAAATTATACATAATGATATATACATAAATGAATAATAATGAGTTTTTAAACTTATATTCCTGAAAAAATTGCATGTCTATTACATAAACATGTATTTATGTGAAAATCCACCTTGTGAAAAATTTGGCCAATTTTGAATTAATATTGCTACTAAAAATATCGCCCTAACAAAAAATGCTAATAACCTTTTTTATGCATAATTTTATGCTCTTTCCTTTTGTTATTTTGTATTTTTTTCATAAATTTAATATTGTTTAAAATAATCACGAAAAATCAATTTTTTGTACCTTCCTCCTCCCTTTTTTCGAAAACCCGCTACTGAAACTTTGTAAACTTTTTTTTAAATTCTTTCTTACCTTTTATCTAGATTTATGCAAAAAATCTCGTAGAAGCCACTTAATTTGCAATTTCTATTTTTTTTCGGCTTCAGCGACTGTACTTAAGGCAGTACTGAGTTAACCACATAGTCGAGTGGTCGTTCCTCTCCTTATTCCTGTCATGTAATAGAATTGACTGCATGAAATTAACCACACGCTCATGCATACCTTCTACGAGAACACCACTTTCTAATTATTTCTAATCTAATGAAGATACCAAAACTGTCATTAACTAGACCTGCTTAACGCTATTTATGTTCTAAATAATATGGAATCAATGCCAGCGTACTAGAAACATCATCATTGTTAAAAAAAAAGTCGGTATGGAGAACCATAAATGACTTCCATGTTCTAAATAATTATAAAATTATTTTTAATATGTATGCCTACACTCAGAACGAAACCAAATATATCAGCATGATTTTAGTAAAAATGCAGAGAAAGATAATCAAAATACAAATTGTACCTAGTTGTTAATATTTTAAAAATAAAGAATTAATTTTATTAAATTATCTTTTATTTAAACAACGTGAAAGAAAGCGAATACCGCCCAGCGTTTGTTATCCGTGAATTACTGAAAACGAAAAATTATTTTGTTTACGTATCCGTGGTGACATAGCATGGAACGATATCAATTGTTAATATTTTATTGAAATTTGTTTTAAGTTTTCGGTCGAATCAATTTATAACATCAATACAAAAAATTACCCCCTCCCTCTTCTACTACCCTTTTCATTTATAGGTATTTCATCCACCTTTCTACAGTGGATTATTGTGACCTTTTAAGGATACTTTATTTATCAAAATTAACTACTTTACTCTTGTTAAAACGTAAAACTTTGCAGGTAAACTACTACTGCCCCTTAACTGATCTTCATCAAAATCAATAGGCCTTAAGACCTCTACAACTCGAGCACATATGCAAAAAATTATTTGATTCTGTTTCAATTTGCAGCAGTTATCGTTTGCTATAGAAAAAAATTTACAGACATTGCACAAATGCAATACACAGAGAAGGGCATTGAAAATGCTTCAATAAATCTAAAAAATACATAAATTTATGTTCATTCACCAATCAATGAATTCATTCTTCTTTCACCAATTAATGAATTCATTCTTCATTTACCAATGTAAAGATTATAAGTTAAATGTAGTCGCATTCATAAGCGAAGTTTTATATGTGTACTACGTTATTGACAACAAAGAAGTAGTTTCTATGGAAACACACCGGTTCCCATTTTCGATCACGCACCAGCGGTCATTTTCAAATGTGCGACACGTCCTTATAAACATTTTCAATGTTAAAATTCTATACAGAGACAATTTTCGGAAAATTAATTTTCTCATGAAGTAAAAAAAAAACAAACAAACAAACTCTTTAGTGTTTGAAACACAAAATGAACTATTCAGTAAAATTTTACTTCCATGATCCGCAAGGAAATGGAAGTATGGTGATCGCGAAAAAATCGTGTTCGAGATAAGGTCTGATTCTGATTGTACTAATCTCAAAACATGAAGAAAAGTAATTTTCCAAAAAGCGTCTGTGTGTGAAATTTTTTCTATGGCAAACGATAACTGCCGCAAATTGAAACAGAATCAAATAATTTTTTGTATATGTGCACAAGTTGTAGAGGACTACAACCTATTGGCCTATTTTGGTGAAGATCGGTTAAGGGGGAGGGGTAGTTTACCTGCAACGTTTTACGTTTTAATAAGAGTAAAGCACTTAAAAATTCATTTAAACTTTTTCAAACAATGCTAATTGTTAAAAATAAAATAATTTTGTTGCCAAGCAACCAGGTTGTTCGGTTAGGAGGGAGGGGTAGTTTACCTGCATTGTTTTGTGTTTTAACAAGAGTAAAGTACTTAATTTTAATAAACAAATGCCCTGAAGATAAAGTCATATTAATCCACTGTAAAATGGCAAGTGAGATAATTATAAATGGAGAGGGTAGTTGAAGGGGAAGGGGTGATTATTTAAAAATTTCTGTGCTGAAATCAAGTAAACTATGAATATTTTATTTTGAAGGACAAGATACCTTAGAAATTACATATGACAAAAATATTACTCTATGAAAGTGTAAATGGTGGGGATCGGTTGAGGAGGAGGGATGATTATCTGCGTAGTTCAGTTTCTTTATAAGAATAAAGTACCTAATTTTTATAAATAAACTGAATCGAAAATAACATTATATTAAACGACTACCCCATAATAACAAAAAGATCTATAAATAGTGAAAGTAGTTTTAAGATGGGGGATATATTTTTAGAAATTTTCGAACCGAATTCAAGTAAATGATTTTAATTTTTTTTATTTTGATTTACTAATGATTTGATTTATTGATTTACTAACGATTTGATTTGATTTATTAATGATTTTTTTTTTTTATTTTGATTATTTTGAATTGATTTGTAATGTAGACCGGGACGGGAATCCACAAGAAATTTATCCAATTTAAATGGAGCGTTCGTAATCTCGGCCAGCAGCGAAATGTGAATACGCAACCTAAATAAATAAATCAAAACCCATGCTTTGTAAAGAAATACAATACGTAATCATACGAAACTTATAATATCCCTTTTTGAAAACTAATTAACTTTATTACAATTCTGTAACAGTAAAAGACCTAAAATGATGCCTAACCACACAGTCCAGGGATTAATGCCAAACTAACCTTTAAGAGCAAAAATATTTCACAACTACTCAAAACCAGTGTTTACTAGATTTAGTTAACTAGCACGTTTTATACCCGTATAAATATATCTTAACAGTATACCCGTAACAGTAAACCCATGCATACGTATCAACAGTGTTCATTTAAACAATTCTGGCATGAACCGTATTCTTGGCATATGAAGATCTCTCTTATAGCCTATGTGTCTTCTTTTAAGCCCAATCATTTTCAGATGTTATATTGATATTTCGTGTGTGTGCGTGCGTGTGTGCGTGCGTGTGTGCGTGCGTGTGTGCGTGTGTGTGTGGGGGGGAATGTTAAAATATGTATATCGAAACTAAAAGATAAGTTCGAGATTGCCGTTTGTTTTATGCGTAACTGTTTAAAGCACGGAATTATCGCTTCACTACTCCCGCCATGCTTCAACCATACTAGAATCAACGGCAATTATTGTAATATATCCTAACTGATAGACGCTGTTCATAAAAGCAGACGTGGAAACTAGTTAGCACTTGTTATGAATATCACGTTTTGTAAAACATTAGTAGTAGGCCTACTAATTATTGTTAAGACATCGACAACACGAAAACCCCGTCTCGGCTTTACTAGGATACGACCAAAGAGGAATTCTCTAGAATGTTCCATTTAGGCCTATCCAAATTATTCTGGATATTACTAGACGGTTCTAGAAAATTGTTTTTCTTAAAACTATGTTTTATTTTTAAATTGTTTATCTCGCCATGAATATTTTGATTATTTTATAGTGCTACTTGTACTAACACACCTTGTATAGCAGGTCTGTACCTGGCTTAAGGAAAAAAACTCCTTTATTATTTATAACCTATCATACGACCCATCCTGTACTATGGCAGTGAAATCTGGAAATTAACACAAAGAGCAATTGAACGCCTGAAGATATTTGAAAGGAAGCTCCTGAGACGGATCCTGGGCCCCATATATAGAAATGGGGAATGGATGATACGGCATAATGATGAGATATATTGTCACTTCAACGAACCGACGGTAGAAGTGTACGTTAAACTGAAGGGGCTGCAATGGGCTGGCCATTTCGTAAGAATGGACGACAAACGATCACCTAAGAGTCCTTATGGGGAGTATGGATAGCAAAAGACCAAAAGGCCGTTCAAGGAAAATATGGGAAGATACTGTCGCTGAGGATGCAAGAGAGATGTTGGGAGTGCGAGGATGGAAGTCCTTTTCTACTGATATAGAGAGTTGGAGGGTCAGGATAGAGGAGGCCAAGGCTCGATTTCAAGCTGTGGCGCCATAGAAGGAGGAGGATTATTTAAAACTGTTCAAAATATGTGTTCTTCATACATCAAAGTTTCTCACAACAATAAAGAAAAATCATCTAACATTTATATGTACATTCACTTCAGAGTAATTTGGAGATTCAATGCGAAATTGTCAATCAAGTGAGTCAACTTATGCCTATATTATTAATTGTAATGTGTTTCGTGTAACGAATTGCCTGTTTATGTTACCTCCAATCTCGATTTCGAACACAAGTTTTTAATTTATATGTCGTATAAATTATTAACTATTTAATGGAGGCCTAAATATAACTGTTAAATTGGTATTGTGCTTAATTTTGTTATATTTAGGCACTCAATTTTTTAACTACTTAAAACTGCTATAAGTTTATAAATAATACGTTAAATTTAAAACCTCAATAAAACTGTACTCAAGGTAAATGTTGTAATCTTTGTAGTAGAATGTAGGAACGCTGAGAGAGATCAGGTGCGTTTAAATCGTGCTACGGTGTCTCGAGAAGCAAGCGCTCCGATTGTGGAGTACCAAAAGGGTAATAACGTTCCACTTGAGGCAGAAGGCAGGCTACGTAAAGTGTAACAAAATTATACGAGCATCTTGCGTCAACGAAAGTAGCGATAGCGTGGAAAAACGAGTGCCTACGCTCTATACAGTAACGTGAAAACTCATACTTTGCCGCTCATTCTGGTTGGTACTAACAAAAATTTATAGCTTTACATGCAAATTTAAAACGTTTTCTCAGCGACGCAGGAAGCGAATATGGTGGTAGCAGAACGATGATTGTTTATAGCGTTACTATGGTGGTACCAGCTAGTAACGATGATGATTACTCAGTCAAACGAGACGACGCATTAGCTAATAATTTAATCCCCAATGAACTATAAATAAGATATCCCATAACATCATAAAATGAACGAGAAAATATGTGTGACACCTAGATTACTCGTAATCATGACTGCGATGGAAATAAACGTAGATGGAGTCAAAACTCGTTCGACTTATTCCAAAGCGATTAATATTGTGCGGTGTGATTCATGCAGAATAGTTTCTATTCATTTTTGTTTATGTTTTTCTTCGATTAAGAACCTAATGGCTTCAGTGACTGTTGATTATTATGGCTAATCCATAAATGAGAATATTATGTTTATGAGTAAGCATTATCGTAATAGGATAGCGACACATAAGAAAACAGATGGGATTTGTATGAAAGCGATTAATAAAACTGGTGATTAATTTACTCTTGTATCGATTTACTCAGTAGAGTAGCCAAGATTTTCTCATAAGGGGGTGTTATTGTCCAAGATTTACCCACTGGTGATTTATTTCTCAGAATTGCAATAAATTGCAATAGAATTTTGAAAGGAAAAAATAGAATTATCTTGACCCGACTAGTTCGATTAGCTTACTTTCTGCAAAAGGCGGTTTACAAGGGCAGAATACTCAGGCAAGTACTCAATATTCTATAGTCACTATACCCGTGTAAAAGCTCACTAGAGTTGAATGGCTAGTAAATCATATAATTGAGCTTGTCTGTACATATGGTAAAGGACTCTACCATTCCATTAAGGTCACTAGCAAAATTTACGTACTCGCCTGCGCACTCTACTCACGCACACTGCACAAATTACAGACCGCAGTGGTACTGTACCTGGTAGACTGGTCGTTACTTTCGGTTCTCTAAGCATTTGTATCAAAACGAGATGCACAGAAGAGTAAATTTCCAAAATAGTTATCGATTTTTCAGGAACATTTTTTTATACATTTATTTATCCAATCTGTTAACACATAACAATAAGCATAATTGTTCACAGAATACATGGCGTGAAGAGAACTAGTCCTTTGACTAGTTCTCTGTATGAGTATTTAAAAGAATATATTATGTTCAATATATTTAGAGTGTTAAAGTCTAAGTAACTCCAGCGGAAATGTTAACTTTAATCGTCTTGTCTGCAGGCTGTTGTCTAGTAGATTTATGGCTAAAGGATTTGTGTGCTCTTCAAGCCGTTTCACATATCTTTCGTTGGACAACGCAATGGTTTCATTGAGTGAGGGCAGGTCCAGGTCGCTATAGATGTCTTTGTTTGCTGATGGACCACGGTGCGTTGGTTATGGCACGCAGCACCTTGGTCTGAAACCTTTCCATTATGGCGATATTGGATTCAGATGCAGTTTCCCAATGCTGTATGCCGTATGTCCTCACAGGCTTAAAGACAGTGTTGTACACCAACAGCTTGATTCGCATTGATAGTTGACCTAATGATTTTCTGCCCAGGAGCCAATAATGCTTGCGAAACTTGGCGTCCAGTTGTTTTCTCTTCATCCAGATATGGTAACGCCAAGTCAGATTCTTGTCTAGGTAGATGCCTAAGTATTTTACATAGTCAGCTACCGGGATAGCCTTGTTATTTAATTTCACAATTGATGTTGTCCCGTGGCATTTTGTGACGGTGATGTATGCTGATTTAGTTTCATTTAATTGTATTCTCCACTTCTTTGCCGATTTTTCAATCTCATGTAGCGAATTCTATAGTAAACGTCCACCGGACTTTTGTTTACAGCAAGGATTGCAGTACCATCAGGAGTAAGCTGATCAGCAGTACGTAGCAGTAATCACATGCCGTATAAAGTAGATACAGAATGGGACTCAAAACACTTCCCTAGGGAACTCCTACTCTTATTGGGAACAAACTAGTAGTTACATTTTCGTGGCGTACGTGAACATTTTTCAGGAACATGATGTCTGTGGAATGTTAGTAGCGCCAACTGTCTTAATAGGAACATGCTAAAAACTTGGCTGCCCAGGCAGGATTAGTGGAGAGAGTAGGGAAAATAGTACTTGGTTTTGCTGGATTCAAGCATGAAACAAAAAAACCTCAGATTTGCGTGCAATCAAGGAGCGCGGAGATACCATTTTCACTTCATTCAGATGTCACAACTAGTCTTGTATACATGTAAACAACCAACTTCCCTACTGTACCAAAAGTGGTATATTACCAGTAGAGTATACTACACCCACTACTCTACTGTCAAGTATATCCATGTGGCGGTCCTACGTGGTGGAGTGAATTATTCCAAAGGTCAAGTCACGCACTACGGTTGTGTGAAAAAGATCGATATATGTAGAACTTAAATTGTTGTCATAGAACCTAATAGAACAAATCGATGACGTAGATTAAAAATCTAGTAACAATGCTATGTTTATTCAACGGTCACACACAATACTCGCTGTCCGTTCATTTCCATAAGCAAATGAATCACGCATACGCGTTTGAGAGAGACAGACAGACAGACAGACGATTTTATTATTTTTATTGTAGTGAACTGATAATAATGCTACTGAAATGTGTTAATAAGGAAGGAAGAATGTTTGATAAAAAGTAATTGAAAAGGTTTTGTACTACCAATTTTTCTGGATAAGCGAAATGTTCCAAAAACCCTCCCACCGTGTTCCACCTAACAGTAGTGTATGTTGGACGGTTCCTTAGCAGTTTCCTAGATCAGTGTGTCTCAACCTCGCTGATAATAGGGATCCCTTAAGAAATTATTTTTTCCTCGCATACTCCCCGTCTACTCCCTACACATATACTCAAGCATATACACATATTAATGGTTTGTACAATTACACAGGCCTATATATGGATATCAATTAAACGATATACATATATATATTAATATAATTAAGCGATATGTTTACAAAAACAATTTTAAATTCCTCTACTGTTCAAATTTGAAAGGCCTTTATATTCATAGCCAGCAATTTTCTTAAACAATAATAAGGAGCAATAAGATCATCTTTCGAAATATCAAGATACGCAAAACTTATTTTACTTTAAAAAAGGACAACATAATTGTTATAACATAATTATGAACACAATTGTATACCAATGGTTATAATATTTTTTACATATAAAACATTGTCAAAGCGTATACGACATACATGTAAAAAAAACAATAATAGATAAGCCATTAAGTAGTTAATAAATAGTAATACATATAAAGAATGTTTTCGTAAGTACGTAATACGTATGAAACGACGTATTGTTATTATTATTATTATTATTATTATTATTATTATTATTATATTAGATAAAAGTACTTGAACATTGTTTAATATTTCTTAACATACTATTTGCATGTTTAACGTATTAAGTAATTAATAACGTTTTAAATATTGTAACTAAATAAGGAAAGTCGCTCTACTTTCCTTATGTTCTTTTTCTTTTAACAATTATTTAGGTTCCTGTTAAGCCCACCTTTGTGTGCCAATTTTGGAAAAAATAGATACAATTGCAATGAAAGGAAGTTATCTTCCTAACTATTTGATTTTATAATTTTTATTGTTAAAATAAATAGTCAAACTCATTATTCTCGTTTTTTCTCAAACTCAATTATTTCTTTATTTTCCTCCTTTTATTTTGACATTGATTAATCATATAGACATTCAAAGTCCTCTTCTAACAGTGGTGGCTCATTAGGTTGTAGAACATGAACAATCTGAATCTCAGGGTTAACGTAAAAGTATAGTTAAAGTATGGTACAAGTTATAAATATAACATAAAATATAATAATTATGAATGAGATTTGGTAATTATGTGTTGTGAATGTCTGTTGAATAATGATAGGTTCTTTGGATCATACAAAATAACAATTAAAAAGAGAATTCTTAATACTAATAACTATCGTATACAAGTGTACAAATAAACATTCACTTTCATAGTGTTTATATTGTTTTGGTCATATTATGTGGTTGTAACTCGATCATTGATGTAGTAATGTAGTTCAAATATCGGGCTTACCTTTGGAGCAATCTCACCAATCTGGTAGTTCTCTTGTGCATTTATTGCTTAATTCTTCACTCCTGGACTTCAAATTTTTTGTACCTTCGATTCTAACATTATACTTCTAGTTTTTTGAATGGTTTTCCTGGCTCATCTCATCTTTCATCGGGGTAATTTGTATAAACGTTCAGCAGTAATATTATTATGTTCTGCCTTGATTTTAGATTTTCTTTCCAACAATCTCCCTTCTTTTTACCAAAACACTAATTACTTCTGTGAAGGCTTTGGCTATCATATGTTATGGGTCACAGGTTCGGTTTCACAATTTCAAATTCACATGATTCTGTTGACCTTTATTTTTTCTTCGTCATTATATTATTATAAGTTTCTTTAACGTAAGATTTTCTATTTTTTAACTTTTTACTTTGTTTGATTTCACTATATGGGTTATATAACTGGTTCATATAGATTATATATCCCCTTCAATGCTCATTATAATTATGTTTCATCACTTTCATTACACACACTTTTTCCTTTTTACCGTATTTCACTGTCATTCTCACTTTCACGCACTGTCCCACTATACAACTTTTATAATTATAGTTTGATCTTATTATATTTGTAAAATTTTATATCACTCACTTTCTGTAGTTCCATAATACAAAATAACTGTCTGGGGTGCGCAGACCTCCTCATAGTTAAATAGGTTTATTCACAATGTTTTATTTCTTGTATTCTAGTTTTACACATTTATGTATTATATTTCTATTTATAAATTACTATGTACATTTTGTTTGTCATTTGATCTCCACTTCTGGGTATTTTTGTCATCGTCAGTCATGGTTTATCACTGTCATTAAATGATTTCCTCCCTGAGTTTTCATTCTCTATTTCCCAATTATTTAGTTATTATACTATTTCTTTTTTGTTTTGATTACTTAAATGGATTGCGTTTATGCATATTTTACCGTGAATTTTGATGTAATTTGTTTTTCCTTTGAGGTGTATTTTTGTCATGTTATAATATGAAAGACGCGCTGATTACAAAAATTCTTTACGCGCTGTTGGTAAAACGTTTATTAATAATTTAACTTCATTCTGCAGAACCCATATGTCACAGACGCGTTGATGTCACGGCCCCCGATTGAGAGTCACTATCTTAGTGTGGTTTTTAGATAATCACTCTCTCATTGCAAGGTGATGGCAAATCAGCCAGTCGGGGTCCTTGAGTAGTAATATCTTTCTACTTAGCCGTTATGTATCAGCGTTCAGTTGCATGGTTGTATTGTATGGTTCCGAATACATGTAAAAGAAACTATGTGTACATACACACAAATAAACATTCACGCACAGAGACCCCACGGGATTGTAAAGGAAGGTACAGACTAATCCTTTGATTGCAGTCTCTGTGGAGATAGTATGTGCGTAGACGAAAACGTGCCAAGTTTAAGGTATCCACATATTCCCCTATGTGAGTGCGCACACAAATAGGCAACGAGTCGTTTGTTACGAGTATTTTGCCTCGTATTTTTCTTCATCTTGTCCAAACATGCTTGCGTAATTCAATAACAAATCCTTTCGCAGTAATTTACAACATGCTTTGTGCCGGCTGTCAGACAACGCGCTCAAGATCGTGTTACTATTTCCCCATTCTTCTCACAAGTATCTTCTACATCACTTGCTACACAAAACAGTGCTCATTTTTTATGTTTCCACCTTAAAGAAAAATGCCTTTCATGTCAAATTACAATTTAATGAATAATTTTATATAAATCAGTGAAAATATGATTAAACATTAATACTGAAATATGTAGGTTTCCTCAGTTTAACTCAAACGAGACTTAGAGACGTTTTGTACTATCGACGTGTAACCATCACCATTAGTGCGTTTTATTCACCTTCACACACAGCTATGGTATATGTCAAATACATACGGTGTTCAACACGAATCAGTAAGACTGAAAAATAATACATAGACATTATTTGTGTGTCAAATAACACATGAAGCCACATAAGTAACAAAATTAAAATGTTAGGAATTTAAACAGGAATGCGTGCGTTTTCTGTGTCCATTATTTTTAAATTTCCTAGGTTAGGAAATTAAATGGTTCTAATAAACCTAAATGGCATATAAACCTATAAAATTAAATGGTATATTCCTAATACCTATAAATTAAATGGTCATAAAACCATAAATTACAAACATAGAATAGAGCGAAACTATCTACGTACCACAAAAGTGAGGACGGCAACTTTATAAAATCTAGTAATATCACAGCTATGGAGACCATAATAGAGGACCATACAATAAGTAGTAGAAGAAGGCCTGTGGTAACAAAGGGGACGTGGAGGTTAATAAAAAAATTATTTTTCAAATTAATGCAAAAAATTTAATGAAATGAGGTTAGGGATTTAAACGAGAGAGACGAATACTAACAGTAAATCACCTTTTTAAATAACAGATAATAAAATTCTGTACTTAAGCTTTTGCAACATGGTAAGGCACAACAGATAATATCTTACACAGACTGGCAAAGGCAAGGCAAGTATGCCGAATGATAACGTATACAATGAGGTCCACGGTGTTAAAAAAAAAGTGTTTTGAAGTAAACAAATGCGAGTAGTTAGCAGTAATGTCAAATTCTTTAAGGTACAGTAATGGTCATTATTTGAAGTCTCAGAAACATGTAAATTTTCATTAGTAATACATGTTCTACAGAAGTAGAACTATTTAAATATTTGGTTATCGAATCAAACAACAAACATCGACTATAAGGGAATGATAAAAAGATGAAAATAATGTCGCATAGGTCACACCATAAGTAAGCTGGAAAGTTAAATCGCACTAGATTACTTATTTATCATAACTTCATGGTATACCTGTAAACCATGAAGCCCTCAAAAACAAGTAAAGGATGACCGGTAGTCAGTTAGAGAATAATATTCAAAAGGCGTTAATGAAGGTTGAAAAAACATGGGAAGAAAAGACTAAAATCCCCCAAAAAAAAGTGACAGAACGGAAACGCTTTTCGGAGACCCTGTGTTCGAAAGTAAGTGAACGGGAGAAATAAAATGGCGCATGTCTACATACACAAATTTCATGCTTCCACAAGGTAGCTAATCGATTTCAAATTGCTAACATACAGAGTACTTCGATATCATCACCACTACTGAAGTCATTATGATATTACTGTTATAAAAACATGCAATTTGTTTATAATTAATAATGTGTATAGTTAATTTATTTTAAATCTTATAACTATTCTGTCAGCACGTAATTTTACTAGTAGTAATTCCCTGGTAGTCTGACCAGCTCTTGAACGTACACTAATGAATTATTATTTACCATGACGGTTGTTTGTTTATAAATTCATATTTAAAATGTGTTGCCAATTAAGTCTTCTGAACCAGTCAAGCAAGATGACTTTATGAAGGAGGAGTTTACTCAGAATTATTAAGAGATTAAAGCAGATATTCTCCTAGTATACAGGGAGTTGTGCGCTTAGTATACATACACGTAGTAAATATACAATGCATAGTGTATGCGGTAGTAAATATATATTAAACCTATGCTCCTTAGTATATTTAGTATCTCGAGAGTAATAGGCCTATACTATTTCCTGTATACCTGAAAAACTATTTATGTACCTGTAATGTAGTTGCCACGTCTGTAGATAACATTCCAAAATTATAAGTATATATGTGGTGAAACAGTTGACAAACAAACAGCAGGAGCAAAATAGACTGCAAACTTTATAAACAATTGGACTCTTTGACTCAAAACTGAGAAAGATGGCGTGAAAGAGTGTCCTATATAGCACTGAATCATAGACCATGAGTGGTACGAACAACTAAAGGCTATACGGTGCTATACTTATATACAATTCAAGGCAAATACGGTGCAATTAAAGGCGAGGCATGATACCGGTGAAGATTAAGCAAGCGATGTCGAAGCGTTTAAGACAATAAATGGGATAACACATTTTGGCTTGAGACACCTAATTAGGGACAACAGTTACTGCCAGAAGCGTAACTAATACACTTACAGGGAGTAATAATGTTAGATACCGCGGAAGATTTATCAACAGAGACACCTATACAAAGTGGGTCTCAGATTTAAAGGATACCGATAGACCCACAGAGACACCGATTTAAAGGGGCCTCACTAAAGATATTAAGTTTCAAGGTTTAGTAACATGTTTTTCAGTTTTCATATTATTTCAAAGACTTTTTCAAATTGCATGTTTTCTATATTTTCAGTAAATATCCGAACGTTGTTTATGCACTTACGAACTTACGAAAAAAAATAACCAATCTTAGTTTTCATTAAGGAAGTGAAATGTCAAGTTTTGTATGTTTACATAATTAGTTTGTTTCTTTGTGCAAGAGTCAACCGTTGAAATATAACACCAAAAGGTGGTAACTTAAAAAAAAAAAACTTTTGCCAGTTAAAAATGTCAGAACGTGAGAAGAGGGGCCTATTTGAAGTTTTGCAGGGACTCGTATGTCTTTAGTCGCTAGTTAGAAGCCTGTGGTATGCGAAGTAAAGGCTAATCAGGGAAATGGTAAGGGAAAAGCTAAAAAAGAGATTCTTTTCAAATGGCTACAGAAATATGTCTGAAAGATGTGCCTTCCAAACAAGGTTGTATATATGTCTTCATTTCCACATGCAGTGTATAATTACAAACTCTGTCATCTGAATGCACTGAATAGACAAGTACAGGCAGAAACTTTTCCCATTTAACAAGGCTTAACACACACTATGCACATATTATCATGCCAGATTGATACTATTATTTCCGTGTCTCGAAACTAGTTACTGTGTCCCGAGGTAATGGGTTTCCCATTACTCTTTTATACGTGTTCTCTTTTATTTACTATCATCAGTAGTCACGATCTAATTTATTTCTAGTGTATTTTTTCTTGCATTGCTAGTCACACAAACATTCCTCCATACAAATACCGTCTTTGAGACTAACTGATCCCTGTATATACAGTAAGTTATCATTTCACAGCGCAGGTAACGTCTAACTGAAGTGAAAGCTGAGTACAATAATTCTCTCTCTGCCGTAAAAGTCAAGAAGCAAAACCAATCACCCGCTGAGATTATCTGAAATGGCATCACATCAAGACAGTCAGCCGGGGAGCAACTAATTTGTTATATCCGCCTCTTTTTCGGTCGAAATAGATTACTTTCCCTTCCACGGAATATACGAAGGTATGTTCCGGACGTATTACATCGTAAACTACAATTTTTTACGAGTGATACTAAAGCTTGTTCCAGACTTAGTACCCTAAATTTAATGTTGTTTTGTTTCATTTATTTAAAAAATTTTACTGTAACTATGTCTATTGTCATCATTTATAGTGTTAGATTTTTAACAACCCGTAAATATAGCACCGTAAGAACATAAGAGTCTTAAATGACGACTGTATATTTCTTAACGATTTCAATGTTTTGTTATAGTTCATTATTTTAGAAGGTCACTATCAAATGAAAAAACATCAAATGTAAAAAATTGTTTAAATCTGGTAAGCATATATCTGGAATAACGCTATATAAACAATACGTACGTACAAACAATACGCACTGTATCAACTGTGTATTGTATAAAGCAGTGTACGCGTATATCTGGAATACTGCTGTATAAACAATAATATAATGCAAACAATAATATAATGTACGGAGCAGTGTACGCGTATATTTGGAATAACGCTGTATAAACAATACGTACTGCACCGTATCAACTGTTTATTGTTATACACCAACAAACTTTTACTTTCCATTAAATACTTTTTCTTATTTTCTTCTATAAATGTTATTTGTTTCATCATTTGTCTTACCCTTGACTGGTATTTACTTGTATAATCATACTTTATTTCTTCATATGGTCCTTCACTTATAAATTCTTCCTTTTTCTATAAGAATTAACACACACACACACACACACACACACACACACACACACACACACACACACACACACAACACATAAACACAAGGCATATGCTAGAAAAATATGTAACTGTCCAGACGAGGGTGGCAGGGCTCGGAGGTTGGGAAGGGACATTTGAATTATAGCTTGTTGTGTGTGTTCAGTGGAGGGGGGGTTACCTCTTCTTGTTAACTTTGTTAATTCCGATCAGACGATGAGCTGAGAAGCTTGAAAGCGCTAATCGGAATAATTTTTCTATAGTGGTGTGCAACAGTGATAATTCTGTTTGTGATTACAACCACTAACACAACTTTCTTCATTGAATTTCTAATAATATAAAGGTATATAAACAATTCGTACTGCACCGTATCAACTCTTTATTGTTGTACGGAGCACTGTATGTGTATATCTGGAATAACGCTGTATAAACAATACGTACTAATCAATTCGCACCACACCTGCTACCCGCCGAATTTACCCAGGCTAGCTAGTGGAGAAGGGGTGGGGTTCCTTGGTAGATATTAACACCATCTACGTCAGTATCAAGAAGTGTGAGTGGTAACCAGAAATCCAATTCACTTATATACAGTTGTTTTTTTTTTTTTTTTTTAAGGGCGCCACTCCGTGCAGGGAAAACCAACGGGCGAACACGGAGATTCAATCCCGTCCCAATAAGGTTGATCACTAAACCACTTGATAAGGCAGTTTGCTCAAATTTACTATACCAATCATGTAAGGCTTACAAAATATACAAAATAAGAAATAATATTCTATTTTATTAAGTTTTGCTTGTATCTCCAAACAACAATGAGAGTAAATGACTGTATATCATTAGCTGATGCCGCAATAATAATAAATGTTTAAACTGACAACAACTTAAATCTAAATAACTTATGTAATACGCTATACTAATGTATACAGTATTTATGTGGCGCAGAAGTGATAATCCCTCGAAGAGTAACTCTCCGCAAGTCCGTGTCGAAACACCAGTCGTGACACAGTTTAGGAAATTAATCAAGGAAAAGATACACTCACCACAAGTTCTCCGCGTAATGCACGCACAATCGAACAGTAAGCGTATCGGAAGTCCAGGTCGGTCGCGGAACGCGGCGGCGGAATGCGGAAATCCGCGGCGGCAGAAAGAAGTCTCCAGATGACAGCACGAAGCCCCAGGTGTGAAAATGCTCCAAAGTAACAGCAATCAGAGTCCCAGATAGTTCAGGAATCAAAATTAAACCCTTTTCGCACTTGGCTAAGTGCATAGATCCTCACGTCGAGAAAAGGGTTGTACTGCAGCGCTCGAAACGTTGACTCTCAGTAGTAGGCGAACTTGACCAGCAATGACTCATTTCAAGACTGCCACAATCTTGGGTTCCTACATAGTTAGGCTTCCTACCGAATTGGGGTCTTATCAGTTGCTGATAAGAACGGACCGGCTGGGTAGATCGTAACAGCTGTGCTCTAGATATCGACATTGTTTGCATGCACAACAATGATAACTATACTCAGGTTGATCAGGCCTGATTTCGATAAAGTATTGAGCTATTTTACTGTTACAAATTACCCCCAACTCGAAGAAAATTTCCTGAAATTTTCTTAAGCTATGAATCGCTTCAGATCAGAAACATGCCAATTTCCCAAGTTCGATCCATCTTCCTTTTTAAGTTGATAGACCAGTGGTGATACTTTCTTAGAAATGACAAACGGACCTGTAAACTTTGGTGCCAGCTTAGTGGAAAAGCAGTTTACAGCGTTTGACTGGGGAAAGTTCCTCTTCAAAACCCTTTCACCTACTCTGAAGTCCTGTTGTCTTCTCCGTAGATTATACCTCACCGCGTTCTTCCAGTGTGCTGATTTAAGCCGGGTTTCAACCTCCTGGTAAACATTCTTCAACTCTTCCATCTTGCGCCCATAAGATTCTGTCTCGTCTACTTCTGGTATTTCTCCATTTTCTTCCGCCTCCTTGGTCCTTAATGTCAGCTCTCGCCCGAAGTTGAGAAATGCCGGAGTATATCCCGTTGCTTCGTGCTTGGCCGTCCTCAAAGCAAACCCAATCTTTGGCAGCTGTTGATCCCACAAACGGTGGTTGTCGCCGACAAAGGCCCTCAACATATTTCCAATTGTCTGATTGACTCTTTCAGTTGGATTTGCTTGGGGATGCCTACTAGCATTGTACAATATCTTGGTCTTGTATTCGGTCGCTAAAGTCTTTAGTGCTCTTCCAGAGAATTCCGCTCCATTGTCACAAATAAGATACATGGGAATGCCGAACATGAGGAAAATATTCTGCTCCAGGTGTTTGGCTACGAGAGATGAAGTTGCCGCCCGCAGGGGAAACAAAACAGTAAACTTGCTAAAGGTGTCAGTGACCACAAGAATGTATTTGTAGCCTGAAGTGGACCGAGGTAGTGGCCCTAACAGGTCCGCCGCAATCATTTTCCATGGTCGATCTACTCCTCTTCGGGATCCCATCATTCCAGCTGGTCGTTGGTTGTCACTCTTTGTGGTCTGACAGACTCGACAGCGTGCAACGTATTTCGATATGTCCTGTCGCATCTTTGGCCAATAGAACTGGTTTTGTACTCGTGAAAATGTCTTGAAGGATCCTAGGTGACCTGCTGTAGGTTCGTCATGACACATATGGATGATTTTGGCTCTATCCTCTTTAAGGATGACTCGCTTCCATTCTGAAGTGATATCCCATAGCGCTGTTCGACTAGGGATGTGTTTCCACAAAAGGTCCTTTTCCACTCTCCAAGTGGGATACTGGTCACCCTTTTCGGTCACCTCCCGTAGCATCTTCTTGTACCATCCATCTTCAACTTTCAGAACTTCGGAGACCACTGGAACCATCTCCTGCTCCTGCTCCACAGATCTTGATAACATATCTGGAACCACATGCTCTTTCCCTTTTCTATGGACTAGAGTGTAGCTGTATGGTTGAAGTCGAAGTGCCCATCTGGCTAGCCGACCTTGGGGGTCTTTTAAGTTATGCAACCACAAAAGGCTGTAGTGGTCAGTAATAATTGTAAAGTGACTTCCCTCAACATAACGTCGGAATTTTTCCACCGCCCATATGACGGCCAAACACTCTCTTTCTGTCGCCGAAAATTTTTGTTCAGTTCTTGACAGAGTCCTAGATGCATAAGCGATTACTTGCTCTCCTTCTTGAGTGAGAACAGCTCCCAATCCTACACCTGACGCATCACATGATATAAAGAAGGGTTTGTTAAAATCAGGGCATGTCAATATAGGAGCTTTAACCAGGCACCTGCTAATGTCTTCAAAAGCATTTTGGGCCTCATCTGTCCAGGTAAACCTCTTTTTTTTCCTTAGCAGGGACGTGAGTGGATAAAGTCTACTTGCAAAGTCAGGGATAAACCTGCGGTACCAAGAGGCCGTTCCGCAAAATTGTCTAACTTCCTTTTGGTTTCTGGGCACGGGAATCTGAACAATAGCCTGAACTTTTTCTGGGTCCACGCGTAAACCTCTACTATCAACCACGTATCCGAGGTAGCGTAACTCCTGGCGACAAATGCAGCACTTTTCCTGGTTGAGAGTCACGTCCACAGCTCGAAGTCGATTGAATATCTTCTCCAGAACTTCCAAGTGATGGTCAAAATGTTGAGTCACTACAATTATATCATCCAGATACACGAAAACGTGTGGTTCTAGGTCCGCTCCTATGATTTGATCGATGAACTTTTGCCAAGTGGCAGGCGCATTATGTAAGCCAAACGGCATTGTCACAAATTCAAACAGTCCACGACCCTGTACTGTAAACGCTGTTTTTTCTCTACTGTCTGCGGCAAGCGGGATTTGCCAATAAGCAGATTTTATATCCAATGAGGAGAGGTATCTAGAATCTCTTAGTCTGTCAAGAATCGTCGTAACCTGAGGTAGATGATATGCGTCTCTTTTTGTTACAGCATTCAATTGACGAAAATTAACACAAAATCTTTTCGATCCGTCAGGCTTGTCTACCAAAACTATCGGTGAAGACCATGCGCTTTTTGATGGGGTAACAACTCCCAATTCCAACATTTTGTCCAGCTCCTCATTCACAATCTTCTGTATACTAGGGGACATCGGATAATACCTTTGTTTTATGGGTTGGGCGTCGCCCGTATCAATCCGGTGTTCTACTACACTTGTCCGTCCTAATGGTTTTGTCTGTTGTTTGAATTGGTTTTCAATAAATTCCTCTAGCCTTTTCTTCTGCTCAGGATCAAGATGTTCCTCAGACTGCAGTCCCCCTTTTGTCCAAATCGATGCCAGTCCCACTCTTGTCGGTGCAAATTCCCAAGTCCTGTTGTAAACGTCTGTGACAATTTGCATAAGGTTCCAGAAGTCTATGCCTAGGATAAGTGACTGGTTCAAACTCGGTACCACAATGACTCCTAGGTTTCTTGTCCTAGCCTCAAGAGTAACAGGAAGGTCAACAATTCCTTCAATCACATGTTTTTGGCCATCCGCTGTTTCCACATATTTGTTCTCAATAGGTTTCAATTTGGCTGGGAACCTCTCTAATATCCAAAGTCCTTCCTTACCCAAAACTGAGTGTGAAGCTCCTGAATCAAGTAAGGCTCTAATTGTTTTACCAAATACCCGCACTTCCAAGTATGGTCGGGGATCTCCAGATTTAGAATAGAGAATGTAATTGATTTTTATATTAATTAAACTGTCTTGGAAGCCAACTTCAGGAATCAAGCTGACTTCCTCGTCTACAAGTTTTTTGGCCCGCATTTTTGGCATTTATTTTTGATGGTATCTGGCTCTCCGCAGCCGTAGCAAAATTCTTTTTAGCCTCCTTGCAAGTAGCATATCGATGTCCTCTTGCTCCACAGTTCCAACACTTAACACTTCCTTTAGTTGGTGCAACCTGTCTGATACAAGAAATTTGTGGGGTTCTTCTTTTATGGGGTTCAGCATATGCTAAATCTGGTTCTAAAACACCCATAGTTCGATCTACATTGCGAGGTACAGTAACCCTAAAACGTCCTGCTTCTGCCTTACGTCCCATCAGGCGTAAATCTTCCAGAGTTTTTATGTCACGCAGTGCTAGTCGATCTTGAAGAGTAGGGTGCAGATTGTTCAGAATCTGAGCAAGTCTCACTGATTCTGGGGTGTTTATTCACAGTCTGCTATACAACCCCTCCATGGCAGCAATAAACATATCGATTGACTCCTGCTCTCCCTGGAGGCGATAAAATATCTCTTGTTGCAACCTAAAGTCATAGTCAGGAGTTCTAAAAACAATTCTCATCTCCTGACATAAATCATTCCACGATTTAACCCTAGATATGGTTGACCTATACCAAACCAATGCTTGTCCAGCAAATAAATCAACAGCTGATTTAAAGAGTTCTTCCTGGGTTACGCCCCTAGCTCTACGAATCTCTTCTACTCTCTCAAGAAAAGCACCCACACTTTGACCACCCTGACCATCAAATCTTAGTCCCCACTTGTACACGGGAACAGTTTTTGTGTTTGCTGCCAAGCTCTGAGATTGCTGGATCAGTTGGGGTCTATCCTGGTTGGCTAGTACAAGTTCAGACGGTGTGCCGCTGTGCCGGTTTGCAGTATCAACTGGTTTCGCCAAAGGGAGAGTGCTGGGTCCTAGTGATGACTTCTTACTGTGACCAGCAACCGAGGCTTCTCTAATTGGTAGAGTCTCTTGAGTAGCTGTAGCTCTGGCTGGTCCTTCACCTATCTTCGGTTTCTCCACTTCAGGTGTGACAAAAGAATCCAATAGACTCTTCACCTTGCGTTGTAGCTCCATCCTCTTCTCCTGCGATTCCTCTTCTTGGGTGTCCTCAGCATCTGGAATCGGAATGCGTTCAACTCGAGGGTAGAGATGCCACAGCCTCGCCACTATCCTCTGATATTCGTCATCTTTGAAGTTTCCCTCATATTGTTGTACTAGGTCCTCCAAATCATCTAAAATTAAAGTACACCCTTCCAGCTCTTCATCAAATTGAAGTGAATTGACGGAAGCCTCATTTATTGGAGTGTTTTTCGACATCGCCTGCGTCAACCGTTTCCTAAGATCATTAGCCGAACCATCAGTTGAAAGGCCTCGGATCCTGAGCTCATACGCAACTTCTACTTTCCTCAACTTGTAGGCAGACATATTTAAAGTAGCAACCAAATTTAACAAAGAAGGAGAAATGCTCATAAGTTATACACAAAACCAATGGCTATATATCAAGCCAATGACAAGTTCTTATCCAAAAATCTGATAACGAATGTCCAAGTTCAACTTTACAAAATGTAGCTTTAAGGTGGACCGCAATTCTACAGCTAAATACAGTCCCAATAGATATTTCAAAATTATCAAAACTCAAAACATTTACAATAAAAAATCTGTAAAGAATTCAAAGATTTCAAGCATAAAATAACCTGAAAAAAAAAATCCCAACACAATTGGTATAGATTTATCTCAGATGTTACGGATATAGATGTCTTCACCAGAGAGAAGGGCCCCACGTTTTGCGTCATTTGCTACCCGCCGAATTTACCCAGGCTAGCTAGTGGAGAATGGGTGGGGTTCCTTGGTAGATATTAACACCATCTACGTCAGTATCAAGAAGTGTGAGTGGTAACCAGAAATCCAATTCACTTATATATAGTTTTTTTTTTTTTTTTTTTAAGGGCGCCACTCCGTGCAGGGAAAACCAACGGGCGAACACGGAGATTCAATCCCGTCCCAATAAGGTTGATCACTAAACCACTTGATAAGGCAGTTTGCTCAAATTTACTATACCAATCATGTAAGGCTTACAAAATATACAAAATAAGAAATAATATTCTATTTTATTAAGTTTTGCTTGTATCTCCAAACAACAATGAGAGTAAATGACTGTATATCATTAGCTGATGCCGCAATAATAATAAATGTTTAAACTGACAACTTAAATCTAAATAACTTATGTAATACGCTATACTAATGTATACAGTATTTATGTGGCGCAGAAGTGATAATCCCTCGAAGAGTAACTCTCCGCAAGTCCGTGTCGAAACACCAGTCGTGACACAGTTTAGGAAATTAATCAAGGAAAAGATACACTCACCACAAGTTCTCCGCGTAATGCACGCACAATCGAACAGTAAGCGTATCGGAAGTCCAGGTCGGTCGCGGAACGCGGCGGCGGAATGCGGAAATCCGCGGCGGCAGAAAGAAGTCTCCAGATGACAGCACGAAGCCCCAGGTGTGAAAATGCTCCAAAGTAACAGCAATCAGAGTCCCAGATAGTTCAGGAATCAAAATTAAACCCTTTTCGCACTTGGCTAAGTGCATAGATCCTCACGTCGAGAAAAGGGTTGTACTGCAGCGCTCGAAACGTTGACTCTCAGTAGTAGGCGAACTTGACCAGCAATGACTCATTTCAAGACTGCCACAATCTTGGGTTCCTACATAGTTAGGCTTCCTACCGAATTGGGGTCTTATCAGTTGCTGATAAGAACGGACCGGCTGGGTAGATCGTAACAGCTGTGCTCTAGATATCGACATTGTTTGCATGCACAACAATGATAACTATACTCAGGTTGATCAGGCCTGATTTCGATAAAGTATTGAGCTATTTTACTGTTACACACCATATCAACTGTAAATATTGTCGAATGAAGCGCCGTATCAATGGTGTATTGTCGTACAAAATAATGTTCAACTGGGAACATCGTTGCATTAGCAACGTATGCAGCAATATGTTAATTGCATGTTGTCGTATGGAACTGTGTTTAATTGGGAATAATGCTGTATACAAAATACCAAGTACAACATATCAACTGTTTATGTCGTTTGTTGTATTGTATATTTGGGAATAATGTTGTATACCATATTACAACAACATATTGTACTGTACTTATCTTTTCAGATTTGGGTCCGTTAATATTAAACTTATTTTGTTTTTTTTTTATTCTATAGCATGAATTAATGACTCTTATGTCTCAGGGCTGCAGTACATAAAATAAAAAATGTATAGAACTTAGAACTAAGTTATTTATTAATGAATTTATTGTCTCTTTTTTTATACAATTTATAAAAAGAAAAAATTTGTGTCTCTATAATTTACTACAGATTCCACGTTTTTCTACCAGAGCGCAGCACTGGCTGTAGATTTACAAGAAATATAAGTCTTTACTCACTCGCCTGTGGCGCTAGTTATTAATTGTGTTTACTGAAATAATAAATATACTATCTTCATTTGCTGTTAGTTAATTCTTTACAAATAAATAATATTTTTATAAGTTACAAGTCAGGTCAGTATTAGTGTGTTTCTTATTCGTTAAAATCATTTATGTCTATTGTACACAAGATGTGAGTTAACCTGTGAGTTTATGTGTTTAATTTCACTTTCGTTTAAACTGTGAACGTTCATAGGTTAGATATCTTCAGTTTTATTAAGATTATTAACACATAATGTTACCTGATCGGTGACTACCACTTTCATTTGCTGTTAATTTAATTTTGATTCTTTATTCCTCTTTTCCGTTATTATATTCTTTTTCTTCAGTTAATGAGTTAATTTTGATTTTACCCTTGCACTCTCTATTTACGTTTAGGTTACCAAACACTTTAATTATTATTTCACTTCTTGACGATACGTCTGCACTGGATGAGGTTCAAAGCAAGAGTGACGCCTTCTACACAAACGCGTCTAATTCAGCGACCCGGAAACAGAAAGTTTTACGTTTTTCTTACCAACATTCACTTTTATAATTACGCACATTTCACTATTATTGTGATCCTAGATTCACTAAATATAGTTAGTCTTACTGACTTTTACATAGTTATAGTCCGTTTACTTTTAATTTTTACATATTTAATGATTTCTCAATTTGTTATAATACAAAATTTGTTCATAAACTGTAGGTAAACTTGACTAGTTATTCACAAACAGGTTCCATTTGTTCTATGACATTCTATCAAAACACAATTTGTAACTAAACTAATTCCATATTATTTAAAACAATATCTGATTAATTTCAGCTTATTAATAGGTTTTATAAATAATTACAATAATTTTGGAGTTTAAATTAGTTTTTTACACATCAAATGTTTATACCCAGCCAAAGCTTGGTCCTAGGCTTTTAACATACCTTCAATGTGGCTGACAATATTATTTTCTAAATTATAAGCAAGTCTTTCACTTACATAGTTTTACTCAGATTTAGGCCTTAGTATGTACTAGAGTATTTTACAGTAGTACATATTACCTTCCCTTTATTACAAATGAAATGACTATTTGAGGCAGGAATAAAACTTAACCTACTATTTTACATCCTGTGTTTCTTAAACTTAAAATTGCAAATAAAATAGATAACATAAATAAGTTACAATATTACCTACTAGAACATAACATTTGAACACTTGGCATAAAAAACATAGGCATTGGTTGAATACATAAACTACAATAAAAACAACTCATAACAATTGAATTATCAAATACATTGGTTAGATACATACATTAAGATTTAAACAGTTATTATAATAAGAAGAATAGTGCTCAGTGGATAAAAACTAATCACTCATGTCCACTATAAAAATCGTCTTTGGTATATCTACACTAATGCATTCAACGGTTAGCTAATTCATCATACATAGAAAATAGAAATATTGTCACAAGCACTCTGTATAGAACAAAACATAGTCAAAAATACAATTTTTTAAATCTAATGTATAAACAGTTCTTACAATTAAATTAACAAACATACTTGGCCCATGGCATAGAATATAAGCAATAATAACTTTTTAATTGAGCAACAAGCATCTACTTGTTAAAAAAATTAAAACAAACAAACAACCAAGAACATCACTGAACAACAATCTTTATCACTGCTCTGTCGGTAGGGCTTCATCTGGTTTAAATTATAGAACCCGTGACCTCCCATTCTGGCTAACATTACGGTGTTATTTTGTCATTTACTTTAATTAATCGGGATATTTCTTAACTCCGCTATTAATTATTCAGCCTATTAGTTAATCCGCCTATTATTTCATTGCGCTCTTAGATCATCGTTCTACTATTTAATCGTGCTATTGAAACGTTACTGTGAACCTGTGTATTAATTTAATATGTACAGTCGACTCTCGACAATTTGACACTCAAGGGACCAGAGAAAAATTTCAAATTACCAAGCGTTCAAAATAACAGGAGTTTAAATAACCAAGAGGGAGGGAGGAAAAAAATCAAGTAAACAAGAGTTTGGTCAAAATTCGTGATTTATTATTTTAAACATTTGTACAATTATTCACAAATGTTCATTTTGAAAAGAAGTCCGTAATTTTCTGTTGAGTGAGCGACTTCAGTCTATCATTGTCCAATGAATTTTCGATAGTGGTGAGAGCTGCGAAGAAATCGTCACTTGTGTCGGTTCTGAGGGCGTAGAAGCGTAGGGTAGTAAGAGATCTCCTTGCCTCGCTCAATGTGACTGGAATTGGCGGTTGTTCTTCTTCGTTTTCTTCCTCGTCCTCATCCAGAGGGGCCAAATTCAACAGTTCGGCATCGGTTCGGGCACCGTGGACACTGATGTCATCGTCAACATGAGCATAATCCTCAAATGTTAATTATCCATAGTTAGGTAGAAGTCCCCACCCTGAGTCAGAATTTGCAATTTTTGGCAGCTCCGATGACTGTTCTACATTTTCGGTTTGCTTAAACCCGCACTTTCTGAAGCAGTTATAAATAGTGGTAGGGTTGACATTTCTCCAGGCCTTATCAATCATGATTATAGCGGTCAAAACTGTTATGATTACCTTCTCACCTTTTTCAATGCTATCCAGCACAAGAGAAACAATTTCTCTACGGTAGAGAGTTTTAACATTTTGAATTATGCCTTGGTCTAACGGTTGCAATCTTGATGTCGTGTTGGCTGAAAAAAAAATCAATTTTACGTGGTCTAATGGTGGTGGGTTATTATGCACGGTGCAGTTGTCCAAAAACAGTAAGATTTTGCGTTTTTCCTTTTTCATGTCACTGTTCACTGAGGTCAGCCATTCACTAAACAACTCTGTCGTCATCCACGAGTTTTTGTTTGACCTATAAGCTGTGGGCAGCGATTTTATTCCTTTAAAACAGCGTGGTTTCGCAGATTTCCCTATAATAAGTGGTTTCAATTTTTGAGAACCGTCCATGTTACACGCTAAAAGAACAGTTAATCTATCCTTGCTGAGTTTCCCTCCATGACACTTTTCGTCTTTGAACGTCAGAGTGCGATCAGGAAGATATTTATAAAAAAGCCCGGTTTCGTCTGTGTTGAATATGTTCCTTGGGTCATAGCCATTCAAAAGTTGGTTTCGTTCGTCAATCCATTGAGAACAAATGGAAATATCCACCCTGGCGCTCTCTCCACAGATTTTTGTTAAATGTGATGCCGTGTCGATTTTTGAAATTTGAGAGCCACCCCTCACTTGTTGCAAATCCTTTAATTCCAAGAGACTGCGCAAAAGACTTGGCTTTTTCCTTCAACATGAAACCGCCGACGGGAACGTTTTGTCCTCTACACTGACGAATCCACTTAAGCAAGCACTCTTCAAGACGGGGAAATTCACCCTGGCGTGACCTTTTTCTACTCGCAATTAAGGCACTTCCGGTGATGCGATCTTTGTTTTTCAAAATCATCGACAATGTCGATGGTAAAATGCCAAACTGTTTAGCGACATCTTTTTTTAATTGTCCATCCTCCACAGCTTGAATCACATGCTTTTTTTCACTTATGGAAAGACACTTGTTCTTTCTTGAATTCATTTTAATAACACAATCAAACATTAACATGACTCACTTTAACGTTTGAAGGAAGACTGGAATGCAAACTGCAAACTCACTCATATCTCATTTATGTAAACAATCGACAGGTCTGTACATGTATGTAAACAAACGACAGGTCTTTGCATGATAAACGCTTCAAATTATAGAGAGTAGGGAAGCCCGGACTTCAAATTATTGCATGTTGGCGGGCAAGATACTATTCCTTCAACTTCAAATTACCGAGGGGACCAATTAATATTGATTTTATTCAATTTATCGAGTATTTTTCAAGGGACCGGGAAAAAATTTCAAATTATCGAGAGATTCAAATTAACGAGTGTCAAATTAAATAAACACATATAATAATAAATCAACTACTAATGGTAACTATAACAATTTATAATAATATAAAGCATTGTAATGTACATAGATGTAAGTAATATATAAATGAAAATTTGAATCAAAAGAGGCTCGACTATGCGACAGTCAGGCGCCGACAAAATAAGTTACAATGGACCCAAAACACCCTTACATGTCATAAAAGCATAAAATTTTTTGTAGAGTAAATACAGCAAAAAACGCCCATGTACCGTTAGGTTAACAGTACTGTGTCCTTCAACAGACAATAGATGACACGCCAATAAGTATGACTATTTTAGAAAGTAGCGTCACTTTTGAGGAGTCTAACGAACGTCCGCTCTCTGGCAACCAATCACGGATAGCGTGGGTAGTGAGCGCGAAAAAGATACAGCACCGGAAAGGGTACATTCGAATTTACCGGCAAATATTTCAAATTCATGCCAATGGAAGTACGATCAACAAGAGCTGTAGTGAGGAAAGGACTCGGAAAACTATAAAAAACAAGTGAAGCAAACATAAAAGAGGAAGTCTAAGTTTAATTTTCACGCAAAACACGGGAAACCTGCGTTACTCGATGTGAGAATTTCAATACTATAATTCTAAGTTCAAATCAATAGATTAACTCGGTTAAATAGTTGAGAAAGAATTACAGTCATCAAGAAGTTTATTTTATATGTGTGCGCGATAGTACGTACGGACCAGAAGATGTTTAACTTGTGCGCATAGATTGCAGCAAGAAGTATACTTATTTATATGTGCGCGACGTTTAGTACTAACGCGAGCGAGTGAAGTAAATAAAGAAGGTTTAATCAAGCGTGATTAGTGCAAAGTGTAGTGCGATGTTCAACACAGGATTACAGTTCATCATTCTTTTACTTGGAATCCAGCAACAAGTAACAGTATATCATTTATTATTCACAACTCAATAACTTAACATAGAATTTGCATCTAAAAAATAACTCATCTCATTCTCAAAAGACCCACGAGTTCAGATACTAACTATTACAATTTATGCTATATAACATGTTAGAGAGTTATTGTATAGTAAAGTAAGGAAACAAATTATAATAATTATAGAAATGGTAACGAAGTTGAATAATTGAATCTATTGAAGATTATTAAAGTTCATAGTAGTTAAGAATTTATGATACATATATGTTTTAATTAATATATTGAAGATTTAAATGTGTTAAGGGAGTAAATTTGAATCTACTGAGTGCTCATTTGAGTAATACTTAATTAATATGATTTTGAAGAATCCGTAAGCTAGGGATATTAATAATTCTGTTATTAGTTATAAAGAATATTAATGAGTATAGATTTGAAAGGTGATATGAATGATTGATTCTCAGATGTCTTATGTAATAAGAAGATAATAATATAAATCTTAGTATCTGAACAAAGTGTTATTATTTCATAACAATCCTGAGATACTCTGCTCTGGCGCCCAACCAAATTTATCAATAATACAAAAATGAGTGGAAGTATTCAGTAATAAATATATCTAAATATAATTTGTAACACAATAAATCAATGTAATTACGGATTACATGCAATACTGTCTTGAATAAATTATTTATACAACATTCGAAAATTACGCGCGCTTCACGAGTATATTTGGCGCCTTAACGTAGAACGTTAGTGATATTTGACGCAACCAACGTGTGACATAATAACCATACTTAAGAATCTTTATACTATTAGTAATTGCGTAATTTATTAATCGGGCTATTATTTAATTCCGCTATTAGTTAACCGTGCTTTCAGTTATTCGTTAATTGCGTTATTATTTAATCAATCTATTAGTTAATCGCGATATAGTTAATTGCTCTGTTAATTAATTTGTCTCTTAGTTTATGAGGCTATTAGTTAAATGCGCTATAAGTTAATCGAGCTGTAAGTTAATTGCGCTATTATTTAATCGGGCTATTAGATAACTGCATTATTAGTTAATCGGAATATTAGTTAATTGCACTATTATTCAATTGGGATATTAATTAATTGCGCTATAGTTAATCCCTCAATTAATTAATCGGGTTATTAGTTAATTTGTCTATTATTTAGTCGTTCTAATAGTTAATCGAGCTACTAGTTACTCGGGCTGTTATTTAATTGCGTTATTGATTAATCGTGCTAATAATAATTACGTTATTAGTTAATCGGGCTACTAATTAATTGCAGTATTGGTTAATCAGGCTACTAGTTAATTGCACTATTGGTTAATCGGGCTATTAGGTAACTGCGCTATTAGTTAATTGGGCTATTATTAATTGCTCTATTTGTTAAGTGCTCTATTAGCTAATAGGTCTATTAGTTAATTGCACTATTAATTCTTCTTCTTCATCCACAAGGTTTAAACCAAGAATGGTTTGTTGCGGTCTCAAATAGGCAAATTTTACATCTGGTCACTCCAGTGCTTCCTCGGACGTTAACTCGAGCACTATTAGTTAATCGGGCTATTCGTTAATTGTGCACTTAGTAAAACGAGGTATTAGTTAATTCCGCTATTGGTTAATCGGGCTATTAGTTAATTGTGTTATTAGTTATTCGGGGTATTAGTTGATTGCGTTATGAATTAATCGGTCTATTTTGTAATCGGGCTATTATTTAATTTAGCTATTAGTTACTCGGTAATTAGTTGTTGCTTTATTAGTTAATCGGCTTATTAGTTATTTGCGGTATTATTTATTCAGGAGATTATTAAATTGCGCTATTAATTAATAGGTTTATAATTCATTGGGTTATTAGTTAATATGGCTATTAGTTAATAGGGCTATTGGTTAATTGCGCTCTTAGTTAATCGGCCTATAGTTAATTGCTTTATTAGTTAATCGGGCTGTTAGTTAATTCCTCTAATAATTAATCGTACTGTTAGTTAATTGCGATATAAATTAATCGCGCTATAAGTTAATTACGCTATTAGTTAATTGGGTTATTAGTTAATTCCTCTATTAATTAATCGTGCTAATAGTTAATTGCGCTATTATTTATTCGGGCTATTAGTTAATTGTGCTAATAAATAATTGGACAATTAGTTAATTACGCTATTATTTGATTGGGCTCTTCGTTAATACTGCTATTGTTTAATCGGGTTACTAGTTACTTGCGCTATTTGTTAATCGGGTTATTAGTTAACTCCTCTATTAGTTAATCGTACTGTTAGTAAATTGCGCTATTATTTAATCGGGCGATTAGTTAATTTCTCTATTAGTTAATCGGCATATTATTTAATTCCACTATTAGTTGATCGGAATAATAGTTAATTGCGTTATTTGTTAAATGTGTTATTAGTTGGTCATACTGTTAGTTAATTGGGCTATTATTTAATCAGGCTACTGGTTAATTGAGCTATTATTTAATAGCGCTGTTAGTTGACTGCGCTATTATTTAATGGGCTATTAGTTAGTCGGGCTCTTGTTTGATCGTGCTATTAGTTAATCAAGCTGTTGTTAATTCCGCTATTATATAGTCGGCCTATTACTTAATTGTGCTATTCGTTAACCGTGATATTAATTAATTTTTCTATCAATTAATCGGTAATTGCGCTATTAGTTAATTGCTATATTATTTAATTGGGATATTAGTTAATTGGGCTATTAGTTAATCTGTCTAATTATTAATTGCGCTATTGGTTGATCCGGCTCTTAATAAATTGCGCAATTAGGTAATGGGGATATTAATTGATCGCGGAATTAATTACTCGGAGTATTAGTTAATTGCTCTATTAGTTAATCGCGCTACTAGTTAATTGAGCTACTAGTTATTTGGACTCTTAGTTAATTGCGCTATTGATTAATCGGGCTATTAGTTAATGGTTCTATTATTTAGTCGTTCTATTGGTTAATTCCGATATTATTTAATCAGGCTGTTAGTTAAATACATTATTAATTAATCGGGCCATTAGTTATTTGTGCTATTCGTTAATCGGGCTACTCGTTAATTGCTTAATTAATTAATCGGGCTATTAGTTAATTGTGCTAATATGTAATCGGGCTATTAGTCAATTGCGCTATTAGTTAATCGGCCTATTCGATAATTCCGTTATTAGTTAATCGGTCTATTAGCTAAATGCGTTATTAGTTAATCGGGCTATTAGTTATGTGTGGTATAAGTTAATCGGGCTGTTAGTCGATCGGGCTACTAGTTAAATGCGCTATTAGTTAATCGGGCCATTAGTTATTTGCGGAATTTATTAATCGACCTATTAGTCAATCGGGCTACTGGTTAAGTGGGCTATTAACCACCACAAAACGTATGTGGTCCTACATAACACAAAAATAATTTCTTCATTAATTTATCTTTACTACTTTTTTTTTAGGCAGCTGTCTGTTCCTAACAAGTACCAAATCTATAATTTTATATTGCATATGACAATATCTTTTCTTTCCTTGTCTTCTTTTCCTTTCTTCTATTTTTTTTTTAACTCTATTTTCCATCAGCACTTCGATGTCTCTCTCCGATTTTGGATACCAATTAAAATTGACAATTTCTAAAATGATTCGTGGGACTCTTTTTTGAACGTTGCTTTACATGGTGTTATACCAGTACTGTCATGACTTGGCAGATTGATCAATTCTTCTTTTCTTTCCACGTTTTCACACCATTTGTGGTGCTGATCATGACAATATGTTCGAAGGATACTCCTGCCTCTTTTAACATTCTCTCGGCTGGACTGCTACTTGGGTGGTACACACACACTTTGTAAGTCTTAATCTGAAGATTATTCATAGCTCTCCTCCATTCACCCCCTTTAAATTCGGTTCCGTGATCTGATATAATACACTTGGGTCTTCCAAGACTACTGATGTATCTTTCCTTAATTAATTTTATTATGGTTTTGGAGTTTGCCTTAGTCATTTTATATAACTTTGTGTATCTAGTGAAGCTGTCTAACAAAATCAGTAAGTATTTATTGTGTCCTTTACCACTTGATGGGAATGGTCAACATATATCAGCAAATACTTGTTCCAACGGCTTTTTAAAATGGTTAGCGATCATAGCTCCTTCATACCTGATATTGGCAAATTTTTACTTTCTGACAGATGTCACATGTCTCTATGTTCTTGAAGACCCGTTTTTCAATTTTTGGAATGTAGAACCCTTCTTTATAGCTGACACTCCTTTCTTCTGACCTGGTGTCCGTATCTGATAGTCTTATAAGATTAATACTAATTTTAACGGGTACCACTATCTTCCAATCTGCTTGTACTTTGTTGTTGTTTCGGAAGACTAACTGGTCATTTATAGCATAATTAAAGGTGATGTCATTTTCAGACTGTGTTGATCTTTCAATTAATTTTTGGGTCTTAGAGTCTGAAACTTGTTCGTGTTTTACTTCTTCAATTATTTGTGCCAACTCCTCTCTAGTCCGAAATGAGGTTAGAATTTTGCGTACTTTCTCGTTGATCATGTTTTCATCATCGTGTATTCTGGACAATACATCGGCTACTACATTCTTTTTCCTGGCACATACTCTCACTTGAGGTTATATTCCTATAACTGTATCATCCATCGCGTTAGTCTTCCATCCGTCATTTTACAATATCTGAAAAATGTAATTCCCTGGTGATCAGTTCTTACAACAACTTGACTATTGAAGAGATATGTTCTAAATTTATTAATGGCGAACACCACACTCAAGGTTTCCTTTTCAGTGATGGTGTAGTTTAGTTCCAACTTGGTAAGCCTCCTACTAACAAATCCAATTACTAAGTTATCAGTTATCACCATTTTCATCTTCTTTGTATAGGACCGCTCCTAAGCTTACCCCGTTGGCATCACAGTTTAAATAGACCATCTTATAGAAATTAGGATGATGTAGCATAACATACTTTAAAAATCTCTGTTTAATTTGGATTAATGCCATTCATCTTCTTTAGTCCATTTTCGTTTATTCTTTTTACTTAATAAATTGTGAAATTGGTAAGTTAAATCGGAATAATTAGCTTGAAATTTTCGGTTGCACAATCCTAAAAAACTCTGAAACTGCTTTAAAATTTTAGGTTGTGGAAATTCTTTGATGGCTTCAATTTTATTAGATCAACATTTATACGTTGATCAGACACTATAAATCCGAGAGATTTAATTTTGTTATCTAAAAAAATGGATTTATTTAATTATAGGGTTATACCATATTCACAAAGTCTTGATAATACTTCATCAACCCTTTCAAAATGCTCCTCCCATGTACTGGATGCAATTACTATGTCATCCACATATACTATAGTGAATTATAATATTTCACTGCCTAAAATTTGATTTATACAATAAATTAATGAATATCACAACACTATTAACAACTCCAAATGGCAATCTCTTGAACTGTTAATTACGACCATTTACTAAAAAAACTGACATTCTTACGGCTTCTGGATGTAACTCTATTTGCCAATTACCTGATACTGCGTCCCAACTGCTAAAATATTGCACCGCATTAAATATCTTCATCAACTGTTTCATGTTCTGGCGGCAGTTTGGTCAGCTATAAGCATTTGGTTAATCTGACGTGCATCTAAACACAATATGATACTCCCGTCATTTTTTGGCATTACCACCAAAAGATTAGTGTGTTGTTCTGACATAGAGTGACTGACTATGTTCAATAATATCCTCCTCAAGCATCCGTTCTATCTCCTTCTGGACTTGTCCAAAAATTACTTCCTTATTCACTATCCACAAAGTCCTCCTTCAGATTAGTTGTAACTCACAGTACAGTGATTTAGTTGGCAACTGTAATTGATTACTGCACCCAACCGCAGTCTCATTTAGTTTTCCGCATTCTCACCTGCTGGAGTTCCCTCTTGTCTCTGTTCTATTTCTTGACAAGGTCTCGCTCGGTTCGATGTAGGAGATTGATGTCTATTTCGGGGATCCAGTTCTTCTTCGCTGTTTTGGCGTGATCTCCCTTCATAACTGTTTCTCTGGTACCTAGAATTCCTTGGGTATTGCTCAGTGTCTCTTCCCGAGTTTCCCCCTCTTCTTACATAATTGGTTCTGTGAAGAATCGCTGATTACGATATTGGTTATTTGCACCGTTTTCTCTACTTATTAGTCAGTTATGATTTCTTCCACTTTCCCTATCTGTGGGACGGGGATTAACTTCATTCTCTGCTCTCCGGCCACAAACACAAAAACAAATATGCATACAAATATGAAAACAGATTATGAAAATAATTATATAGCATTATTAAAATTAGTTTGGTATTGACAATTAGAACTGTTGAGTCATCGACTGACAGTTGCAAGGAAGGTGGGCCTACTAAATATATTAGGAATTAGCATCTCTTCAAACCATTTGGAAAAGTTTGCAAAATTCATGTCAGAGTGGTAATCTCCCAATTTACTTCCATACCGAAACATTAGTAAACCACTTTCAACAAACCTATTCTCACTTCCAGCATGCACGACTGTCATTCTCTTGAATAATCGGGCTATTCGTTAATTGTGCACTTAGTAAAACGAGGTATTAGTTAATTCCGCTATTGGTTAATCGGGATATTAATTAATTGCGCTATAGTTAATCCCTCAATTAATTAATCGGGTTATTAGTTAATTTGTCTATTATTTAGTCGTTCTAATAGTTAATCGAGCTACTAGTTACTCGGGCTGTTATTTAATTGCGTTATTGATTAATCGTGCTAATAATAATTACGTTATTAGTTAATCGGGCTACTAATTAATTGCAGTATTGGTTAATCAGGCTACTAGTTAATTGCACTATTGGTTAATCGGGCTATTAGGTAACTGCGCTATTAGTTAATTGGGCTATTATTAATTGCTCTATTTGTTAAGTGCTCTATTAGCTAATAGGTCTATTAGTTAATTGCACTATTAATTCTTCTTCTTCATCCACAAGGTTTAAACCAAGAATGGTTTGTTGCGGTCTCAAATAGGCAAATTTTACATCTGGTCACTCCAGTGCTTCCTCGGACGTTAACTCGAGCACTATTAGTTAATCGGGCTATTCGTTAATTGTGCACTTAGTAAAACGAGGTATTAGTTAATTCCGCTATTGGTTAATCGGGCTATTAGTTAATTGTGTTATTAGTTATTCGGGGTATTAGTTGATTGCGTTATGAATTAATCGGTCTATTTTGTAATCGGGCTATTATTTAATTTAGCTATTAGTTACTCGGTAATTAGTTGTTGCTTTATTAGTTAATCGGCTTATTAGTTATTTGCGGTATTATTTATTCAGGAGATTATTAAATTGCGCTATTAATTAATAGGTTTATAATTCATTGGGTTATTAGTTAATATGGCTATTAGTTAATAGGGCTATTGGTTAATTGCGCTCTTAGTTAATCGGCCTATAGTTAATTGCTTTATTAGTTAATCGGGCTGTTAGTTAATTCCTCTAATAATTAATCGTACTGTTAGTTAATTGCGATATAAATTAATCGCGCTATAAGTTAATTACGCTATTAGTTAATTGGGTTATTAGTTAATTCCTCTATTAATTAATCGTGCTAATAGTTAATTGCGCTATTATTTATTCGGGCTATTAGTTAATTGTGCTAATAAATAATTGGACAATTAGTTAATTACGCTATTATTTGATTGGGCTCTTCGTTAATACTGCTATTGTTTAATCGGGTTACTAGTTACTTGCGCTATTTGTTAATCGGGTTATTAGTTAACTCCTCTATTAGTTAATCGTACTGTTAGTAAATTGCGCTATTATTTAATCGGGCGATTAGTTAATTTCTCTATTAGTTAATCGGCATATTATTTAATTCCACTATTAGTTGATCGGAATAATAGTTAATTGCGTTATTTGTTAAATGTGTTATTAGTTGGTCATACTGTTAGTTAATTGGGCTATTATTTAATCAGGCTACTGGTTAATTGAGCTATTATTTAATAGCGCTGTTAGTTGACTGCGCTATTATTTAATGGGCTATTAGTTAGTCGGGCTCTTGTTTGATCGTGCTATTAGTTAATCAAGCTGTTGTTAATTCCGCTATTATATAGTCGGCCTATTACTTAATTGTGCTATTCGTTAACCGTGATATTAATTAATTTTTCTATCAATTAATCGGTAATTGCGCTATTAGTTAATTGCTATATTATTTAATTGGGATATTAGTTAATTGGGCTATTAGTTAATCTGTCTAATTATTAATTGCGCTATTGGTTGATCCGGCTCTTAATAAATTGCGCAATTAGGTAATGGGGATATTAATTGATCGCGGAATTAATTACTCGGAGTATTAGTTAATTGCTCTATTAGTTAATCGCGCTACTAGTTAATTGAGCTACTAGTTATTTGGACTCTTAGTTAATTGCGCTGTTGATTAATCGGGCTATTAGTTAATGGTTCTATTATTTAGTCGTTCTATTGGTTAATTCCGATATTATTTAATCAGGCTGTTAGTTAAATACATTATTAATTAATCGGGCTATTAGTTATTTGTGCTATTCGTTAATCGGGCTACTCGTTAATTGCTTAATTAATTAGTCGGGCTATTAGTTAATTGTGCTAATATGTAATCGGGCTATTAGTTAATTGCGCTATTAGTTAATCGGCCTATTCGATAATTCCGTTATTAGTTAATCGGTCTATTAGCTAAATGCGTTATTAGTTAATCGGGCTATTAGTTATGTGTGGTATAAGTTAATCGGGCTGTTAGTCGATCGGGCTACTAGTTAAATGCGCTATTAGTTAATCGGGCCATTAGTTATTTGCGGAATTTATTAATCGACCTATTAGTCAATCGGGCTACTGGTTAAGTGGGCTATTAACCACCACAAAACGTATGTGGTCCTACATAACACAAAAATAATTTCTTCATTAATTTATCTTTACTACTTTTTTTTTAGGCAGCTGTCTGTTCCTAACAAGTACCAAATCTATAATTTTATATTGCATATGACAATATCTTTTCTTTCCTTGTCTTCTTTTCCTTTCTTCTATTTTTTTTTTAACTCTATTTTCCATCAGCACTTCGATGTCTCTCTCCGATTTTGGATACCAATTAAAATTGACAATTTCTAAAATGATTCGTGGGACTCTTTTTTGAACGTTGCTTTACATGGTGTTATACCAGTACTGTCATGACTTGGCAGATTGATCAATTCTTCTTTTCTTTCCACGTTTTCACACCATTTGTGGTGCTGATCATGACAATATGTTCGAAGGATACTCCTGCCTCTTTTAACATTCTCTCGGCTGGACTGCTACTTGGGTGGTACACACACACTTTGTAAGTCTTAATCTGAAGATTATTCATAGCTCTCCTCCATTCACCCCCTTTAAATTCGGTTCCGTGATCTGATATAATACACTTGGGTCTTCCAAGACTACTGATGTATCTTTCCTTAATTAATTTTATTATGGTTTTGGAGTTTGCCTTAGTCATTTTATATAACTTTGTGTATCTAGTGAAGCTGTCTAACAAAATCAGTAAGTATTTATTGTGTCCTTTACCACTTGATGGGAATGGTCAACATATATCAGCAAATACTTGTTCCAACGGCTTTTTAAAATGGTTAGCGATCATAGCTCCTTCATACCTGATATTGGCAAATTTTTACTTTCTGACAGATGTCACATGTCTCTATGTTCTTGAAGACCCGTTTTTCAATTTTTGGAATGTAGAACCCTTCTTTATAGCTGACACTCCTTTCTTCTGACCTGGTGTCCGTATCTGATAGTCTTATAAGATTAATACTAATTTTAACGGGTACCACTATCTTCCAATCTGCTTGTACTTTGTTGTTGTTTCGGAAGACTAACTGGTCATTTATAGCATAATTAAAGGTGATGTCATTTTCAGACTGTGTTGATCTTTCAATTAATTTTTGGGTCTTAGAGTCTGAAACTTGTTCGTGTTTTACTTCTTCAATTATTTGTGCCAACTCCTCTCTAGTCCGAAATGAGGTTAGAATTTTGCGTACTTTCTCGTTGATCATGTTTTCATCATCGTGTATTCTGGACAATACATCGGCTACTACATTCTTTTTCCTGGCACATACTCTCACTTGAGGTTATATTCCTATAACTGTATCATCCATCGCGTTAGTCTTCCATCCGTCATTTTACAATATCTGAAAAATGTAATTCCCTGGTGATCAGTTCTTACAACAACTTGACTATTGAAGAGATATGTTCTAAATTTATTAATGGCGAACACCACACTCAAGGTTTCCTTTTCAGTGATGGTGTAGTTTAGTTCCAACTTGGTAAGCCTCCTACTAACAAATCCAATTACTAAGTTATCAGTTATCACCATTTTCATCTTCTTTGTATAGGACCGCTCCTAAGCTTACCCCGTTGGCATCACAGTTTAAATAGACCATCTTATAGAAATTAGGATGATGTAGCATAACATACTTTAAAAATCTCTGTTTAATTTGGATTAATGCCATTCATCTTCTTTAGTCCATTTTCGTTTATTCTTTTTACTTAATAAATTGTGAAATTGGTAAGTTAAATCGGAATAATTAGCTTGAAATTTTCGGTTGCACAATCCTAAAAAACTCTGAAACTGCTTTAAAATTTTAGGTTGTGGAAATTCTTTGATGGCTTCAATTTTATTAGATCAACATTTATACGTTGATCAGACACTATAAATCCGAGAGATTTAATTTTGTTATCTAAAAAAATGGATTTATTTAATTATAGGGTTATACCATATTCACAAAGTCTTGATAATACTTCATCAACCCTTTCAAAATGCTCCTCCCATGTACTGGATGCAATTACTATGTCATCCACATATACTATAGTGAATTATAATATTTCACTGCCTAAAATTTGATTTATACAATAAATTAATGAATATCACAACACTATTAACAACTCCAAATGGCAATCTCTTGAACTGTTAATTACGACCATTTACTAAAAAAACTGACATTCTTACGGCTTCTGGATGTAACTCTATTTGCCAATTACCTGATACTGCGTCCCAACTGCTAAAATATTGCACCGCATTAAATATCTTCATCAACTGTTTCATGTTCTGGCGGCAGTTTGGTCAGCTATAAGCATTTGGTTAATCTGACGTGCATCTAAACACAATATGATACTCCCGTCATTTTTTGGCATTACCACCAAAAGATTAGTGTGTTGTTCTGACATAGAGTGACTGACTATGTTCAATAATATCCTCCTCAAGCATCCGTTCTATCTCCTTCTGGACTTGTCCAAAAATTACTTCCTTATTCACTATCCACAAAGTCCTCCTTCAGATTAGTTGTAACTCACAGTACAGTGATTTAGTTGGCAACTGTAATTGATTACTGCACCCAACCGCAGTCTCATTTAGTTTTCCGCATTCTCACCTGCTGGAGTTCCCTCTTGTCTCTGTTCTATTTCTTGACAAGGTCTCGCTCGGTTCGATGTAGGAGATTGATGTCTATTTCGGGGATCCAGTTCTTCTTCGCTGTTTTGGCGTGATCTCCCTTCATAACTGTTTCTCTGGTACCTAGAATTCCTTGGGTATTGCTCAGTGTCTCTTCCCGAGTTTCCCCCTCTTCTTACATAATTGGTTCTGTGAAGAATCGCTGATTACGATATTGGTTATTTGCACCGTTTTCTCTACTTATTAGTCAGTTATGATTTCTTCCACTTTCCCTATCTGTGGGACGGGGATTAACTTCATTCTCTGCTCTCCGGCCACAAACACAAAAACAAATATGCATACAAATATGAAAACAGATTATGAAAATAATTATATAGCATTATTAAAATTAGTTTGGTATTGACAATTAGAACTGTTGAGTCATCGACTGACAGTTGCAAGGAAGATGGGCCTACTAAATATATTAGGAATTAGCATCTCTTCAAACCATTTGGAAAAGTTTGCAAAATTCATGTCAGAGTGGTAATCTCCCAATTTACTTCCATACCGAAACATTAGTAAACCACTTTCAACAAACCTATTCTCACTTCCAGCATGCACGACTGTCATTCTCTTACCTTTTGATTTTGGCCCTTTAGATCAATTAATTATCTAACCAACAGTAAGACACAGTATGTGTAGCATGTATATACATTTCATCCAGGTAGATAATCGGTCTGTTGTTTTTTCTGTATTTTATAATAGAACACAGATAAAAAATTCAAAATAGCCTAATATTCATTTTGTCCATAGTCACACCACAACGCTTCTATTGTCCGTGGTTTTCTGCCGCTTGAATCCTATTTGCTTTCAAATTCTATTTAACGTTCTCTCGCTGATATTAAACGCCACCCCGCTTTCTTGCATTTTATTATAAACTTTTTGTACAGTTGGAAGATTGGTGATATAAAACTCGTTCATTGTTGTTTTATGAAGAACAAATCAAAATTGTCAACACTACATTTTGTACTTTTTTTGAGTCGGTTTTTTCGCGATCTGAGCGATGAATTGCCACTTTCTAAAACTGCATTCGATTCTTTTCGTATTTCGTAATATGTGTTCTTGAAAACACCTAACCGGTTGCTTCTAAAACATGTCCTTTCACTTTATTTAATGGGATTGTAATCCCTTCTTTAGCTTCACGTTAAAAAAACTTCGTAACTCGGTCTATAATCTCCCTAGCCTGACTGTGTAAAATTAAACCCTTTTCCCCAATTTTCGGGTTTCTAGACATTTTTTTATATAAGGTAAAGTCAGTCACACAACATACATTAAGAAAACACGGCACAAACAAAACTGGGAATAAATATTAAAATAAATTAAACATACAAACGAGCGATGAATATTAACAGTAGGCTCACCTGTAACGGCAGTTCAACTGTAACGTGTACTCCCCCAATTATGGTGGACTTGGCATCTTCCACTTATGTGATGCCCCTCCGCGTGGACTATTCCACTGCTTTCAAGGTAACAACAGTTCCTTTACATTTGACAAAAGCTCTATCGCTGTGTGCAATATTCAGTGTTCTATTGTACTGTCTATACGGCAGCATACAATCCGTGTATCAACCGTGTATTGTTGTATATAGTAGTGCTTAACTGGGTACGTTACTGTTTAAAAATTTCAAACAGTATATCATCTGGATATAGTCCAATTTTAGGCAACAGTACATAACTTGGTATCCAGTTGTATAAAATTTACGTACGACAATGTATTACCTGGTTATTTTGAAAATGATTTGTACCGATTGAATTTTGCCATTACAGAAAAAAAACGCGATGTTTAGACCACCCAAACAATTGGCAGCCGTCTTTAGGCCAATTATAAACCAACGCATGCAAAGAAACAAATAACGCTCTACCAACGAGGTACAAAGAGTCAACAAAATAAAAATCACAAAAGTTCACATAATATAATCCAAAGATTAAATAATACAAATAAATAGGCACACTAACTATGAAAAAAAAACACACAGCGCTCACAAAACACAAGTACAATGCACACGAACACTTGCACACCAACACGGTCAATAAAACACTGCAACAGGGATGCAACGAGCCCAACCCGTTTGTAGTAAAAGCGGAAGTAGTCGGCAAAAACCGCCTACGCACAAACCCCTAAAGCCACCTAACAACTAAAGTGCTTCACCCAATAACATCTTACTTCGTTCCACTTTTTCCGATGATGACTAAAGTCCGACGGTTAGATCCAAATTTAAATGTCTACAATCCATCACAGCCATTTAAAGATATTATATGGGTATTTTGTACGTAGTAATGCAAGCGTTGTGAAACTTTTACTGTAAATACAGTGTAGTGTATGGTATTCTCACTGACTATTGTTGTGTGATCTACACGTGTCGTGGTACACGAACGGAGTATTATTATTTGCAGGCTGTTAAATCTGCCTATTGTATCCGTTCTGCCGCAGTCTCCCGCGTCGCATCCGGATATTTATACCTTTACGTGTGGGACAGGACGGTTTTATGTTATAATTTTTTTTGGACAAAAAGCGTTATAACTCTTTTGCCCCTAGAGGATTTGATGGCCCGATCTTGCTCCACAGCAAGCCGCAATACGATCAATAACATTCAATTCTCATTATCCAGTACCACGACGAATGTTAGTAGGTGTCTCCAGTGTTCTCCGGTACACCCTACGCCAAATAAAATGAAACCACTTTAAATGATAGTATGAGTAATTATAGAAACAGAAATTATAAAAAATCAATGTATTATAGTAAAATATGTAACGGATATTGTCAGACAGGAATGTGTTTGCAAATAGAAGACAGAAAGATTCATGTAGAAAAATTCGTGTTTAAGTACGCTTCAATTTAAGAAAGAAATTTCCTTAAAGTAATATAATTGAATATATTACAGGTCACAGGGTAATGTGGTTGGCCCAATCTTGCGTTTTATTGTAAGTGATGTACTAAGCCTGATGGAATCCTCGGGGGCAACATTTGCGGATGACTGCAACTATAGCAATTGTTGAAGAAGCGACTGAAAAACTTCAAGCGGTCAGTGGAAACATGCGAAAAACTCGCTGGCCAATCAATTTGAATAAGCGTCATTCCAGATCAGTGTATGTTAATTTAACATATAGACCTATATTAGTACGTGCCTGCCAGCACTATTTAACGAGAACATGATCCGCACTAAATACTGTGAACATATTGCAATTTCGTTGGTCGCTGGGCTTGGGCGACAACGTTCTGGTTCTGGTGAGTCGAACGTTCAGAAAACACGAGAAAGACTAGGCTTAAAATGTAGTAAGTCGTATGGTTTATCAAAGCTGTACTAGGACAGCTTTATCAAAATGCAATAGACTATTCCTTTACAAACAAATCCTTAACCTGTACGGATCTATATAGTGGCCAACTGTTAGAATATATGAAGTTCAGGAATGTACGTTTATTCAGCGCTGTTCAAAGTTTTCAAATTAATATGCTGCATAACTTCTGCAGAATTTTGTGTTAAATCCGAAAAGCTGATTTCTATTGTAGATTTTAGGACGGAACTACTAACTAGTGAAATACAAACTCCGGCAGGAAACATGAAAAGAAACTTGACCAGCTCGAGAAAGTTGCTACAAGTTAAAGCTATGATACCAAGCGTTGAAAGCTGTTCAAATTAATAAATTAATGTGAACTGTCGATAGGAGATCAACTCACTATTCACTAATTCAGATAATTAATTTCAGAAGATGGAAATGTGTGCTACTTATCAGTGAAGCTAATGAAAATGCAAGATCAAGCAAAGACAAAACTAGTTTGCCTGAGTCGACGGTGTTTACTGTAAGATATTATAAGTAATTTTTGTTAAATATTAATTGCTTATTAGTATAAAAAATACAAAAAAAGTGTTCTATGGTAGTAGAAAAAATCTTTAATTCCTCTTTTTTCTACATAAAACTTTTAGAGGCAGAGATTTTCAATCGCCTTGGAGACTCCAGCTTAGGAAACATACACTATTTATAACTAATGATACATACTTACATAATTATAATGTAATTATATAATTTATAATGACGTTTAAAAATTAGTACTACTTAAAGTTGTTCATTCAGCAGTTAAAAATGTTGCATACAGAATACTTTATTTACCAAATCAATGTTGTCCATTACTGATAAATCAGTCGCATCACTCTCAAGTTAACTCGTCGCCACAGGATATCTTAAATAGAAGACTCGTATTACATTATTATTTATTTTTATACATTTTTTCTTTAATTTCATATTAAATTTTTTTCAACTGATTTACTCAATTTTTGTAAATTAATCTGACAAACTTTATCCAAATTTTATTATATATGCCACCATTATGGTATCGTACTAAAGCCGCAAAAGATACATTTGATAATAAATTAACAGTCACTTATGAAATTATGTTTTTCTGTTATAAGTAAGAAATATTACAGGGAATGTTTATCCCAAAGCGTTTGATTCTTATTTTTCCAATTTTATAATTCAATTACGTCTGACAATCTCATAAAAGCCTTGGTTCTATGCCTGTTACTAACGCTGAACTAGTGTATAAACCAGGTAGTTAAACAAGAAACAGACATTCATTGACTTTGCTTGAGTAAACACAGCCAAGAGAGCAGTTGTTTGACTTGACGTTTTGCTGACTTGCCTTTAATTAATTTAAATGCGCATAGCAATATTTGTGCATAGTCCTGCTTTACACCGTGTTTACCATTCTCTTTAGATGAACAACAACAAATACTGTTCCCGTTCGTACTGCTTTGTCCTGTTTCTTACATTAAATTTTCTAGAAAGTTGTACACGCAAGATAAAACGTGATTACAAACTACAAACAAAGCAGTAATCTATGCAGGAGCAAAGTAAACTAAACAACTAGCGTTCCGCATAAATTGTCCAGTTGACAGACTGCGTACTGTTATAATCCTTCACACGCATTCCATCGGTTAATGACGTATCACAATTGCCACAATGTTCACAGTGACCTCTTCCTTTTATTTCTGAACAGTTGTTCTGCTCATCCGTATGAGTAGTAACTTGGCTTCTCATTAACTGTGTCATCGTCTGAGACTAAATGCGTATCCAAACCTACTCCTGCTCTATTTTTTGTCATAACGTCGTTTGATTTGTTCACTCATGATCATGCGATTAACTCATAACGAATAGAGAACTGATAATAAAACTTAAGAGATAATTTTCTGTTTCGACAATTAGAATTCCGTTTAAATTCTTGCATACACCATTTCCAAAACGATTGCTTCTGAATAAGAATTAAAAACACACTAATCGTTATTAGTCTTAAAGTTGTTTCGACAATTATACCATTCTCAAGAACAGTTCCATTTTTCTTGTTATTATATATTTACTTTGAATTTATTTACTTGTGTAAAAACGTTTTACAAAAAACGGTGTCTCAATTGAAGTTGTCTACAAGAATTAAAACATCTCTTCAAACTCGAATTTTAATTATTTTACTTATCAATATTTATTCCTTTGTAAGTAACTCGTTGCGTTTCCTACAGGTCTCCCATGCAGGTATCTTCAAATAAATACACTGCAAGTAGGTTTATTTTCACCTGACGCACGCACAGTATTGTAAGCGAAACATTCAATTACAATTCAAACAAACCTCTGAAGATACAGAATAATTTCTGTGAAACGTGCGTCAGGTGAAAATAAACCTACTTGCAGTGTATTTACTGGAAGATATTATCAATATTTGTTAAATATTGTTGACTTTTATAGGGAAAATTCAATGTCCACGTATTGTTAAATGGAAGAGAAATTATGAGTGAAGAGACGTTAAGGAAAATGATTGTAGCAGTTGGCACGGCCAAGTACGTCTGAACTGTATACACGAATGACTGCGAGGATTATTTTAACTTATCGTAAAGTCCGTGCTCAATAAAATTTAATTACGCTCAGCAGAAAGACCAAGTCGTCGCATAATATTACTAGGGACTACGTGACTCAATTAGTCTATTTTGAAACAAGTTTATTAAAATTTATTCATTCTTTAAATTTAATCATTCTAAATAGATTTTCTTGTCGCTCTATCTTAAAATGTTTTTCCATTGTGATCCCTAAAAATCTACTTAAAGCTAATTCTTTACATCTCTCATAGTTTCTCATATGCTAATTTGTTCACTCATTGTTAAAAGTGGTTAAAATTAATTAGGTTTTTATTATTCTTTAAAGTGATAAAAAGTACCTCTAGTATGTATGTTATCTAACTTCTTTATGCAAGTTCTTTTTATAGATATTTCCTCTTTCTCTGCCTCGCTTCCAGCTTGTACCGTGTGGTAACTTCCCCAAAATTTTAAACGTCAGCTACCTGTTTAACGAGTATCTAAAACTTTTGCTTCTTAAAGGTTTTTCCTCATGTAGTCTTCGCATGTCTGTAATCTATGATTTTACTATTGACGTTGTTCATTTTCTGCCTCCACCTCTAACCTCACTCCACATGACTTCATAATATATATTGTTGTTTATAACCATGAAACCTGAATCACTTGAGTTTGTAGCCTGTACGTCTTCAGAGATGTCTCCGTCCAAGTGTAGCCTACTTGCGATACCTCAGATACAAGCAATAAGAAAAATTAGGCACAACTGAAACATCTGGTGGGAAACGTACGTTTCTACTTTTATAATGAGTCTCAAGCCAAATTAACTGTTTGAGTTTTAATTATAAATTTGAAACTAAGCTAACAAATGTAAGCTAACAAAATTTAGACTCATCTGTGGAACGATTCAAAGGTACCTGAAAAATAATACACGGAAGGATACCCAAATGAAGTTTTATTCCTGTCCCCACATTTCTGTATGCTAGTGAGACATGGACTCTTGGTAAAAAGAACGTACAGATGATTCAGACAGCCGAAATGAAATTCTAAGAGGGACTCAAGGTTATGAAATAACTTTATTTTATGAAATAAATAATTCTCTTGGATCGGAGAAGGAACGAGGACATTAGACACGATTTAAACATTTTATCATTGCACCAGAAATTGAAGACCACAGAAGGAGATGGTGTGAACACTTGAACCTCATGCCTGATATCCTAGGTTGATATCAGCCTGATATCATGTCTACCTGTGGCTGCCTTGGGTTACCACCCTACTGGGAAGAGAGATGTCAGTAGACAAAGGAGGAGACGGGTTCCGGTACAGGTCTAAGGTCTAGTCCTTGGAGTGATGATGATGGTGATGACGACGACGACGACGATGGTGATGATGATGATGATGATGATGATGATGATGGTGGTGGTGGTGGTGGTGGTGGTGGTGATGGTGGTGATGGTGGTGATGATGCTTTTAAATTATTTTGTGCGTGTTTTTTATATTTACCAGAATTCGGAATTCGTATTGAGTGGTGTAACTTATGTAATTATTTTATCTTATTCTTGTTTCTGTTTCATTTATAATTTTTCTGAAAACAAGGGCATAAGCCACAATGCGTAACCAATTCGCATTCCTCGAAAGATGAAATTTCGTATGTATCTATCGTGTCACATCACTTCTGCATCAATTATCTCAACACATTTTATTTCGATTACAAAATTGAGTTCTTGCTGGTGTTATTGCTGGTGCATCCGTATCGCGTCTAAAGTAGGTCGTTTATCGCGATATTTCATTGGTCACCGTCAAGAACGTGATTCGTCAAGAACGTCAAAATTCGTTGCAAAAACTGGAACATCGCCAATCATCAAACGAACTAATGGAACCCAGAGACACAAATAAATATACGAGCTCGTACAAATATACATCATAAAACATCAAGTACATTAATTAAACGTCACTTTAGTTACATTAATTAAATGGACCCTTTGGAGCGTGTACTCTCCATCTTCTTTAATCTTTATCATAAATTTTACTCATTATTTTCGTGAACATACTGCTGTAGTCATAGTTAATAAGATACGCTGCAATAGGGCCTACTTGGAGTAAAAAGTTTTATTTTATTATGATTTTTCATGTAGACAAATGGCAATTGCAGTTTAACAACTGGCAAGCGGCAGCCAAATGATTACATATTCGAAGATAATACGATCTGAAAAGTTTCCTTTCCTCAGTAAGTTTTTTGTGATAGTGATTTCTGCGGGTATGTGTGGGGGAGGCTGAGGGAGAGAGTCTATCAGTACTAACACTCTACGTCAGACAGTAGATAGGTAAGGTCGGCTATATACTTGATATACAGACAGCTTCCCTTTTTATAAAGTTTCCCCTTTCGAAACAAAAGAAGTGAGATAGGTTCATTACTTTAGAGTGGCTAGCCTGCAGCACTAATTGGAATGCGCCCCTCACGCACAAACCAGTTACGCACTGCCACGATAACATCTACATTGCAATGCCGAACTGCTTTATTTAAACCCGGCGTGTTTGTTCTGTACCACGCTTGCTTGCGACATCGTTGTCTACACAAAAAAGGTGGTGTCTCCGTATGCAAAGGGAGTCGCATCATTTCTTTTCACCGTCTCAGAGAACCAATTCGTTGAAAACAGGAAAGATACCAGAAAATACCTAAGTGTTTGTTTCTTAACTCTGAACAGCGAAGATTTTTTCAGCTACTTTGTCAATTTCAAGTAGAATAGTATACATAAATAAAAAATGGTAAACCAATTTCAAGAAAATAAACAAAACCAATTTCAATATTGTTAAAATAAAGGCTGAGCTAATAGGTGTAGTAACAAAAATATCAATAAAAACTAATACACGAAACGTTATGCATGACCTGCTCATTTTTATTCTATTTGTTGACATTATTATTATTACTATTATTATTATTATGGGCAGGTCAAACTTGACCCAACGGGCAATGAAGGTAAGGAACATCTAGAAGGAGGCTGATAAGGGCTCAATAGGCTCCATCCTGAAGTAATGCGCTAAGTAGTTCCAGGATGGATTTGAATGCCTGAATTAGAGGTGGGTTTTTTAGTGGGTGAGAGTCCCTCACACCAGAGGAAGCACAAGCCTCCTCTGACGGTGCATAAAGCATTACCCCCCCCTGCAAAAAAAATTATCATTATTGCACTTTCTTAACATTCGTAATTTATTAGAATTCACAAACAGAATTAAACTGCTGCACACCACTATAGAAAAATTATTCCGATTAGCGCTTTCAAGCTTCACAGCTCATCACCAGATCGGAAATAACAAGCACTAATCGGAATAATTTTTCTACAGTGGTGTGCAACAGTTTAATTCTGTGATTATAACCACTAACACAACTTTCTTAATTAAATATTAGAATTCAAATATCGGCAATTACTGAAAGACAGTTTACTTAGTTTCCGAACGAGCGAACCGAGTTCTCAGTGTTAACTCTACCGTTTGCCGTTTGTCTGTCTACCTATCGATCTGTTTGGGGATACGTCCCACGATAACTTTTGAATACTTCAACCGATTCTCGAAAACTTATGAAACCACCGAAATTACAAAAGTTCATATGGTTCATCAAATTATAGGCAGTTTTAAACACAATATTAAAATAGTGTTCTTTTTTGAAATTTCAAATTTTGGAACACCAGTGCCCAAAACGTAATAGAATTATGAAAAAGTCGCAAAAGTCCATCCCGCTTATCAGACTAATGAATTTTATCCCAACTCTGAATGTAGTGGTTACACTAAAAATATTTTAACTTCAGTGGCACCACGAATCCAAAACAGAAGTCAAAATTTTGAAAAAGTTGTAACACTCTATGTGGTGCACCAAATTATGAGGAATTTTATTCAAAATACGAATTCGGTATCGTCAATAATTTAACAAAATTATTATATATCAATATAAGCAAATTTAGACTGCTTTCAAACAGTTTGAATGCTATGCTTGAACAAAACTTTACATATTGTTACCTGTTATATGTAAAGTTTTGTTCAAGCATAGCATTCAAACTGTTTGAAAGCTATGCTTGAACAAAACTTTACATATTGTTACCAGTTATATAATATATTTATAAAACGTATTCCATATAGGCGTATACATTTCTATGGAAACGTATATAAAGTTAAAAGCTAGGACTGAATTCTTTGTCATTCAGCCATTCTTTATAAAAAATACTAATGCGATGTTCGAGAATCTTACTGTTTATTCTATCCATAATAACAATAAAAAGAATGACTGTGCTTTACAATTGTTATTTTACTAAAAAATAATAATAATAATAACAATAATAATAATATAGTAGTAGGGTGAGAAATATCTCAACCATTCAAAATAAATACAGGTGTAAGACAGGGTGATGGTTTATCCCCAATTCATTTTAACTGTGTTCTGGAGAAAATAGTGAAAATATGGAATGAAAAATTAAAGGAATGCAAAATATCACCAATTATGTTGGGACGAAGGAACAAACGTATTGAAATAAACTGTTTGGCATTAGCAGATGACTTTGTTATACTTTCTGAACATCTGACATCTCCAGTAACACAAGTTAAATTTTTAGAGGACATAGCAATAGAACAGGCTTAAGAATTTCTCTACACAAAAAAACAAATTTCTCACAAACATTAAAAACACGCCAAAATTCCTGGTAACAGGTATTGGTCGAATAGAGAGGGTTCGAAAATTTAAGTATCTAGGAGAGATAATTCAAGAGAATGGCTTGGAAAAATCTGCTATAGAAGAAAGGATTCATAAGATGGAAAGGGTATATGGTATAACTAAAGATATTTACAATATTAAGTGCATATCTAGAAATGCGAAAATAAGGCATTACAGTACAGTAGTGAAGCCAGAATGCCTATATGCAAGTGAATTTCTAACATTGAATTATAATTTAGACAAACAAGAAATATTGGAAAGACGAATTATTAGGAAAATATTAGGCCAGCGAAAAACTTCAGAAGGTTGGAAATTAAGAAGTAATGATGAAATATATCAAAGTATAGAAAATATAACAGAAACAATGAGAAAAAGAAGACTATTATTTTTTGGACATTTATATAGAATAGACGACAATAGGTTGACAAAGCAAATCTTCAGATTCTGTGGGGGAAGAAGTCAACATCAAGTTGGATTATAGAAGTTCAAAAAGATTTAGAAAAAATAATATACACGCAGAAGAAGCAATTGACAGAGACGTTTTTCGGCCAAAAGTGATGAAAATGGAGGGAGTCCAGGGTAGGAGAGATAAAAATGCAGGTTCAAAGTGGACTGAAGACAGGAAGAAGAGACACAGTGAGAAGATGAAAGACTATTGGAAAAAAAGGAAAGAACAAAGAGTAAAGAATTGAAATTGACATGTGGTCCTTAGATGGCCGATACAAAAAAAAAAATAATAATAATAATAGTAATAGTAATAAAGTCGCGGTTTTGTGATTTTTTTTTACTTTTTAACTTCTTAAGGTAAAGTAAACCGTCTATTTGCCGTGATAACGACATACGGTCACCATCTCGTGGTGTTTCCCGGCTAATGCTAAGAATCATACATACGAAAAATTTTACACACAGCTTTAAGAAAATAAAAAATTATTAATTTGATTTTACTTCCATATTCCTTAAGGAATGGAAGTAAGTATGGTGATGGCAAAAAAAATCGTGTTCGAGATTATTGCAGATTCTGATTGTACTACACTCAAAACATGAAAAAAAGTCGTTTTCCGAAAAGTGTCTATGTGTGTGTCTGTCTGTCTGTGTGTCTGTGTGTAGATTTTTTTTCTATGGCAAACGATAACTGCCGCAAATTCAAACAGAATCAAATAATTTTTTGCATACAGCCCTGATTTGTAGAGTACTCACGACCTATTGTTTTTTGTGAAGATCGGTTGAGGGAAAGGTGTAGTTTACCAGCAACGGTTTTTTTTTATCAAGGAAAATTTTTTTTTGGTAAACGATAACAGCCGCAAATTCAAACAGAATTAAATAATGTTTCGTATACAGCTCTGAATTGTAGAGTTCTCAAGACTTATTGTTTTTGGTGAAGATCGGTTAAGGGAAAGGGGTAGTTTACCTGTAACGTTTTTTAACAAGGGTATTTTCTATGGCAAACTATAACAGCCGCAAATTCAAACAGAATCAAAAGATTATTTGCATACAGCCCTAAATTGTAGAGTTCTCAAGACCTGTTGTTTTTGGTGAAGATCGGTTAAGGGAAAGGGGTAGTTTACCTGCAACGTTTTTTAACAAGGGTATTTTCTATGGCAAACGATAACAGCCGCAAATTCAAACAGAATCAAATAATGTTTTGCATACAGCCCTGATATGTAGAGTACTCAATACCTATTGTTTTTGGTGAAGATCGGTTAAGGGGAAGGGGTAGTTTACCTGCAACGTTTTTTTATCAAGCGTATTTTCTATGGCAAACGATAACAGCCGCAAATTCAAACAGAATCAAATAATTTTTTGCATACGTCCCTAAATTGTAGAAGTCTCAAGGACTTTCGATTTTGGTGAAGATCGGTTAAGGGAAAGGGGTAGTTTACCTGCAACCTTTTACGTTTTAACAAGAGTAAAGTACTTGCAAATTCATTTAAACTTTTTGAAACAATAGTAATTGTTAAAAATAAAATAATTTTGTTGCCAGGCAATAAAATTATAATTTTTTCATTTTAATGTAAATTATGTATGAGTTAATATCTTTATATATATAATTCTTCTGTACGTGTGTATGTCACTGAACTCCTCCATGTATAAAATAATATATCGTTCGTGGCAGGTAAGCATATCTCAGTTATGTAATGTTTAAGTTTCCATTTTATTATTATGCCTACAGCAATAAAAAGGCAGGTAAGACACACACACACACACACACACACACACACACACAATTCACGTTATTTCTGGCCTCACTCATGTTTATTTTCTTACATTTGCACGCTTTTTAAATGGAAAGTGCTGAAACCCAAACCAACATAACGCGTGCAAGGCGAAAAAATGGACATCAATTTGCTTACTGGCGAAGCTAGTAGTTAATGAATGGGTAGGCAAAAATCTTATCTTAAATTTTTTTTAAGGAATCACTAAAAGGACGGTGGTTCAAATCGGACGCTGAGGTAGAGTTTGCTGTAACCGAATGGTTCCACAAACAGCCGTAAGAATTTTACTAGCAGGGAATCTACAGGTTAGCGCAACAGTGGAACTCATGTCTTAATGTTATTGGAGACTTCTTTTAAAATCGTTGAATAAAAAATGCTTTACAGCTCTATACGTGTTTCTATTGAACAATCCTTGTATTAGTCATAACAATAATACAACTGATTGAACTTCAAATTTTTAAACTTGATTAGTTTCTATATATATGTTTAATGTTACAAATAATAACAATAACAATCTTGATCATCTGTTAGTTCAGCAGAATAACAGTGACACTTTTAATAACCGCATAAAATAAACACTTAGAAACAACACAGGCGCTTTAACTTAACTGTTTGGACCACAGAAGTGAGGCATGCCTCAACGCTCTATGTGTACAGCGCGGGACAATCCCCCCTCCCTTCACTTCCCTATCACACCACTACATTGCTTACATACGATGTATACAAAAACGCTGAGGCAAGTTCAGGTTGCCTCATTCGCTTTAAACGAACTATGCCGAATCTCACCTGTCACCATATAGCGGTCGCTCAATAAAGCACGTTTCGGTTTAATAAATTTGACAGTCGCAGTAACAATGTATAATCTTTACGTTATGTAGTTCATACGTATTTATAATTTTTATTCTACAGAATTTTTTAGGGTAGGCATTGCCTCAATTGCCTCCATGTAACTTCGCCACTGATATATATGTGTACAACGTTATCGGCAACAAAGAAGTAGTTTTTGTTAAAATTCCTTCCCGGGATATTTGGCCGTAGTCCAATGTTTTCTACAAAACCAGACATTTTGGCAATGCCATCGACTTCCATCATCAGTGAAAATCGAGTGCGATAACGTGAGGTGGTATACGTTAGTGACCACAGTACTGTGGTTAAGGCTGAAGCAGTAAGTAGAAAGAAGTAGTTTCTATGGTAATATTTCATTTCGAAAATGATTATGGAAGTCATGTATGGTTCTCCATACCGATATTTTATCTGGTAATAAATACATTTCGTACAGAGTAGTGAGCGAGTTCTGTAGTTTACTAGTAGCCTATGCTTTAGTTTCGTTAAACTGAATGACGAGTTGTAATGTAATCAACATCCGTGGTCTTCCACAAACTATCATCGTATTTCGGAAGAAAGTGTGTTTATATTTGCGTGCATGTGTTGACACGCGTGTGCGCATTCGCGCGTGAAGATGTATGCAGAGATAGAATTAATATATTCTATGTTTAAAACAATAATTCATATGTTCCGTTATTACAACAGTAATTAGCATAACCCACCGTATAACTCAACAGAACTGTTTTTTTCTTCAGTGTAACAATAAATATTTGCTCTTTAAATATTTCGTCTATTTGGCAAATTTTTTTTCCCTCCGACAATCTAATATAATGTTTATTAAACTACTTAAAAAACTATTTTATCTTGAAAATAAATCGAAAATTGAAACTACACATCTAAACAGTTAGTAAAAATTAACAGCGACTTTAACGGCGCTATAGTCTACATATGAAGAAAAAGGAGTGCAGTTAGAAAATTCGAGATACTACATAGGGTATAAAAATGCCCTATATTTATTGAAAATATACCGGGTGGTTGAATTTTTTGTTTAATTTTTGTATACAATACAGCTGTAAACATACAAGGCAGGGTAGAAGAAAAGTCAACGCGTGGTGACGATCTCATGCGCGTTCCGGCTATTTGTACGCAATATGTGCGCGCGCGTGTGTGTGGCTATACTTACTGTTTTAACAAGCTGTCAGTGCGTGACGAAATTCATAAATGAAACGCGTAAATTTAGTCGACTAGACCTAGGTATCGTTGTTTTCATAACTAAATTTATAAAACTATTTACGACGTTCCAGGAGTCAGAAAACACTATAGGCTACCAGCCGTAGCAACTGTATCACGAAATGTATAAACCAATCGATTTCAACTCAAAGATCAAAAACTGCTTTTAATACACTATAATTTTACAAAAACTTTGAAACTGGCGTGCTAAGATTAGTGCTCTTAATAATCTATTATATTTTGAAATTGTATTCACCACATCTACGAACATATCGTCCACCATATCATGTAAGTGTCCAAAGTGTCCAGCTAATGACTAACGGCCTTAAAATCCATTTATGTTTTGTCAATTTAACTAACTACGTTTTACTAAGTTTTAATTTAAAGTATTAAAATGGTGGCACGGTAGAAATGTGAAAAGTATACTCCGAAAGGGTGAAAGGGTTGCAAGGTAAAGCTGCTTGCAAACAAAAGTAACACCCTACCGGTGGTCCTGACTTCAAATCAGCGTCAGGACTATTGACTAAGCTTTATTTTACCTGGACTAATCCTGTTCGCTGCCTGATTTAATAATGTCGTCAGTATCCGTGCAGACGGGTACGTTGGAATCAGGCAAACAGAAAGTGTTTCAGCGCTCGGGATTCGTAAGCACTGTTCTAAAATATGCAGACTTGATGACAACCAACCCTAATACACACAAACGTACACTCGCATAACTTGGAAAAATACAAGTTCTCTCTCTCCATTATTTTCTCTCCCTCTTCTGAAGCTTTGTCATAATCCGCATTTGTAGTGTGCGCATGTATTTGCGTATTTAAACCATTATATTGTCCACGTATTACGGTTAAAAAAATCGGTATGGAGAACCATACATGACTTCCATGTCCTAAAATTTGTATTTAAAATCATTTAAATATTAATTAAATAAGTGGATGCTTGAGTTCTGAAAAAATTACGTATCAGCTAAAATGGTACCACCATGTCAGGTGGATTAAGACTATCCTCAACTTTCGTTAGGAAGGACTGTACTTTTGGATAAAATGTCTGTAGGTCGAACGAAGAGCTAACTAAAGGTAGCTGCGATCTGATACCTGTAATGAAATTGGACTCTCGCTACGAAGGGCCGAGGGATGTCTATAGTGTTATCAAAGTCTTTCCTGTCAATACTATACTAGTCATTTTTCTTTTTTAAAATTGAGTCAATTTATTTATTTCCATTTGTCTTCTGATTTCCTGAACGGCTATTCTGTTCACCCGTATAATTATAAATTTCTCAGCAAAACATTTATTCCTTAATACGTCTGTGTCTCCTGTTTAACACCCGCCATTCTGATCCATGTCATAATGCAATATTCCACACAGACTAGTAAATAACTAGCCATCAGGGAGGTCAAAATATTTTCAAGGAGGGGCAAACAATTTTCCAAAGGAGAAAAATATTTATATATTTTTCATACATACACACATGCACATATTAGTTTATAATTCTCATATCATAATAGAAATAAGTACACAGATTGTATTACTTGCTTTAATACAACAACACTGCCCAGCGATCCACAGGAAGCAAATCGATGTCCACCTTTTCGGCTTGCACGCGTTGTGTTGGTGTGGGTTTCGGCACTTTCCATTTAAAAAGCGTGCAAACATAAGAAAATAAACATGAGTGAGGCCAGAAATAACGCGAATTTTGTGTGTGTGTGTGTGCGCGCGCGCGCGCGCTCCCGGCCATTTTATTGCGGTAATCACAATAATAAAACTTTGGAAAAGTAAATATTACATAATTGAGATATGCTTGCTTTCCAGGAACGATATATTCTCACTCATACGTGATTTAAATTAAAATGAAAAATATAGAATTTTGTTAAAGTGAAATGAAATGTTTCCATAGAAACTACTTCTTTGTTGTCAATAACGTAGTACACATATAAAATTTATAAAAATGTACCTCTTCCATCATCAACTACCATTTTAATTTATAAAAAAAATTACCCCCTCCCCATTCAACTACCCTTTTTATTTATAGATATTTCATCTACCTTTCTACAGTGGATTATTATGACCTTCTGCTTTTCAGGATACTTTATTTATTAAATTAAGCACTTTACTCTTGTTAAAACGTAAAACGTTGCAGGTAAACTACCCCTTTCCCTTAACCGATCTTCACCAAAAACATTAAGCCTTGAGTCCTCTACAATTCAGGACTGTATGCAAAACATTATTTGATTCTGTTTGAATTTGCGGCTGTTATCGTTTGCCATAGAAAAAATTCTACACACAGACACTTTTCGAAAAATTACTTTTTTTCATGTTTTGATGGTAGTACAATCAGAATCTGCCGTTATCTCTAACACGATTTTTTCGCCATGACCATACTTCCATTTCGTTATGGGACATGGAAGTAAAAACAGCACCTTTTAATAGAAATTTGAGCTCTGCAGTGTGTGTGTGTGTGTGTGTGTGTGTGTGTGTGTGTGTGTGTGTGTGTGTGTGTGTGTGTGTGTGTGTGTGTGTGTGTGTGTGTGTGTGTGTGTGTGTGTGTGTGTGTGTGTGTGTGTGTGTGTGTGTGTGTGTGTGTGTGTGTGTGTGTGTGTGTGTGTGTGTGTGTGTGTGTGTGTGTGTGTGTGTGTGTGTTTCATATTTCGCTGGCCGTGTTCTGTACACGACCAATCGATTCTCTTTTATCTACACAGTATTAATTAGGCAGTATTTATTGTTTGTTACACTAATGTGTGTAAGATAATCGTAGAAGTGAAAAACTTTATACAAGTTTAAAAAGTGTGTTTGTTTACTGAAACTGTTATTAAAGTTGTGAGTAACGAATCCTCTGGTGTTTAATTATTTTATTCCATTCTTTAAACACGAAGATTTGTACAATCGTCGTAACAGTATAATATATACTGGTATTTTGATCTTTCCAATAAACTGTCTCGGTATTGAGTTAACTAGACGGTAGCATCCACTGGATTACCAGTAGACTTTTGAGACCAGATTCAGTGCAGTCACCCGGGTTCTCGTTCTCTCATGTATAAGCGCAATGAATCCGAAACCAGAATGTAACAATTAAAATACAGTGTTTACATAATAAACAGATTACACTCAAAAAGTTAAAAATCAAATGTTATAGAATACTGTTACGTAGTAAACGATCTTACATAGTCCTAAAAGTCGACACCAGAGACAGTAAAACAATTAGCCTATTATATCACGCGCCACAATGTTCTGAAACGTAACCAACAACACGCTCTAAATTATTAGTTATTGTATCTCCTTTTTGCGGCTTCGTGCAATGTTTTATACGATCATTCAACTACTATGAATTTAATCGCCCGTTAAAGGCTGTAAACAAAATCTTAACGGCAGTTATTCTTAACTTAAAGTAATTCGAAGCTTGTGCAATGCTAGTTTCCCGTTGAAACTAACGAATATTACGGACAATGAAAATTCATATTCAGGTTAAAAAAAAAGGATTCTAATAACTATGAAGTACTCCCAGTGTGGTAATATGCATTCACGGAGCACTAGTTTTTATAATAAAAATACTAAAAGTTTGAAAATTAAAATTACTTTATATTCACCAGCGGAAATTATTTTTACTAGATAAAAACGTTGCTTTGAACGCGATAATTTATGAACATATTTGCGAGACCGCCGTTATCTGCCTGCGGTGGAATGGCTTGATTACGATTTAGTGTAGTTATGGGGCTGAGCGGAAAATATTACACCTAGTAAAATATAAATCAACGCGCATAATTGGACCCAAACTGATTCCTGCATCATCACACGCTAATAACGGATAATGGCAGTACTTAATTCACACACAAGCAAATATTTGTGCTACTCATTGCGGGTAACAAACAAGCCAATATCTGCAACTAGGGAAATGAAAACCGTGCGAGTTCACTTTAATGGCTTTCACTAGGACCTTCACACTATTTATTAGCAATTCGAATGTTTAAACTTTCCAGATGTTTTATTAGCAAATACATTATTTTTCGGGTGTAATACACTATTAATTTTTGCTAAACACCAAACGTTTCGTGCTTCTGCGACGACACATCCGCACTGGCTTGACTGAGAGTAGATTTTAATAATTAAACCAAAAACATTTTAAACAGTGAGAGTTTTAGTTTTGTTGTCTTAACATTGTGAAGTGATGGGCAGAAGAAATGAAATGAGTAAATCAGTGTAAGTAGTGTAACCCCTCTTTCAACTTTTAGACTTTATTAAAAAAAAAAACTTTTTTTTTTATATTTTTTATTTTATTTTTTTTTTATTTTTTTTTTTTTAAAGAGGGGCCACTGGTTATTTAAAACTAGGCTAGAGCCTAGGGAAGCCAAAACTGCGCTGGGTCCAGTATGACGGGACTTGCAATTAAACTCATTGTTTAGCAACAATAACAATTTTATTTAGCTAGTTCAAATAACATGCAAGTATCCTTTCATCAAATTAAATTACATGTAGACATCAGCATAATAATACCTCACGAATATAAATAACTATAACATCAATCAATATGCACACATAATTATACACAAATAAATAGTTACATAAATACACATGGCGGACACATATCGATATGCACACATATATATATACTACACACATGTTCACCTGGCAGGCAGCTCAGAAACATTTAACCATGCCACCGAAGAATAGCATCTTCAGTATCAGTAACCTAGATTCCCATCCCAAAATACTGTGAAAGGGTAAGGTACCCAGCCTACATAAACCTTCATAAACCAAACCATAAACCAGTCCAGTGATGACTGCTTGCAACCAAAGAAATTATCACAAAATTTCAAAATTTTAGAAAAGCTCCCCCAGATAGGACTGCGCCATGGCCAGGTCAACATGGGCGCACGGCCGTACGAAGGTATAACAGAATTTATGAATAGCAGTAAGAGTCAATAGTGTACTCATATTAACAACTGCACCAGTAGTACACTGGCTATGGCAGTAAAAGAACTGAATGAAATTTCACTTATGTTGAAATGTTACTGAGTTAATATAAGTTTATAAAACATATAAAATATGGTTTATGATTGAACCAATAGTGTGCTCATATTAACAATTAAACTAGTAGTACACTGGCTATGGCAGTAAAAGAACTGAATGAAATTTCACTTATATTGAAATGTTACTGAGTTAATATAATTTTATAAAACATATAAAATATGGTTTATGATTGAACCAATAGTGTGCTCATATTAACAATTTAACTAGTAGTACACTGGCTATGGCAGTAAAAGAACTGAATGAAATTTCACTTATATAGAATTGTTACTGAGTTAATATAATTTTTATAAAACATATAAAATATGGTTTATGATTGAACCAATAGTGTGCTCATATTAACAATTTAACTAGTAGTACACTGGCTATGGCAGTAAAGAACTGAATGAAATTCACTTATATTGAAATATTACTGAATTAATATAATATTATAAAATATATATATAAAGACCATTTTAATTAAAAAAACTTTATAACATCAGCCCCTAATAAAACACGTTTGAGTTGTTTCTACAGTGTTGGCTTGGCCACAGGCGAGGCCATGCGCACCACCAGTTTCAGCAACCTAAAACATGCTATAGACCTGTACTAACGGCACCAGCGGGTGACGTCCACAGGTTACAGCACCACCCCAAACCTTTAAATCTACAAAAAAAACGAAACCCATATAGCTATGAATACCCTTAATCAATGTAAGCATAATTCACCCCCTACAAATCAGTAAACTTAAGTCACCCACACTTTTACCCTTTAAAGAAAATTTCACAGCAAAATTCGGTAGCGCATGACCCCGTCCGGGCTCACATTTACTAAGGGGGCATAAGCCTTAATAAAATATACTGACAAAATTTAAAAGCACTTATTGTCTCGCTGGACTTGTGTCCCAACAACTTTAATTGGAGAAGTTCCAGGAAGAGAATACGGTGTTCTACATTGTAGAGGCCAAAATATAGATAAATGGTTAAATGTCACCTGTGAAATCCGGCACAAAACCTGGTGTATTGTCCATTTCTTCCTCCCGACGGCACAGACGGAGAATTACTGGTGTAATGTCATTGGTGGCAGAAGTTCGGCCACCCGCTGGAGTGGATCGAGATCGTCTTAGGTCGGGAACCCTGAACAATTATATATATTGACAATTACTTAATGTTACCCAATTCACGATCCCCCTAATATTCATGACTCCAGCAAAATCACACACTACCACATGCTCAGATTAAAAGAAAATTTGCAATTTTTTTAAGAAAGCACAGAAGTTACCTTCAGTAGAAAATTTTAGAATTAAAATTACTAGTATTTATGGACAGTTCGTCAACTTAATAAACCCTTATTACAATATCAAGATGAGTTGCAAACTTAAACAGGTTCATAAAACATATACAGTTCATATACCTCTACATTTAGTGCATAAAACATTCTCTTATGCCCCCCTATGATTATAAAGAAATTATTATGATATAATTAGGAAAAATACACAGCTATAATTACTTTATAAATGCTTTAGCTCAGCCAGTGTTAACTTTCAAGGCATGCATACACAGAGTTTAACTTGCACTCGCCACGTGGTGACTTTCGTATTTATATCGCATTGCATCGGCATTACTTTAAGCTAAATAACTATTCTTTTCTTAAATAATAAATAAGTTACTTTTAACAGACTTACCGAAGAGTCGCTTAGTCGATTATCTAATCATGATGGTTAATAGTAGAGAACAAAATCAAACTGATGTCCGCCGGGAGAAATTGGAAGTGTTTCGTGTTCGACTGCCTGACGAATACTGAACTCCGTAGTCGCAAGAAAAATATCTCTATCACTCCCACCTAGAGCGCGCACGGATCGCGAACGAGGCATGCTGATAACGGCACATACATCGCTCAAATAATTAAATCACAAACCCCCGCAATGACCGTCACATAATTAACTAGGAAAATGGCCGAGTATTCCAAAACTCGGCACACCCCCACTCCAAAAGGGCAACATGGTTGCCCCAATTGGAACTCAGTGGTACCCTGCAGTGTACCATCCTTATATATCATACTCAAGTTGTTATCGGTTGTCCCATCAGTCATGGCTCCCAGGAGAACAGATGCACCTCACAACTGCGTCCATTCCCCATGCGACCCTACAACGATCAACAAACAATTCCATTACTATAAATAACGAAACAACAGCCATAACTTCTCCATTTTAACTTTTAGAACAAAACAGGGGAACTTACAATCTCGAGGCCACAACCTACTCACTTCCCTCACTTCCGGCAAGTCTCTCTAACTCCTTATTGATAGTTTTTTTTTTTTTGTTTTTTTTTAAGGGGAGGGATAGGAAAATCGGGAAGATGAAACGGGGGGCAAGGATCATTTGGCGGTCAATAGTTAGGACTAAGGGTAAGGGCATGGTTCCCTCCGAAAAGGAGAATGACGGGAGAAAACCAAGGCTCGCGTGGGCAGGGGCGCAACCCTGAAGTAGACAACACCACTGGGAGTGTGGTGAACATCTACCCGCTACCCGTTAACCGCTTCTTCTCACTTTTCTGTGACGGACTTTAGTGACTCGTTCCTTTCGCACACCACTCTCTGAGGGATTATTTCGTGTTGAGCTGTACTGATTTGTTTCCTCGGAATCAGGATCAAGGCAACTTACCTCAATACTTTCACTCCGCTTTGGATTATGCTCGTCGTCTAACTCCTCTGCTACAATTTCTTCCCTTTCTACAATTTCCCCTTCTTCGTCCACATAATCCAAATCAACATCCTGACACTGCACCTCCTCAACATCTTCCAGTTGCTCCTCTGATCCATCTTCAACCGCATCTTCCCTCAGCTCCTCACCAATTTCTTCATCACATTGGTCACCAGTTGCTTCACAAGCTTCTTCTCCAATCTCATTTTCCTCAACACGTTCATCATCAACATCATTGCCATCACATCCACTTCCACCATCAGAACACTGCACATCCTCGTCCTCCTCTAGTTGCTCGCCTGGTCTACCTGAAACTTCTTTTCGTTCTTCGGAATCCTCAACACTACCTACAGAAGGCGTCTGCACATCTTCACACACTACATCATTCTCACTCACACACTCCACAACGCTGCCACCAAATTTCTCCTCAACTTCTACCTCATCTACTTCTACCACACTTGCAGCATGGACATCCCCTTGTCCATCCGCAACCTCAGAAACACTTGCAGCCTGGACATCTCCGGGTCCATCCGCAAACTCAGACTCTTCAGTCTTTCTAACACCCACAACTATACTTCCCTGTGCAGCATCTGCAGATCGCTCTTCTGCCTCTTCCTTCGATTCCTCTCCTTCACCACTCTCAGCAACTACAACGTTCTCAACATTTTCCACCCTGGAATCCAGCTGTCCAGGTTCATGTGCAATGACTAAATTAATTTCTACTGACGATGGTAAAGCGACATTCTCGAGTGACTTCTCACATCCCTGCGTAGACGATGATGATGTTACAGGATCTGGATCCCTCACGAACCGAGATGGAGATACCGGAACAAATTCTGCGGCCTCTGGATTCAACCATGACGTCCTCACTGACACAGTATTAACAGACGTTTTCTTGTCGTCTTGTATTAATCCACTGAAGTTATTCCGCTTTTCTTCTTTCTCTTCACCTGCTTCATCCACAACTCTATTATGCACTGGTACTTCCTCTGGAACCTTTAAAGTTTCCTTACTCTCCAAATAGGAATAACTTTCTACCGGCTCCCTACTTGCCGCTGTTTGTTTACTAACATAATTTCTTCTTCCCCTGTTAATTTCATACTTCTTTGTTTTGTGTGCTGTAGCTGTTGTTACCGTCTTCTCACTTGCCACCCCCTTGTAGCCTCCATTACTTCCGGAATATTCAGTTTATCTGACTGTCTCTTGGGTTCTCCTCCAACCACCATGTTTGTCTTCTTTGGCTCTTCCCAATGAACCACTGGAGTATTGGACATCTTTAGCAGCTCTTCCCCAGGACTCGTCATTCGCCTGGACAGTCCTGGCATGCGCACACCACCGGTCCAGGTCCGCAAAAGAACGTGGAGGCTCTGCAAAAACCAGCCGGGATCTCTCTTGGGGAGTCAGACCTTCTCGTATTACCTGTATGACTTCCGTCTCGGGCAACCCCAGTCTTAATATACGGGCAGCTTTCCTTACATCATGCACGAAGTCCCCCAATGCCTCTCCGTTGGCCTGTGGTCGATAGAATAACTTAAACTTCAACTGGTCTTGTCGTCGACGGGATATGAAGAAGTCCAACACCTCCGCATGGAAAGCATCAACACTGTCACCCCGACGCAGGGCCTTGGTGACCAGATCAGCCAACGTACTCCGGCAATACGGGTATATAAGATACAAGACCTCCCCATCGGACACCCCCGGGAAATCTGCCACCTGCAGGACCAGGTCCAAGAAAACCAGCAGCTGGTCCTCATCAAATCCATTCACAACCGGAAATTTCTGGAGAACGCCTGTAAGCGGGTGGGGCAATTCCTCTGATAGCATACCGCCGCCAGAATTGCACAATTCAACAAAACAAACAATCATAAAACAAATCCCCACTAAACACCTAACACAAACATAACCTACAACACATATTAACAAGAATCGGAAAAACTCAAGTACTGTCCTTCCTTTGAGTAGACCCCCGGGTTCCCTAGCGCTGCGAAAACTCAATCCACTCCAGAACCAACTCCCCGTCAGCCGCCAGACTCAAAGAAGAAATGACATCAGACACTAACACTAACATACAATCCACACCACCGAACAACTACCACAACATATAACAATTCTACAAGACATTTATTATAAATTCCATGACTAAGTCGGGTCAATGACAGTACCGACTTCCGGTCAGGCCACACCGCATCCAGTTAACCTCTCGCGTTATTACTTCATAACACTCTATATAACAGGCAGCCATTCCCCCGGCAACACCCCCGCGCTCTCCGGTAAGGTCCAATCTCAACAATAATAAAACTCCCAACTAAAACGCATGCCACGTGGCGGCACCAGGTTTACAATTGAAATCCCATAGCATCTACCAATTATTTTCATTTTCAAATATTGTTGATGTTTGATGTTCTTTCCAAACTATTTCCGAGCTTGCAAGCCCCGTCACACCACAGGACCCAAGGGTTCGACCAAAGAATCAACCACGCTCTGCTACCATTTGTAACCCCTCTTTCAACTTTTAGACTTTATTAAAAAAAAAAAACTTTTTTTTTATATTTTTTATTTATTTATTTTTTTTTTTTGAAAGAGGGGCCACTGGTTATTTAAAACTAGGCTAGAGCCTAGGGAAGCCAAAACTGCGCTGGGTCCAGTATGACGGGACTTGCAATTAAACTCATTGTTTAGCAACAATAACAATTTTATTTAGCTAGTTCAAATAACATGCAAGTATCCTTTCATCAAATTAAATTACATGTAGACATCAGCATAATAATACCTCACGAATATAAATAACTATAACATCAATCAATATGCACACATAATTACACACAAATAAATAGTTACATAAATACACATGGCGGACACATATCGATATGCACACATATATATATACTACACACATGTTCACCTGGCAGGCAGCTCAGAAACATTTAACCATGCCACCGAAGAATAGCATCTTCAGTATCAGTAACCTAGATTCCCATCCCAAAATACTGTGAAAGGGTAAGGTACCCAGCCTACATAAACCTTCATAAACCAAACCATAAACCAGTCCAGTGATGACTGCTTGCAACCAAAGAAATTATCACAAAATTTCAAAATTTTAGAAAAGCTCCCCCAGATAGGACTGCGCCATGGCCAGGTCAACATGGGCGCACGGCCGTACGAAGGTATAACAGAATTTATGAATAGCAGTAAGAATCAATAGTGTACTCATATTAACAACTGCACCAGTAGTACACTGGCTATGGCAGTAAAAGAACTGAATGAAATTTCACTTATGTTGAAATGTTACTGAGTTAATATAAGTTTATAAAACATATAAAATATGGTTTATGATTGAACCAATAGTGTGCTCATATTAACAATTAAACTAGTAGTACACTGGCTATGGCAGTAAAAGAACTGAATGAAATTTCACTTATATAGAATTGTTACTGAGTTAATATAATTTTTATAAAACATATAAAATATGGTTTATGATTGAACCAATAGTGTGCTCATATTAACAATTTAACTAGTAGTACACTGGCTATGGCAGTAAAGAACTGAATGAAATTCACTTATATTGAAATATTACTGAATTAATATAATATTATAAAATATATATATATATAAAGACCATTTTAATTAAAAAAACTTTATAACATCAGCCCCTAATAAAACACGTTTGAGTTGTTTCTACAGTGTTGGCTTGGCCACAGGCGAGGCCATGCGCACCACCAGTTTCAGCAACCTAAAACATGCTATAGACCTGTACTAACGGCACCAGCGGGTGACGTCCACAGGTTACAGCACCACCCCAAACCTTTAAATCTACAAAAAAAACGAAACCCATATAGCTATGAATACCCTTAATCAATGTAAGCATAATTCACCCCCTACAAATCAGTAAACTTAAGTCACCCACACTTTTACCCTTTAAAGAAAATTTCACAGCAAAATTCGGTAGCGCATGACCCCGTCCGGGCTCACATTTACTAAGGGGGCATAAGCCTTAATAAAATATACTGACAAAATTTAAAAGCACTTATTGTCTCGCTGGACTTGTGTCCCAACAACTTTAATTGGAGAAGTTCCAGGAAGAGAATACGGTGTTCTACATTGTAGAGGCCAAAATATAGATAAATGGTTAAATGTCACCTGTGAAATCCGGCACAAAACCTGGTGTATTGTCCATTTCTTCCTCCCGACGGCACAGACGGAGAATTACTGGTGTAATGTCATTGGTGGCAGAAGTTCGGCCACCCGCTGGAGTGGATCGAGATCGTCTTAGGTCGGGAACCCTGAACAATTATATATATTGACAATTACTTAATGTTACCCAATTCACGATCCCCTTAATATTCATGACTCCAGCAAAATCACACACTACCACATGCTCAGATTAAAAGAAAATTTGCAATTTTTTAAGAAAGCACAGAAGTTACCTTCAGTAGAAAATTTTAGAATTAAAATTACTAGTATTTATGGACAGTTCGTCAACTTAATAAACCCTTATTACAATATCAAGATGAGTTGCAAACTTAAACAGGTTCATAAAACATATACAGTTCATATACCTCTACATTTAGTGCATAAAACATTCTCTTATGCCCCCCTATGATTATAAAGAAATTATTATGATATAATTAGGAAAAATACACAGCTATAATTACTTTATAAATGCTTTAGCTCAGCCAGTGTTAACTTTCAAGGCATGCATACACAGAGTTTAACTTGCACTCGCCACGTGGTGACTTTCGTATTTATATCGCATTGCATCGGCATTACTTTAAGCTAAATAACTATTCTTTTCTTAAATAATAAATAAGTTACTTTTAACAGACTTACCGAAGAGTCGCTTAGTCGATTATCTAATCATGATGGTTAATAGTAGAGAACAAAATCAAACTGATGTCCGCCGGGAGAAATTGGAAGTGTTTCGTGTTCGGCTGCCTGACGAATACTGAACTCCGTAGTCGCAAGAAAAATATCTCTATCACTCCCACCTAGAGCGCGCACGGATCGCGAACGAGGCATGCTGATAACGGCACATACATCGCTCAAATAATTAAATCACAAACCCCCGCAATGACCGTCACATAATTAACTAGGAAAATGGCCGAGTATTCCAAAACTCGGCACAGTAGCGCTTACAGTTATTTGAATTAGCCAAATATAATATTTATAGTTACTAGTCATTGAAATAAAATAACATATAATAGTAAATAATTTAGAAATATTTTTGTATAATTACGTGAAGAGAACGATAAAACTTGCATAACTCATCTTCACAAATCTACGTATTAGACAGCCTGATGTTTACAACCGCTTCCACTGCTACGCCGGACATGATTACGTACGGCGGTAATCATTCAAGATAGTTAGTTGTTTTGTAGTTCGTGCGCCTTCTCTCGGACGGCAGGAATAATATAATCGTTCCATGTTTCTTGCCGCTCAGGTTATATCTTCATAAAGTGAATATGAATGTGCTACTATGATGAACGAAGCGAGTTATCAGTTTTTGTCAACCGGCTGGAATTTGTCTATTTGTCTCTTTGGGTTATGCCTCACGATAACTTTTGAACGAATCATCCGATTATCATAAACGTTGGCATGTGTGTGCATACTTTTACCCTACAAAGTCCTACTGTTTTTGAGATTGATCCCTCCAAAAATTGTAAAATGGTGAAAAATCCACGTGGGGTATCAAATTAAAGGAAATTTAAACCACAATCTGAATATAGCGTTCATTTTTGAAAATTTAAAAATTTTTGTATGTCAGGGCCTTAAAAAGCTGGTAAAAGATTCGATAAAATACCATAAATTCACGTGTGGTATCAAATTAAAAAGAATTTTAACTAACATCTGAATGTAGTGTTAAGTTTTGGAAATTTAAAAATTTGGGGAATCCGGGCCCAAAAAAAGAGCTCAAAAATTTTAAAAAAATTGTGAAAACCCAGCAGGGCGTCAGACTAAATAGAACTGTAGCCCGAATTCTAATATTTCGAATTCTTAGTGTTTATTGTATGATTGTGTGCTGAACAATTGTTCTATTACTAAGAAAAATAGTCAAGAAATCGTGATTTTTGTAATTTTTTGTGTAATTGAAAAATTATCTAATATCGAAATTTATGTAATAATAAATGTACTTCGTTCAAAGTAGTGAGCGAATTCAGCTGAAGGAGCGTACTAATGGACCTATAGAAACTATTTAGTGCCAATAATTTTACAGAGTAGTATCACATTGAATCCAACAGGCGACCATCGCCACAATCTCCAAATTAACATTAAAAATTAGAACGTGCACGTAATACTTAAAATCACCTAATTGTAAGACAACATCTAAAAGAACGGAAAATTATACTGTTGATCAAGTGTACTTTTCTTTCTATATGGAATAATTTGGGTGTTCTAATTAAGAAAGTTATCTCTAATTTTCAGAAACGAAATGCCCTTTAATTTGGCTTTTAAACTAACCGGGTAAACTAGGTTCGAGTATCTCCTAGTTGAGCTGTTCAAAATCAAAAAAGGAAAACTAGGAATTCGATAAAATGACACGTCGTTCATTTTTTGATTGATGTTATCTGATACTTAGTTGAAAATGAACTTTCTTTTCGAGAAAGGGATGTCATCGAGGAAGCTGCTGCGTACCATATAAATATATCATACCATATATAGAAAGATAAATTTTGTATCGTTGTTTCTGGTGAGTAGAAGAGAGGACTACTTTAAGTAAACTACTCACGTATCTAAGTATATTTCTTTATATCAGTATTTCCTGGCAAGTGAGTAGAAGAGAGGACTTTAGGTAAACTACTTACATATAGGAAAAGTCATGCCTCGCCACTAAACGGGTTGCTTTATAGAAATCTTCTTTGCAGCCAAGTCTTATGACAATTTATCTTCATCATCAGTTTCAAGTATAAAGACAAACGCCTGTTTCAGACTATGAAAACTAATATGACCGCCGCTTTTGAGGCCCTCCAGCACTTGTTTCCCAATCGGTGTGCATATGAATCCCTGCTTGAGAATTATGTTGTCATCCATACGGTCCAGATGCTGCTATCACTAGTACTTTGATTTATTCGAAGATCTAATTTAAATTGAAACATTTAATTCTTTCCAAACAACATAGTCTTTTTTCCGACCTAGTAAGACGTACATGAAACTCTATATGTTTATTATTAACGCTCCTATTGACGTGTCAAACGGGTGTCGACTAAGTATATTGTAGGCCTACATCAAATAATAATAGCCTTTTGCAATCAAATTTATACTGCAGTAAAAAAGAGACATTGTTAGCGCCCACAGTGAACGAGGTAAATAAAGCGCATAGTAATAGAAATGTTCACACAATTTGAATGTATAATAATTGAATTTAAACAATTTAGTAAATCACATAATTGAAAATAACTTAAATCTGAAATATACTAAAAATAAAATCGACAGCTATTTATTAATAGCTTTATCAAATACTCATAGAAAGCGAACAACTTAACAGCAAAGTGAATACTTTAAATGGTGTGAACAGCAACGCTTTTCAAGTTATGAGACCGCACTACGCCAGTATTTTGAAATATTATACCAAAATCCTTTCTATACCAAGGTTAATTTCTATTCACCTTGCTTTGTGAGTAAATTCATTCATTAACATTCACTAAGCATTCATTAAAAATAATCTGTTCCTCAAATTATGGGAACAAAGGGCAGAAAGATTTAGTACAATATTTATGGAAGAAAAGGGTCGCAATGGGCTACACACTTGTATGTGTGTATAAAGTTTTTTAATAATCACAGAAAACTTGAAAACCGTAAAAATTAAAATCAAAATATTCAGTCTCACTCTTAAGCTTACGTGCTTACGTGTAATAGATATAGATAAGAGGAAACTAAAACTACAATCAATAATCTGTTGAATCATTCAGATCGTCTGGAACCATATCTTCTAACCGAGCATACGTCTTTGAATAGTGAAGACAGTTTGCCACTACATGTTCGTCTGACTCTTCAAGCGTAGCAGACAACTGCATTGTCTAAGACCTCGGTTTGTAGAAACGATCAACGTAGTCATTACCTGAAAGATAAGGGATTCTTCTGACATACAGTCTAAAAAACTCTTTTGTCTTTCTATACACTTTTATCACCGCAAAGTCTTCAGGACGACGAAAAAATGTCACTACCGGTAACTGTATCCAGAAGAGAAATTCGAGACACCCCAAAAAGATAAAATTTACACTGTTGAAGGAACCCGGAAAGTCAGAGGGCCTCTGACGGAAAAGTCAGAATCCTCTGATTACGAATCTGTCGCATCTCGTTTTGTCTGTTTTGAGGCTAGCTAAATTCTTGCTGATAGACGGAAACATTTGTCCAGGTCCTCGCTTCCTGATTCTGGATCTGCAGTGGCTTCAAAATCTTGTTATACTCACGATTTTTCCTATAATAACATCAATTTTAGCCTGTTTTTTCTTCAAGTTTGCAAGTGTCATAATCCCTTAAGCATCCCACAACAGTTGATGCTTGTTCTTTAGCTTTCTTACTGCGTCAGTGCATTTCTTGCAGCTTTACCATAACCTGGTTTCGTCACAGACGCAGTAAGGCGCGTTTCTTGAAACCAAAAACGTTTCTTTTCCTTTCAGTTATCCAAAAAGTTCTTTAAAAGACTAGGAAACTTGTGTTCCGGTACTCAGTCCTGCCTGGCCCCTTTTAACATTCTTCGAAGATATCACGCCAGGAAAGTTTCATAAGACGAAGACGGAAAGTTTCTTTTTGACAGAATACGTCAAACGAGTAAAATTGTTTGGTAGGCCTATACATTTGCTGTCATTTTCTTCATTGATTCTTACCGAGCTCAGTGAGAAATGTTATGTAAAAATTATCGCAAACTTCTCTGACCCTTCTCAAATAAGGAATAGTTACAGTTTCCACCCAATCTGTAAAACAGTACGAGTCAAAACAATTCGAGTTTGTTCATTGTATCGAGAGTCCTTGCGATGGATGGCCTTCCCTACAAATCCTTTTAAGTGTCGTAGGGAGTTATGGGAATATAATAGTGTCTACAGATGCAGCAAACATGACGAAAATTGATGACAAATTTTTATTTCATAACACTTTCCAGTTTTTTAAAACGACTTCTAGTCATCACTTTTTACCTTCCAAGGTAATCATACAAATTTGTTTCATCCTAAATAATTATGTTTGAAGTCTTGATTTCCGCTCCACGTTTTTCAAAATACACGTTTATAACGTCAGGAGAAACTAGAGCTCTGCCCCTTTTTTACATTTTGGCTACAAAACATCCTCGTTTACAAAAAAGAACACAAATGTTCGACCTGGCATTCACCTGGCAGAATACAAAATCATTTACTAAGATCTTCAATGTTTAAATTTGCTGGGTAACCCGAATCTTCATACAAAAATTTTGTCTACTGAAGTTAAGGCCGTTTGTCCATCATTTTTTGTAATTTCACCTCGTTTCTAGTGCCTGTACAGTATACTACAATCTATACTACGTCTTTCTTTTACTTTCTTAAGCTCAACCCAGCCTCTATGTCTATCACAGCCATTTTGATTTACCCTACTGTTTAGTTTCTAGTGTTATAAAATTCCGTAGCTTGGCTTATAGAATAAACGGTAGCACTGAATACAAACCGTCGGGAACTACTAAATTTGTTGCGTGAGTTGTCCCAAAAGTCGCTTCTAAAAACATTTATACAAGATCTACGAAACCCTCGTAGATCAGACCATTGCTTCAACAGCTCTTGTAATGCAAGTAACGTAAATCTGAAACACTATTTTTGATCTGCGTTTCTGTGTAAATTTATACTATCGTATATCATAATTATTAATAACGTCTCCATTTTTATTGCAGTTAGGTTTACTTTTCCTACATAAAATGTTTACTTCCTCATTGGCTGTTTAAAAAGTAATTACATACATTAAATACTATTTGCCGAAGTTTTCAGCAACGTTTAAAACTCATTATTCAACGTTTTCTCATTATAACATAGCATTCAATTTTAAATACATATACGTCTACATACATACATTCATACATAGCCTACACAAATCACTGTAAACTTTTCCGGCAATTAATCAAAATAGTTCTAATTACACTTATAAAAACTACGCTATCACTGAAAAACTATGAAAGTTTGTAATAACTCTGTTAATAAGTAATTAAGAAAAATTATAACGAAGGGTTCAAAAACACGGCGCGACCGATATGAAACAAACAGCTACGTTTTATCAGTCTACCTGAAGAACAACTTTGATGGTGCCAATCAGGTGCAATTATTGTACTGCCAAAACGCGGCCGGCGACAGAAACTGTAAGTCCCGGTATTCTTAGAACTTTGAGGTTCCTCTCAACCCCCGCCCGGTCGTAACTCGACCTCCTTCCCTTAAAAAAATTATTAAAAAATAGGAATGACTAAAACACACGATAATGTTGTATTATATACATAGCACACTAAACTATCATATTATTAATCAAACCAAACTGAACTAAACAGCATTTTTGATTTTTGAACTAAAAGTTATTTTCGGATTTCTATTGGTGAGTTGGAAACTTTAATACCGCCTGACGACCAAATACAAATTCATTCTAAACACATTCAATGTGTACAATATTATTATTGTCCTTTATTCAGCCTTGTACCGCTGTTCACTTGTACTAAACCCTAAAAACCATTTGTTCATATCGTTTTCGTAACGAAACAAATGGCTTCTTATACACAAATATTGTTTTCCTTTACTGTGGGGGCCAATAGCTCCGGTCACGGTACAACTGTCCCCTTTGACTCCGGCTGTCACCGGCATTGCGCCGAGATATCTGTTTCCAAGGAATAAATTAGTAGACACGAAACGCAAGCGACGAGAGATCAAATGACTATTAAAATAGAAATATAAAGGGCAGACAAATTTAAATCAAACTGTAAATGACGATTTACCTTTGTTAATACAGTTTTATACGCTTCAACATTTTTATTTCAAACTACCCTCTTTGAAAGCAGTTAAAAACATTAATTTTTATTACGTTCTTTTCCAACGAATAATAACTGCTTTTCATATGCATAACTCATTCGTGTAAATAAATCTTCTTCATTCAGAAGGTTTTTGCTGTCAAAATCAGGTGAAAACGACTGGTGTTCTCCTAGGCTCATTACCGTGTTTGAGGAATACGAACACCTAGCGCGATGTTTCCAGGCTAGGCTAGTACACAAAAAGCAGGTGAAATGAGTAACATTCTGATGTGATATCGCCTTTTAGCTTCATTGTGCCGATGTGCAAAATTCTGTAAAAACAACTGTTACCTAATCCCGGCACCTAGTAAATAACGACTTTATGGTATGGCTCTACAACATGGTAGAAACAAGGTAGTACTACAAACGCAGTAAAGTTTGTCAAACACGCATATCAAGAAACGTTTCCTTCAATATACGGATCAATATCACAAACACTTATTGGCGACCAGTGTTTGAATTTATAAACAAATAATACTCCTCCAAGCAATGAAACTCCTGATTACCTCGTATCCCTCTGTTTGTAAACATATAAACCTGCAAATTTATAAACAATCATCACCATCTTCTTCTACAAGGATTAAACCAGAAATGGTTTATTCCGGTCCCAATCAGATAAACTAGAGCTGGTCAACTCCTAGACCTTCTTTGGACGTCCCTTCGGCTTATATTCAACAGTTGTTATATGTTCAGTAACTATATTCTATAACTACAACTGTATTCAATGGTTGTTTGGGAATGCAGCAGTCACCCGTTCGGTCAAGATGTTTCAAATATTTTAGCTGATACTGGGCAATACTATCGAATATACTCATATTATTCAGTTACTGCCTTAAATCTGCATTTCTTTATTTTGGAGAGTATACCCTACCACGTGCCTGAGAAATCAGGACTCGCTTGAACACGACTGGACTGGTATTTCTTTAAAGTCCAATTATCAGATACATAGACAAGTGCGGGGAGGGCCACCACCTTGTATAACTTCAGGTGTATTTTCTTTACTCGTTGATTTCGAGTAAAATTCTGATAGTCCTCCACATTGGTTGAACCGAATCTCCTGTTCCGGTTCCTAAGGAAATACATCCACTTCAACCAGCGCTGCCTAGGTCTTCCTATACAATCCTTTACCTATACTCGCACCCTGTCCGTAACCATTATTTCCATCCGATTTGTTCCCCTGTGACATTTGAGTAGGACAAATGTTCTCTAAGGATGTTTCCAGTGTCCTGTAGAATAAGAGCAGAGGTAGAAGTGCTACTTAGGAGACTCTGGACCAGCTCTGGGTTTCACTCGAAGACCCACCTCCTATGTTCTTCTGCCCCAAGCGCAGTTGGGAAACCTTCCTCTTCCACACCTAGGACCATTGACCATTTGCCACCTTTAGCGCTGACCGGGCCCTTACCGGGTAATATGAGAGAAAAACAAAAAACAATAATTACATAGTAAATATGAAGTATAAAAAACGAAAGACTCCTAGCCCTCGAAAATCTAATATCGTCGGGGTCGAAAAGACCATCAAGTGAGACCAGACAGGAAATATTAAAAAACGGGATTCCACACAAGACAGGTTGAAGGAAGGTGAGAATCCAGCTAGAGTCTGTGCTAAACCCGTATGCACCAGGTGTAACCCCTTGATACTTATTACACTAATTATACAACACTAAACTATATATTCGCAAAAACGGTGCTTTGTAGTGGTATTTCATGTCCATCCGCAACATTAGCATCGTGGCGATCCTTTGAAGCAACGAAAACTAATTATGTTGCATGTTCCACACATCAGACAGCTGTGTTTCGCATGTGGACAGAGGCAACAGTATTAATTTTTATCTTTATGAAGTATGCTGTCAAACAATCCCTTATTAGCTTAACATAACTTACATCTACACAAAATTTAATTGCATGTACTGTAAAGCCATGATTATAGAGGGCATAATAATGATATTTGACATCCATTCTGCAGAAAACGTGGGACGTAGTTTCCCTAACTTTTTAGCTCACCGCCTCCTGTCCAGTCCCCCTTGGAAAACTCTACCTTTCTTTAAAATAATAATTAAAGTGTTAAGTGTATCAGTGTTTTAATCTATGAATTCATCAAAATATTTATGTAGCAGTGTAAGTTTTAAATTTCAATCTTATATTTATATAATCTATTACATAAAATAGATAAATAATATTAATCTATTCAATAAATATTAATATTACTAAATGTTATTAATATTTATTAAATATTAAATAAATAACTATTTATTAAATAAATATTACAATCTTAAAGTGATACAATCAAATCTTATATTTCTAATGTAATAGGTAGTATAAAAATAAAATCATTTTATTTTATTTTAAATAAAGTTCATTATTTTAAAACGAAATGAATCCAAAATCAAATGGATGAAATAATCCAGATGTTACTGTGCATCAACACATTATACCCACTATTATTAATAATTAATACTAATTAAAAATTGTTATTACTAATGAGAATCATGAGCCTACTGTTATGCTAACAATCTGCCTACATCAGGCTCTATATTTGTCAGCCCCACCCTTAAACCTCGTTTCTTTGTTGGCGCCGTAGTGATTGTTTACAAATTCAAACAACCCTATCCACTACGCATGAATACGGTTCCCTTCACCACATCATAAGGTCTTCTTGTTTACTGTTAGCGTCTTCTTACTGCCACTTACTCCTCCACAGCCGCCACTTCCCTGTGGACAGAGATGCCGTCCAAATTCCTCCAACGCCTACAGGGGGACTGTAACGCCTACTGTGGGTAACTAGGATTATACTCATCGCAAATGCATAGTTCCGATTTACAAAATCGTCGTCGTCGCCTTCGAAAAGGATTAAACAAAAATAGTTTGTTCCGGTTCCAGGCAGATAGACTAGAGCTGGTCACTCCAGCGCCTCTTCGGACGTCCCACGCTCTCCGTCCCTTAGGCTTGTAATTCAATAGTTGTTTGGGGATGCGGCAGTCATCGATTCGGTTAAGGTGGTCCAAACATTTTAGCCTATATTGAACAAGTCGATCGAGTATACTCATAATATTCAGTTCCTGCCGTACAGTTTAATTTCTTCTACGATCTTGGAGAGTATAATGCCCCGCTAAGTGGATGTGAAATCTAATTTCGGCCGCTTGAATACTAATGGCTGGGATTTTGTTAAAGTCCAAGTCTTTGCATACAAAGGCGTAAATCATTGTTAAAGAGTCCTTTGTTATGCATTGTTAAAGAGACTTTTCTGCAAACAAAGGCGTAAATCTCCTGTAATATCCAGTTAGACCTAAGAATGCACGTAGGACATTTAGATTTCTGGGTATGGGAAAGTTGGTTATACTGGTTATCTTGCTGGGGTCTGGTTGTATACCTGAGGATGAGATGGTGTCCTAGGAATTGGATGGAAGTTTTAATGATTTCACATTTGTTTAGGATTAGGGATATATTTTCTTGCCTAAACTTATGGAATACTGTTCGCAGGTTCTGGATATGTTCATTGAATGTCTTAGAGATGGCTAGAATATCATCCACGAAGATCATCGTATAAGGTTCCACCTCTGGGCCTAATGTTCTTTCTAAACATTTCACAATAGCTGCCAAACTCGTACTCAATCTAAATGGAAAAACTTTGTGGTGGTAGCACTTCTTCTTATACAGGAACGCAGTAAACTTTCTATCCTCATCTCGGATTGGAATCTGCCAGAAACTTGAACGTAGATCTAGCTTAGTCAAGTAGCAGGTCCCTTCACACTTTGTAAACAGCTCGCCCGTAGTTGGCGCACAGTCATACTCTTTCATTATAATACTGTTTAGCTCCCTCATATCCAGGGATAGACGAATATCCCCGTTTTTCTTCTTTACTACAACAAGAGGATTTAAGAAGTTGCTGTTGGACCGAATCAAATATTGCTGTAGGACATTAGTTAACCATTAATTAATTTGTTAAGCTGCTTTTCTTCCTGTTTAGAAATTTTGTCGGTAGTTTGACTCGTGTATTGCGTTGGTATATATTGAACTTTGGGAGATAAGACAATAGGTGTTTCGCTTACCTTATAATGGTCCTCTGCTTCATTCATATTTATATTATGTTGAATACCCTTATAATTACTTTTAATCTCATCGATATCGATTATTAACGATATCGATTTTAGCATCTAGCACTTTCAATAAATCAATTCCTATAATACCATCATATATAGTTTATTCACAATAATTATTGCACACTCTAATTCTAAATCATCATGTGTGATTGTTACGTATGCTTGTTGTCTAACTCTTTCTCGCTTATTTGTAGCGGTTGTAATATTCATATTAGTGACAAGTAATATTGGCGTATTTTTAAAATAATTTTTGTTCGTTGGATCCAGACAGCGTTTAAAACTGATAGTTGACTACCCGTGTCCACTAACATTTTAATCATACAGTTATTTATACACACATCAAAAGTAGGCCATTGTTTTTGTTGAGTCGTTTGATTCGCACCTCCGTCCGTGCTAAGCAATTCTTCCCGTATATCAGCAGGAAATATATTACAATAGTGTACTGCTGTGTATGTGCTTTTAGTCATTGTTGTTGTTGAGAACTCGCCGGTTTACTTGCTTCCGTTTCGCACCCTCTTTTACTTCAATGTTCCTTAAGGAAATGGAAGTATGGTGATGGCAAAAAAAAATTGTGTTCGAGATTATTGCAGATTATTGTACTACACTCAAAACATGGAAAAAAGTCGTTTTCCGAAAAGTGTGTGTGTGTGTGTGTGTGTGTGTGTGTGTGTGTGTGTGTGTGTGTGTGTGTGTGTGTGTGTGTGTGTGTGTGTGTGTGTGTGTGTGTGTGTGTGTGTGTGTGTGTGTGTGTGTGTGTGTGTGTGTGTGTGTGTGTGTGTGTGTGTGTGTGTGTGTGTGTGTTTACATATGTTTTTGTGTGTTTGTTTATTTCCAAATGTAGTGTTTAATTTTCGGCCCTTTCTGTCTACGTGTAGAATTTCTGTGCTTATGTATGTGTAGCCTGCTTCAATAAAATGGTTTACAAAGGTGGATTCGATAGTAAAGTGCAAAGGTTTTATGTGTTCGACGTACCTTTATTTTAAGCTGCGTCCTGTCTAGAATCTGTAAAATTTGTTGCATTGTGAGTTTAGTTTATAAAATTTCTTTTCTGTGTGTGTTCTGTTTTTAGTCCTAAATACACTTTGGTAACCTCATTTTACGTCCATGTTCCATAAGGAAATGGAAGTATGGTCATGGCGAAAAAACTCGTGTTCGAGATAACGGCTGATTCTGATTGTACTACCATCAAAACATGAAGAAAAGCCATTTTCCAAAAAATGTCTCTGTGTGTGTCTGTCTGTCTGTGTGCGTGCGTGCGTGCGTGTGTGTGTGTGTGTGTGTGTGTGTGTGTGTGTGTGTGTGTGTGTGTGTGTGTGTGTGTGTGTGTGTGTGTGTGTGTGTGTGTGTGTGTGTGTGTGTGTGTGTGTGTGTGTGTGTGTGTGTGTGTGTGTGTGTGTGTGTGTGTGTGTGTGTGTGTGTGTGTGTGTGTGTGTGTGTGTGTGTGTGTGTGTGTGTGTGTGTGGATTTTTTTCTATGGCAAACGATAACAGCCGCAAATTCAAACAGAATCAAATAATTTTTTGCATACAGTCCTGATTTGTAGAGTACTCAAGATCTATTGTTTTTGGTGAAGATCGGTTAAGGGAAAGGGGTAGTTTACCGGCAACGTTTTTTTTTTAATCAAGGGTAATTTTTTTCTCTGGCAAACGATAACAGCCACAAATTCAAACAGAATCAAATAGTGTTTTGCATACAGCCCTGAATTGTAGAGTTCTCAAGACCTATTGTTTTTTGTGAAGATCGGTTAAGGGGAAGGGGTAGTTTACCAGCAACATTTTATGTTTTAACATTTTCTATGGCAAATAGAAACAGTAGTTTCTGTTATAATTTTCTATGGCAAACGATAACAGCGCAAATTCAAACAGAATCAAATAATGTTTTTCATACAGCCCTGAATTGTAGAGTTCTCAAAACCTATTGTTTTTGTTGAAGATCGGTTTAGGGAAAGGGGTAGTTTACCTGCTACAATTTATGTTTTAACATGGGTAAATTTTTTTTGACGAATGATAACTGCCGTAAATTCAATCAGAATCAATTAATATTTTGCATACCTTCCTGAGCTATAGAGAACTCAATGTATATTGATTTTAGTGAAGATCGGTTAAGGAAAAGGGGTAGTTTACCTGTAACATTGTATGTTTTAACAACGGTAATTTTTTCTATGACGAACGATAACTGCCGCACATTCAAACAGAATCAAATATTTTTCTGCATACGTTCTTCAATTGTAAAAGACTGAAGGCCTGTTGATTTTGGTGAAGATCGGTTAAGGGAAAGGGGTAGTTTACCTGCTACAATTTATGTTTTAACAAGAGTAATTGTTACTATGACGAACGATAACTGCCGCACATTTAAACAGAATCAAATAATTTTGTGCATACCTTCCTCAATTGTAGATAACTCAGGTCTGTTGATTTTGTTGAAGATCGGTTAAGGGAAAGGGGTAGTTTACCAGCAACATTTTATGTTGTAACAAGAGAACGTTTTCCATGACGAACGATAACTGCCGCACATTCAAACAGAATCAAATATTTTTCTGCATACGTTCTTCAATTGTAAAAGACTGAAGGCCTGCTGATTTTTGTGAAGATCGGTTAAGGGAAAGGGGTAGTTTACCTGCTACAATTTATGTTTTAACAAGAGTAATTGTTTCTATGACGAACGATAACTGCCGCACATTTAAACAGAATCAAATAATTTTGTGCATACCTTCTTCAATTGTAGATAACTCAGGTCTGTTGATTTTGTTGAAGATCGGTTAAGGGAAAGGGGTAGTTTACCTGCAACATTTTATGTTGTAACAAGAGAACGTTTTCCATGAAGAACGATAACTGTCGGCACATTCAAACAGAATCAAATAATGTTTTGCATGCGTACCTGAACAGTAGAGTACTCAAGGCCCGTTGATTTTGGTGAAGATCAGTTAAGAGAAAGGGGTAGTTTACCTGCAACGTTTTATGTGATAACAAGGGTAATTTTTTCTATGACGAACGATAACTGCCGTAAATTCAAACAGAATCAAATAATTTTTTGCATACATCCCTACATTGTAGAGAGCTCAAGGCCTGTTGATTTTTGTGAAGATCAGTTAAGGGAAAGGGGTAGTTTACCCGCAACATTTATGTTGTAACAAGAGAAATTTTTTCATGACGAACGATAACTGCCGTAAATTCAAACGGAATCAAATAATTTTTTACATGTCTGCCTGAGTTGTGAGTACTCAAGGCCTATTGATTTTGGTGAAGATCGGTTACGGGGAAAGGATAGTTTACTATGAAGTGAAATTGTGTCATGAACTGGCACGTTTGTGTATAAATTAACTATGTCAAATGAAGTTATGAAATGTTCGCCGTTATATAAAACCAATAAATGCACGCGCCCCGCAGCTCACGCGACTACCGAAGATACATAAGGCAAATACTCCTGTCAGACCCCTCATAAATTACACATCTGCACCTGGCTATAAGACGGGAAAGAAATTATATCATATTATTTAAAATAGTATCGTTTTAAAAAATAATCACAGCATTAAAAAATAATATTGACTTTATTAAAAGGGTCCAGGATATCGAACTCTTACCTACGTTCAAAATCGCTTCATTTGACATAGTTAATTTATACATAAACGTGCTAGTTCATGACACAATTTCAATTGTAAAAGATCTTCTCATTGAAGGTGAGAAGCTGAATCACAAACAAATAGATGAGTTAATTTTATTGATGAATATCCTGTTGAAGCAAAATTACTTCACTTTTAATAATAGTTTTACCTACAAGAGTTTGCTCTCGCTATGGGTTCGCCACTTTCAGGACTGCTGACGGATTTATACTTGCATCATTTTGAAAATACTTACATGTTCTCAGAGAATAACAAATTTTATAATAATATTAAATTCTATGCACGATATGTAGACGACACCTTTATAGTTTTTAATGGCACGCTACGACAGATAGAGAAATTGAAACATTATTTGAACACCCTTAGCAAGAACATACAATTTACCCTCGAAACAGAGGTTGACAATAAACTCAATTTTTTGGACCTGACTGTTACAAATATCTTAATAAATTTCAATATAAAATATATAGGAAACCCACCACCACAGATATTACAATACAGGCCGATTCTCATCACCCATATAGTCAGAAAATGGCGGCCTACAACAGTTTTGTTCATAGGTTGGTAACGATTCCACTTAACCAAAAGGACTTTCAGCATGAATTGGATATAATAAGGCACATAGCAATAGCGAATGGGTACAAGAGTTCGATGATAGATAGACTTCTTAAGCGACACCTATATAAAACTAGATCCCACCATAATACCATCGATGAAAATAAAGTTAACAAAAATAAAAATAATAATAAAAAGTATATAACGACAGTGTACGGTAGCCTTTTACCTAACATTATATCCAATGTGTTTTCTAAATTTAATATAAAAGTCGCGTTTAAAACAAATAATAATATTTCTAATTTGTTACGCATAAAACAACCATTCCCGTTAGAAGAGAAAACAGGTGTTTACAGGATGTCATGTGATGATTGTGATTGTTTCTATCTGGGTCAAACTGGCAGGTCTTTCTTGAAAAGATACAAAGAACATCTACCAAGGAATGATTTAGACAAGACCAAATCTAATTATGCGAGCCATCTAATGATGCATAACCATAATTACACAGATTTCAATACTAATTTCAAAGCAATCCATGTATGCGGTAAGGGTAGGTTAATGGACGCTCTCGAGGAGTTTGAGATTTATAAATCATTTAAAGACAAGAATATCAACAATAACAGTATATTAAACGAACAATTAAGGTTTCAATCTCACTCACTATATGATACAGCCCTAAATATAATCGCGCATGACGGTAATGACTGGTGATAAGGATTGACTTAGTTTAATTAGTGGCTCGGCAACTACACGTGCGGTCGGACAGGTCCAACGGAGCCGAAGTTACATCGTGTTATGTGTGTGTCGTTATTGTGATTTAGTAAATATGTGCAAATGTGTTTTTATGTGTTTTATGTGAATTTTAACATTTGACGAGGATTACTGATGATGTGACACATGTCACGAAACGCGTCTATATAAAAAACGCTAAAACGAAGTCACTGACGGATACAAGGTAATTAAATTATTGTTTTACTGTTAATGTTCAATTAATAAAATACTGATTAATAACTGTGTATGATCTGATGAAGAATTATTTGTTTCTCCGCGTTAAATAGATTTTCGTGGCCAAATCGATTGCATGAAGCGGCCGATTCAGTCTCTTTATTTCTTCTTCCGCTCGTTCCTTTCACTCAGACGTTCTCGTTTAGTATTTAATAATTAATGTATTTTAAATTAGTTGAGAACTAATCAATAAAACAATGTTTTAAAACAATAATATTGTTTATTATGTCCTAAGTAATTATTTGACTTGCGTCGACTAATTCGAGTCAGAGTCGGATTCCAGGTCGATTATTACATATACAAAATTATTCAGATTAAATTATTATATTATAAGGGTTCTTTAAACTGTAGAAATAATCAGGAAAGGCAAGAGAATTCAATACTTACAAATATAAAAACTTATTCATTAACAGACAAAATATAATAAATTATAGTGTATAGAAAAATTGAGATTCGAACCAGCTGACTGCTCTGACGTCACCGCCTTCTCCCGTTAGCTCGTGCGACTGGAATTACAAGATGGCCGCCTTCATGAGTTGTTCTGCGATGTAAATCAAGCTCCAAGATTTTACTTCAAATAAACGTATCAGTTGTTTAATTCCTCTTCTGTGAGGCTGCTATTGGAATATCCACAAGCTGTAGTGTGTAGTTTTATTCCTCCACTTGGTTTTGGTTCGGTAATAGGTGTGTTGTGCCAAATGGTCCCTTTCTATCAGTTGCTGGTTGTACGAGGTTAAATTTGTTCTTCGGTCGTGTCCATACGTAGTGACAGCTCGATTTAGTAGTGTTTAATTTAGTTTTATGGTTTCAATGATCGTTAATGTATTATTCATTAATTTAATTTATATTCTTTTATCTTTTTATAATTCCATAATATATCTTGGTTTGTGTTAGTTAAAAAATTACATTCATTTTTCTCTGAAAAATTCTGACACGTCCGTTCTACTTGGCTTTTAACAATCAACTAAACTATATTTGTTTCTTCATATAGAAAATTCTGTAAGATTTTGGTCTCATTTCTCATTGTTCCTTATCAGCTGTTTCATAATTACTAATTCAATTTTATAGAAAAAGATGACATTTTTTATATTTAACTGGCTATAAATTATTTGTTTAGTACTTTTATGTAATTCTAATTATATAACAATATTCCTGCTTTTATTTTATACAAGTTAATACTAAATTTGACCTATTTTGGTTTGAATTAGGCTTCTGAATTACATTCCTTGAAATTTACCTCTAGGCCTTATTCTGATTCACATAATTACCTATTAAATGGTTTACAATATGTTTTATGTTACAATTTTCCTCAAATACGATTACTAATTAAACCCTTGTAATTTACTTTTTCTACCTGGCTATTATTCTAAACATTTACCAATTTATTTGCATTTTACTAGTACTTGCTTTACTGATTAAGGCATTATCTTGTACAATCGCCATTTAAGTCAATTTTACTCTCTGATTCTTCTAATCACTACTAGAGGTTGTTGTTATAATTATGATAAAGTATTTGTATTCTGAATGGGATAATTTATATCAATTTGGTCTAGTTTCTATTAATTTATTTTCTCTGATTTGATTTACAGGGTCAAAGTTGAGTTTGGCTTAGTCATCAATATTCAATTTTCCTACCAATGTTATAATCGATTCACATTATTATTTTTATATTTTCTGATTCACTATTTATAGGTCGTTTGAATTATTATTTTCCCTTTCCTTACGTTACAAAATTATGACATTAATTAACATTATTCAAATACAATAAACACTTATATACTAACATCGAATATCTCCTACTATCAACATGGTCTGTATTGTATACACATAAAATAATTAAACATAATAATTATATAAATAAACAAATTAAAGTTTTATCCTAATGATTGTCTGTTGTTGTCCTTTTAAAACTGGTTTGGGGTGTTCCCCTCAATCACACACTATTTTATTTATAACTAAGTTTACATTATCTCTGATTATTTTGTATTGTATTCTCTTGTTTTGTTAGTTGTTTTTTCTAAGTTTGTATAGCTAATATAGTTTAAGTTCTTTCATTTATGTGGTTTGCTGTTATAGAGTGTTCTGTCTTTAAAGTAGGTTTTTGGGTATCTTGAGATTTTTCCATTTTAATTCATTTTTCTAGGCTGTTACTCCTTACTACTCCTTATCTTAAGATTTTTCATTTTACTTAATTTGTTCTTGGCTGTTACTCCTTACTACTCCTTATCTTACTGGGTATCCTAATTATTTTACTGGGATAATAATCATACTATTTGTTTTTTTAACACATTTTGCTATAAATTGACTATATGTAATTTCTTTGAATCGAGATTTATTCTAGTTCTGTTAAGGCCTTTTTTTTTATGATTGTGATTACTTCTTTCTGTTACTAATATTTAAGTTTACTTTACTTCTTCCAGATGGCTTCTTTCCTTCTTTTTCTATGTGATCTTAAAATTGCAGAATAAGGCAAAAACTTCGTTGTGCTACAATATATATTGTAACCAGACCCTGTATGCCGGTCTTTACAAAAATAAAATAGTAGAGGGAAAATTTTATAAAAAATAAAATTTTCAATAAAAAAAAATTTTTTGTTTATGTTTAATCAAGGTCAGTAATTAAGAAATAATGCTGTTTTAAATGTTCTGTAAACATTTTAAGAATGAGGAAGGTACTTATTAACTATTGAGCACTTCTGGAAGATCTGAACCAAGTCTGGAGTTAACTAGATTAACTCCAGTCAGCAATCGATTGATGATTTTCCTTGATGGTCCAATATCTCACTGAAAAAAAATATTTTCTTCTTCTTGAAGTCTCCTTGACCTAATAAATAACCTCAAATTAGCCTGTGAAATAATAACAGATAAATACAATTGAAATAAATGGATTTATTAAACAATTTAATAAATAATCGATTTTTTATCGATTGAGAACAATTATCGACTCCGTCTCAGGGAATTATCGATTGTGCATACAGTAGAAAAATTATTATAAGTATTATAAAAAGGACAGGTTCTTTGAGCGATTAAATTAATAGTCAGAGAAGAGTGACGAGAAAGTATAACATTAACAATTAAAGTAAATTCAATAATTATTATTTAACAGTCACTGGATAAGGAAGGCAGGCTTAGTAAATTCAAGATGGCCGCTACTAGATCTGGCGAGTTTACTGCGATGTCGTCGTGTCAAAAAATCACAGCAAAATTACCTTCATGAATGTTTGAAATGTCCCCGCACTGGTGTAATATGTCTATTAGGTTGTTTGGTGTGTTCTGAAGAAATGTTCCGTGTATACTTGTGTTAATTATGTTATTTAGTATGTGTTCACTTCTGTGGGTTTAGTTGCTCAAAATGTGGTTATGATTTGTAGCGTGAATTAGATCAAATATATTGTTTTACTGTTTTAGATCACTCGTATAATGAAGTTAGGTGTTGGTTTTCACTATTGTCGTTAACGTTTTGGTAAATTTAGTTAAGAAAGTGTATAATTCATCTAACTCTCAATTCACTTATATTAATGGCTAACTGTAGTACCATTTTCGACTCGGTTATAAGGAACGTTTTTTCACACAACTATTCAGCTTGATATTCAACAAAAGACTATTTTAACTTGGTCAAAATCTGGCCCAGTTAATCTTTGAAAAAGTATTGTTAACATATTTCGATTACCCATACACATGATACAAAATTACATTATATATGGAATTTATTTATTTTATTCATCACTTTCATGAATTATGAACCTTATCATTTGTTTAATAATCTCATTCCTTTTAAATTGATATATTATAGTCCATATCTGTGAACATTTTGTGAAAATTACCAAAATTCTTTCCTTTTTTGAAAAATAGGCTCAAACATGGATTTCCGCCTTCATACAATTTTTCTTCCATTTTAATTGTTATTAATACTATTATAATAAATTTTAATTAGTCATATTTCTCTTCCTTTCCTTAAATACATATAAATTGAACCTTTGAACTGGTTTTTTGTGTTAATCTCTGAATTTGACATTGCTCTTTAAAATTAATTAATTTATATATTTTGAAAATTTACAATCTTTTAAGGTATATTTCCTTATTATCATTTTAAATCATAGGATCATTCCCAGTAGTGAATGATCTGATTTACCTTATCTGAATCTTGCTAGTTTACAGGATTTATAAGTGAATTATACTGGTTTATATGGTTTCTGTGAATTCACCAAATGGCCTAGAGTTTAGAATTTTACATTTCTGTCTTTCTCAAATAAATTTAATCCTACCACTCCTCTGACTTTACATAGTTATTATTACATGAAAATAAAATGGTTTATAACTAATTGTGAGGTGTAGTATTTAATTAACACTACTGTTATAAAAAAATAATTATGAACATTATTTAGCAATCTGTACAATTGAACATATTGCTGACATGGTTTGAACATATACCTTTAACTCCTTTTGAATTAACACAGCATACCTACTGAAACATTATTAATGGTATGTATGCTGTTATTTAGCAAACATAACTTATTTTTAACACATATAAATCTTATTTTCTAATAGTTCTTACAAATACATTGATTTTATGGTTGTGAACAAACAGCCTATTTAAACATTTTAAACCTATAAATACTAAATTAATGCCAGTCCTTTCTGGTCTAAACCATTATTATTTATGATCCCCTTCATCAGCAAACATGACCACCCATACTCTAGTTATTAGCATTTTTTTTACAAATGTCTTGCAAATAAAGAGTTACATTAAAATAATAAAATACTGGAAATCTTCCATTTTATTATTTTATGATGCTGTTTATTATTGGATATTAAAGTTGTTATATAGCATATTGATAAGTCATAGTATCACTAACTTTAAGTTTATTGCATTTCCAAAAAACACTTACACAAATTCACTTTCACTGGTGGTTCTGATATTTTGAGTCTCACTATCTCAGACCAGACCTTTAGTAATCATGGACTGTTAAGACTTGTTTATTTTCTTTATCACACAATAGCTTTAGTAGGTTCACTTCTTATAATACTATACAACACTTTAGGTTTCTAAATAATTACATTTTTATAGGATTTTGGTATGTTATACTTTCTTTTTAATCGTTTTTGTGGGTTTTGGGTTGATGGTAGTTAATAATAATAATAGGTTTTACAACGGTGTTTCTTTCATACTATTTCTTCCTCTCCTCCTGTCTTCTTTCTTGTCTTTCTTCTTTCTTGTCTTCATTCTTGTCCTTCTTCTAGTCTTCCTTCTTCTGGTCTTCTTGTCTTCCTTCTTCATTCTTGGGTAAACCAAGGTACTTTGTGTTATCTCGACTGATGTTTAGCTTGGAGCATCGAAGTTATTTACTGATACGGACCTTGCTCTTCTCTAAAGGTTTCAGGGTATTGTTTTCTTCCTGATCACAAACTTAATTCTTCCTTCTTCTTGTCTTTGGGGTATTTTGGTGTTCACCACTCTTAAACTGATTCTCTTTCTTCTTGATATGGTGTTATTTAATTTGTTTACTGCTCCTAGCTTCCTGGGTAAATTACTGATCTTATAATATGAGTTGCTTTCAATACTTTCTTTGATATTTAAACAGTGGTTTTTGTATAATGTAATGAGGATTTTTATTTTATCGTGGTTCATTCCTTGGCTTTCATTAAATCTCATTCAATATTATTTTAACATATGTGGTGTAATTAATTTTTATGATTTTATATGACTTAATAAGTAGTGGATTTTCTGTCGCGCTACAATATATATTGTAACTCTACTTATATGCGTTGTTGTTGTGTTGTGTGAGTGTATGAGCACCTACCTGCTGTCCGATCTTGCGGTTTTCTTCCGACTAGGGCGTGTGGATTTTGGATTTGATTTCGCAAGTATGTAATCTCAAATATATGACAACAGCACACTAAATAAGTTACTTTAAAAGTGAAGAGTTTTGTGAGGTTGGTAGGCTCCGTAGTACAGCAATAAAAAAATACAATATGGGGTAATAAAACGGTGTTTATTACTCCAATAACACACAAGAATAAAATGGTTATATGATCAAATATCCTTACAGTCTAAACAATAAATAGATCTTGAATAATGTTTTTTAAATGGTTGATAATTTTAAGAAGTTGAACTCGTTATTTTGAAGAGTTAATTTCAACTGGAAATTTAATCAATTACTTTACTTTAATTTAATTAAATTGCTTTAAAACTAGATTCAAATGAAAATGAAAATGAAAACTCAGTTAATTGTTATATTGTTATATTATTATATTATAAAGTTAATTGAATATATTCCAAAATAAACTAGGCGTGACAGTCTAGTTCACGTCCCTTTATTTACTAGTGACTCGACTCTCGTATACTGCAGTATGAGCAAATTATTTAATTGTTTGTTAAGATTTGTATAGCGCTTTTTGTTTTATCTCTATTAATTCTTAACTAAAGCTTACTAATTACTTATACTGGCTATACAGATTATCACAAATGAATTATTCTTATTTACTAGAGTCTTTGATTTGTGGCACCTGAATGATTTAAATTACAATGATTTTAATTGAAAAAGAATGAAAATTTTACGTTTGAAAAATAGATAACTTGATTTTGCTTTCCTGATTTTGAAGTGGATCGTAGAGATGCTCCGGATGTCCCTCGCTGTCCTTGTCCAATCGGCTAGAGATAGTGATCTACTTGAGCGTCCTGGGTTTCGGCGTTGAGCTCGGAAATCAGCAACCTCTCCTCTCCTGTTATTTGTTGAAGTTTTTACGTCTGCGGCTTTCTGCGAGAACTGCTTTACGTTCCTCGTCGATTGCACGTCCCACGTCAGCGTGTGTGTGTGTGTCGTTCGAGTGGTAGCTCTGCTCGTCAGCTGATTCACAATGGTTTAGACGGCCTCTCTGTCGTATTCTTGAAGAAAGGTCTTGTAGTCTTGTAGATCTCTTGCGTGCTTATGACCACAGCTTGTAGTACACAATAAGCTTGTTTGTTGAAATGAAGAGTATCTTGACTGGATGCTATAATTACGAATCGTACAGTTGATCTGTATTATAATGTTCGTAACTATGCGTGTTGATCACGTAGAGTCTTCAGATGAATATTCACAAAACTATGGTTTTGAGACGATCGAAGAAGTACGTCTGTTCTTCTCAGATACTGGCAGTAGAGTGTTCGATCAGCCCCAAAACTCCGCGCTGGTTGGGATTTCTTCAGATGATTTGATTGGCTGACACACTCTCCCTACTACACAAAATTTGAATCACCTTAGTCCGTGAGAACGAAGTTAGTTTCCCACAGACGGAGAATTTATATTATTACTAATATTCTTAACACAGCGGAACTGAATTGTCGGTCCGGATTTCCTGTGACAGTTTTAAATTGCAATTATCTTGGTTGAAAACCAAGTTGTGCTAATTCCAAAATATACAATTTGTTGGAAATTCTTAAATTTATAACATATTAAAAGCTCATTACTGTAGCTCAATTATTACAGAAGTTATTCACGTTAAATTAATTAACTCTGTTATTATTTAATTATATTGCGTAAAATTCGCACACCTTATTATTAATATTTCGGCAAACATTTTGGCTATAATGGATTTCGCCTTAATTTACTGGTTTCCGAAATATTAATAATTGAAAGTTTGGGTGTGGTCGCCTTCTTTCCACAGCGAGTTGATTATGTAACAGCCGCGTGTGCGTCTTTTACAATGCATTATTATGATCGCTATTACATACGAGTGGAGTTTCGACTATTAAAATTTATTTAAACATGAATATAGTATACACTTAACATATAACTCCAAATAAATGATATTTGGTCCTGTTATAATATATATATATAATGTATATATATCTATATATATAAAATGTATATATATAGATATATAATGTATATATATATTATGTGTTAAAAAAATATCACTGGAAACAATTAAGCCAGATTTATAAAGCGTCCTGAAAGTTTAAAATCAAGTGTTAGCACAATTTACCAGCCAGGAATCGTTAACTAAAATCGCGACCGCTAACATACTGACGTCGTCGCAGATTAAAGACCTAACAAGCAAACAACACTGCATAGCTGTAGATAGGTTATTGTCTCTAGTTAATGGTTGTCTTCGTATGTGATTCAGCTAACGATCCTGCATCTATTCATTAAAATATTATTATGGTTACTGACTGGACTGATTGTTTCTTTTGCGCAAATGTTGCGTTTAGCTGGCGGTTGAAAGATATTATCACGCACTTAAGCTTTTACCATTTGGTAAACGGTACTGTATCTTTAAAATAAAAATAACGCTTCTTATATCATATCGGCTTTGTAAAAATCGTTCAAAATTGTATTAAATAATTCTTCAAAAATTACGAATTACAATTTCGTCATTATTATTCACATAATATTTTTCTTTTGTGTGTGCTCAGCATACACACAATTATTGTCACTATACAAATAACATTAACACAAATATTCATAAATATAATACACAAAATATAAATTGACATGTATACATAAACATGGATAAATATAAGTTTTTATAATTTAAAATTTGCTCTCGACTTGCTCAGATTGTATTCCTTTTAAATTGCATTTTTGTTTATTATTATTATTGCTTTGCTTTGTGTGCCTACATATGAATATTAATCATGAAATATCAATCAAATTTAGAATTACGTAAACATTTATGCTACGTTATAATTTCAAAGAAAATAATAATTTTGTAAATGCTAAATCTATGTAATTCGTGTGATCTATTACTACAATTTAACCATTTAGATTTTACAATTATTATTTCCACAATCAAAGTTTATCGTTGTCTTTTTACTCTTGTTTTTTTAACGTCTTTTATGACTTGTTTGTTGACAAGTAAAAATGGTTTCATGTCACCTTATTGCTTGTGCGGTGATATTCAGTGATTCCTTGCCATGATTCTGAGCCATGTGTCCTGTGTCGATCATCCGTTGTCGTCTGATCCTCCTGGAGTCCGTCGTCCGGTCCTCCTGGTCCATTCAGCACTCAGATGACTCGTACGGTGCTATCTCCATACTGCTGGGGTATCGACCTTGGATGCTCCACATGCTTAACATCATAGCCTTCGGCTGCAGATGTGTTCCAGTAGACTGAGGGTCGAGGTTTGCGATCCTCGCTTATTTACACTGTCGGGCGCAAAAATCATGTTTCAACTATTCTGTGCACGATTTATATTGTTATAGTTTGTCAAGCGTCCCTTTATAGATTCGTTTATTTTTCGTACTTATTTTACTTTTATTCGCAACATGCGAAGTCTTTTGGTTATTACACGATATTCACACGATCGGTATTATTTTTATGTATAATTGTATATTAACAGTTTTTCTATACTTTGATTATTCTTGGTTCTATTCACTTTTATTTACACTGCATTATTATGTATTATTTGTTTCGCACTAGATTTTGCCCATGTGTGCGTCTTTATATTATTAATAACGTGGTGTAATTTGTTTTCTCATATCTTCCGCACACTTACCAAAATTTAAATAAATTACTTATTTAATTCACATTTATTCAGGGGTAACGCCACTCCGGTTTCTACTTGTTTCACACACACACATATATCACTTACTCTATACACATTCTTAGCTTGTGTGTGGTGTGATATGCCAGTACGCCAGTAACGACCTGTCCCCGTTCATTGGTTACTCACAGCTTTCAATACACATTTTTTTTAATATTGACAATATTAATTATTTACTCTAATTTAGCAGTTTTTAACTAACTGCGACAGTGCACAGTAATGTACGCAGACGTACTGTTGCAATGTGTGTGTGTGTGTGTGTGTGTGCGTGCGTGCGTGCGTGCGTGTGTGTGTGTGTGTGTGTGTGTGTGTGTGTGTGTGTGTGTGTGTGTGTGTGTGTGTGTGTGTGTGTGTGTGTGTGTGTGTGTGTGTGTGTGTGTGTGTGTGTGTGTGTGTGTGTGTGTGTGTGTGTGTGTGTGTGTGTGTGTGTGTGTGTGTGTGTGTGTGTGTGTGTGTGTGTGTGTGTGTGTGTGTGTGTGTGTGTGTGTGTGTGTGTGTGTGTGTGTGTGTGTGTGTGTGTGTGTGTGTGTGTGTGTGTGTGTGTGTGTGTGTGTGTGTGTGTGTGTGTGTGTGTGTGTGTGTGTGTGTGTGTGTGTGTGTGTGTGTGTGTGTGTGTGTGTGTGTGTGTGTGTGTGTGTGTGTGACTTTACCTCAAGATGTTTTCTCCTTATGTTTCGGGAAGCCTTGTGTTCCCATCTTCAGCCTTCCTGATTTTGAGTCTTGTGAAGTACTTGTGTGTTGGTTGGTTGTTATTGTGGTTTTCTATTGGCCTTTGGCACTTTAAATTGCTATTATTGTGTGTGATTGTGGTGTATATATTAGTATTTTGTGTATTTTCTATGTTGATTGCTTTGAAAATTGTGTCGTGTTTTGTATTGATTTGTATTTGTTCAGGTATTAGCTTCTTTTGAGTTTTATGTTTCGATATTTGTAAATTTTCCAAATGTTCATTATGGTGCCTTTGTGTGGTATGTGTTTTCTTAGTGTCATGTTGGTTATGTCTGGGAATTCATGTCCAGCGTTTATTGCATCTGTGGCCAAATTAGATTTATATATTTCTGGCTTTTAGTATGCGTTTAGGTGTTCTAAATACACTGGACCTGAATTCCCAGTATATAAACTCAAATTACAATTGCTTCTGCAAAGAGAGCGTTCTTATTTTTTACCGTTTTATTCTGCAAGAAACTTATAAATATAAATAATTAATTACAAGTATAAGTTAATTGTAAATAATATACATATTGTACTGTAAAATGCAACGTAACATAACCCTTATTGAAGTAATAGAAATTTATAAAATATGTAAATTTGTTATATTTAAAAAGCAAGAAATCTTTAGGCTACATTGGATTCGGTAAAATGTCTGAACCTATAGTGTAATTTTAGAATTTTCGTTAAAGCTTTAAAATAATAATAACAGTAATAATAATTAATGCTTGCAGTCTTTTAATCTGCATCGGCACCGCCAGATTCGAAGTATTTATTCGCTTTATATGGCCATCCTAAAATGTATTTGGTTGCTTCCGGGAATCCAACTCCGTCTTTTTTTATGTTTACCCTGGTTCATCTCAACAAATGTGGCTGATTGGGGCACTTAGACGTACTTAGAAAAAAGTATGGGCAACGTAGAGTTGCCCGTACTTTCTTCATCATGGAGTTCTATATGAAGTCCTCTCGTAAGGCCAGGTAGCATCTGTAGGCAACAGCATGCGCTAAGCTACTATGGAAGACCCATATTATCTCGTTGATTAAGTGTTGGGGTCTGAGAATCCTCCGATCATTCATCAGTTTATACAGAACATGTTTCTCTACCTATATCGCGGATGATCTCACTGCTACAGACTGTCTTTCCTATTCAGTATACCTGGATCCTGGTCCTGCTCGGCGTCTAAGTTACGCAGTTTCTGCTTTAACTCCTGTGGGATCTCAGATTTAATGGCTACAGTTTTAACAACAGTGTTTTCATGTTTATTTAATTTATTATTATTATTATATTATCACAGCCAGTGCTCTCAACATCAGGTTTAGTTATCGCAATAACGTCATTTTTATCCGTAGTGTACATGTCTGTAGATTCGTTTACAGGGAGAATGCACGCTTCAGGACTTTCAATGTTTATTGCGTTCATAATAATAAAAAAGTGGAGTTTTGTAATTTTCTTTTACTTTTTGAGGTACATAAACTTTCATATACATACAGTATATACAAATAATCACAGCTTCAAAAATTGTTTACAGTTTATCTTTTATTTTACATTCCATTATTTGTTCACATAAATCAAGTTTCGTTTGGATATTCTGCAAGTGATAAATTCCAATAATAATGTCATAAACTAACTACAGCAAGAAAATGAATTTCCTAGCTCCATTCATCTTTGTGTTTATTAATTTACATTTGTTTATCTATTTTTCTTTTGTTGTTATGGCAGTCTGCAACTGTGTATTATTTACAGACAGTATTGGTGATCGCGCTTAAATTGTTGTTTATTCTTATTTATAAATTTCTAATTAATGACAGATAATTCAGCACCCATTCACTCTATCTATAATAGTAGAACACTTATTTTTATTCATACAGTTATTAATTTTCTCCTGATCATTATTATTATTATGTAGCCTAACAACTCATTTTCTGGGTACACACCATTAACATCAAATATCTTACTGACATTGTTAATGTCATTAACTTCATTTCTACTACTAATATCGCTTTGGACTGTGTTTTGTTTAATTGTGGATACTGTGGATGTATTGGGTTTATGAATTTTTTTGTTTTATTTTGGTTTTGTTTGTGTCTAGTTTCTGTGTGTACTTGGATTGATTAGGGGTTTCATGTTCTCAACTGGAACCTGGACCTTAATTTTTGCTGACTATATTCTTTTATTGGAATAGCAGTACCAGCAGATCTTCCAACCAGCTTATCTCTCTGGTCATCACAGCGATACAGATGTCCTGATCAAAGTTATATACCAATTTATGGACGAGTTCAATTTCGATAAGTAGTAGACGCAGATATTTCACTTTCGTCACTTATGAGTCACATAGTGCTCCTTATTTTGTCGCCGACATTTGTACTTACTGAATTCCAGTCAATCAGTACTTTGCGCTGAATATGTTGATTCCAGTATCTGGCTTCAAATGCGAGAACAAAGTCTTCGTAATTGATGACGTGAATAAAGTCTGATGACGTATAATAGTATACCATTGTACTGCTGATCCTTTACAGTATTTCGCGACGAAGTTGATGTTGTCTTGGTGAGTCAGTTGGCTCCCAACAGTCTCCAATAGTCTCGTACTGCCTCAGGAACTCTATCGGGCTGTCACTCTCATCGCCGTAGAACTCAAAATGTTTATTAAGTTCCTCCATATTATGATATACATATGTAATAATGCTATCCTGCCCAGTGTTACTTAATTCTATACTGTCAATGCATTTCTGGAGTTGTGTGTGTTTGTGATTTTGTTCCTATAACGTTTGATCAATTTTATTTTCGTGTTGTGTTAATTTTTGCTGATGTACACTTTAGTTTATCTCTAATTTTATTTGGAGTGTATCCATTTGTATTTTGAACGTGTCTACAAGTCTTTTACCTATCAAATAATTCTACGTTAATAAATTTTTTGTGAAACGAACGCGTTTTGGGAAATGGTACTCAGCTGTCGTATCGATTTTTCCTCATTATCGATTATGGTTTGAACGCTACATCCTTTCAAGAGTCCCCTCAATTTCAGAAAACGAAAAAAGTCTGTTGGGCCAAGTCTGAGAGTAGGGTGATTGAAGCAGGGCGGTTGCCTCATCCTTTGGCAGATAATTGCAGATAAGCAGTGGCGCATGAGCTGACGCGTTCTCATGGTAGAACAGTCAACTGGATTCCACAACTCAGCACTCCTCCTGATTATAGCATCCTTCAAACGTCTTAAAACGTCTACGTGAGACTCCCCGTTTTTCATCATTTACGCACAGTTTTTTTATAGACATTCATAAAATCACTTCCATTTGTTTGTATTATATTTACCATAGAGTACTCTATCACTGGAAACAGAAATAAAAAATACAGTACTTCAGTATGTACAGTATTTACAGCATATTATGTTAACTTGTTTATGTCAATTTTTTTTTAAAGTGATTTCAGTTTAAGAAAAAGGTACAAGTGTTAACATAATCAAGGTTAGGCAGAAACGACCGTCTGAAATCATTTGACACAAAGTTTCAATATTGCTGGATTTTAAAATTTATAGGCAAAGTGTTAAATAAGTCAGTACAAAAGTAACACTTACCTTGGGTTTTTTTTTTAGAGGGAAAATCCATTATGGACACCAGTGCACCCGTGTACATTGGCGTGTGGGACTCTCACCCACTAAAACCCCTCTTCTTCGCCACGCAAGGGCCGTCAATCCGTTTGCAAAGATGTATATTTTATTCTGGTTTGTCTTTCATTCGTAATTTTTTCACTCGCCTTTCCTGCTACCTACCTCCATCTATCCTGGCACTAACACCACTAACGCTATGCTAACTCGCTTCTGTTCTTTGTCTTTCTTCTGACTCCTTGTTTCTCTTGATATTCTTAATCTGTTCTTTTCATTCGTTTTTATATATATGCCCTGCAGCCTCCAACCACTAACGCACTACCGTTGTGCGAGCTCGGTTCTGTTCTTTGTCTTTTTTCTGTCTCCTTCTTCCTCCTGATTGTCGCTTCGACCTTTAATTTCTTTACTCACGCATTTCCTACTGCCTCCATCTATCCTGGCAGTGAGAGGTAGTGCTGTGCTTATTAACTTCTGTTTTTTCTTTTCCTTTTTTCTCCTTGTTCCTCATGACATTATTCATTGTGTTGTGAATTATTGCCTCCAATCACATTTCTTCTGTTCTTATTCTTCAATTCTTAATGCGCTCTATCATTGTATCAGAAACCCAGTAGGGTGTGTGTCATATCACGGATTCCTCCCTATAGGAATCTAAACTAGTCCTAATCTGCCCTTTTCATTCGTTTTTTCCGCATTCCCTGCTGTCTCCGTATATCCTGACGCTAACGCACTAGTGCTGTGCTAACTAGCTTCTGTTCTTTGTATTTCTTGTGTCTCCTTGTTCATCACGATAGTCCTAATCTGTCGTTTTTATTTCTTTGTATGCATTCTCTGCTGTCTCCACCCATCCTATCGCTAACACACTAATGCTGTGCTAACTCATTTATGGTCCTTGCTTTTCTTCTGTCACTTCTTTCCTCGTGATAGCCTTAATTGTACTGTGTATTATTATTGCTAGTCATGTTTGTTCTCTACCATCGGAGTTTGTATAGCCACATCGGAGTCTAGGCGTGTCCCAAAATAACGTGTACCGTTAACACGGATTCCTCCCTATTCATTGCAATGTAATTCCGTGGACTGCACAGTATCACTTCGCAGTATGTGCAGCCCTTTTCACTGTCTTGCTCTCCGTTCCTCGTTGTGCAGATTTAAACGCCTATGACTACTTACAACTTGAGAAAGATAACAGTCATAAAACATAATAAATATAGTAAACATAATAAACACAATAGACACAATAAGCACAACAGACATAATACCCATATTAGACATAATAAACATAGAATTACGCATGGGATATACAGGATATAATGAACATAATAAATATAAAAAATAAACGTAACATTATAAAAGTAAACACAATTAAAATCATGAATCAATATGCATAGTAAACATATGAATATATTATAGACAATTACTGCATTGAAAATACGTACTTTATGTTCATAACAAACAAACATATTATACGTAACAGACATAATATAGATAACATTGTAAACATAACGAACATATTGTAGAATGATCATAATACCCCTGTTGAGAATAATGAGCACAATTATAATAATGTACGTAATGAAAATAATAAGCACATTCAACATAATATACTCAGTAAACATATTTTCTTAACAAATTTAAGAACCGTAACATTCATACCTTGACTCTGAGGTGGGTAACTTAGCGGTAGAGAGCTCGCCTTGAATGGTATGTTATTCGTAACGCTGTGCTGCGGGACCTCCGTCAGTAACAATGCGACATCTACACGCGTAAACACTGCAACATTCCTTCCCAGCCGTGCTCGTGGTTAAATGCAGACTCGTTTCTCTATAGCGGTGGTATAGTGTGAACTATACCACAGCTAAAGGGCGCAACGGATCTGAGACCTAATGCTTAAGGCAAGACGACAATAACGATGATGATGATGATGATGATGATGATGACTATGGTTCTATACCTAACGTACGTAATGACTTAATATACACAACAAATATAGTATCCACAACAGACATGATAACCATAACATTATGTACGGTACGTAACCTACCGTACAGACTAAGCTAAATGAAAATATTTAAGTTAATAAATATAGTATAAGTAATTAGCTTATAAGGTAATTAAAGTACGTATATTTGAATGAACATAATTAAGGTAATAAGCTTAATGTGTGTAATGAACTAAAATGACATCATAAACACAATTTTCCAACTTAACATAATCAGAATAATTAAAATTGACATAACGTCATAAACATAATAATACAATGAATACAGTGAATATATTGGAAATAATGAATATTATGAAAATAAAGTACACCTGATTAGGCATTATGAACATAATAAGTGTAAAGAACATTATAAACACCGATTGTAAACATATTAAATATAACTCACTTGACTTTATATAACTTAATGTACAAAATAAATATGATTGATATTGTTATAATAAACCTAACATTATAAAAAACCTCCCACATTTAAAAGGCTAACAAAAAAAAAACATGAGCGATGCTATTCTAAATTTTATTACATAATATGAAAAGATACAGAATGCAGTTTCTTTCACTTGGTTTTGAAAATGATATCGCCTAAATGGTGCCCTTCTTCCCTGATACACCTTTCTAATCGATTTCTGAAGTTTTGCATCACTCGCTGGGTGAGTTGCGGTATTATCGCTGCAATTTCTTGGCGTATAGCAGCCTTCAGTTCGTCAATGGTTTGTGGTCGATGTCGGTAAACATTAGCCTTCAGATGGCCCCAAAGAAAAAAATCGCAAGGGATGAGATCGGGTGATCGTGCGGGCCACCGAATGTCACCATGTAACGAGACCAAGCGCCCGGGAAACAGTTCTTTCAAAACAGCCATCGAGTTTCTGGCTGTGTGGGCAGTGGCCCCATCCTGTTGAAACCACACATTCCGATTTCCAAGTGCGGCGAGTTTTGGTTGCAAAAAGTGTTGTAACATTTGCACATACCGAGCGGAATTCACTGTAACCGTTTGGCCTTCTTCCTTGAAAAAGTATGGACCATAAACACCACAATTTCCAACAGCACACCAAACAGTAACACGTGGACTGTGTAGAGGCCTTTCATGAAGCTGTCGAGGATTTTGTTCTGCCCAATAACGGAAATTCTGCTTATTCACGGAGCCATTCAAGTGAAAGTGAGCTTCGTCGCTTGAGAGCAGCACATCGTTTGCAGAAACATTCTCAAAGATAGCCTCACAACATGCCATTCGGTTCTGCCAGTCACCGTCTTGAAGTTGTTGGACAACCATCATTTTGTAAGGATGGAATTTCAAATCAGCGTGTAAAATTCTCCTGACACTTCGATTAGACATCCCCAAAGCAAAAGCTTGTTTACGGGCTGAACGTTTGGGAGATTGGACAATGGACTGTCTGACAGCAATGACATTTTCTGGTGTCCGAGCACTCCGTGGTCTTCCAGATGGTTTCCGTTTTAATGCTGACCCTGTAGACCGAAAATTTGCAACCCATAACAGTATGGTTTTTCTGTCCAGAACAGCATCGCCGCGATTAAGCTCAAAATGTATTCGAAAAGCTCTCTGCGTGGCGATCACAGATTCGTTATTTCGGATAAATGACTCAACAACAAACGCACGATGCATACCAGTCCACACCATGATGGCAACTGAAACGGCAAGGCACACGCTACCGGAAACCAACACCACGAACCCCCCACTCCACTAGTGCCGGTGCAATGACACGGCGAAATGTGGGAGGTTTTTCTGCCGCACCCTGTAATATGCATAACGAATATGCTGAACATAATGCAAATGATGTGTGCGTTTAACATAATGGAAATAATGACGTAATGAACAAAGTCCTACATAATAGACTAAATAAACATAACATTGGGTTCACACTGTTTATAAGGAATATAATTAACATATTTAAAATAATGAATTCAATTAATATAATTAATTTAATTAACATACTTAACACAGTGAAAATGGAGTACATTTAACATAATGAGCAAACGAACATAATGCACATAGTGACTGTGGAGCAAAATGAACATAATGAATTAAAACAAAATAAACATAATTATTAAAATATGCGTAATTAATATACCAAAAATAATAAAACAATGTATATGCTGAACATAATGGACAAAATAAACATATTATACTAATGTCATATATTATAATAAACAGTAGTATATAAGCACAATGTAATTAATAAATGTAATTGGCATTATTATAATAAACATAACATTTTATACACAATTAATTATTGTATATGCATACTGGATATACCACCCAATAATGAAAATAATATGTATGTTGATCAAAATGTACATGACAAAATGAACATGATAAACTTAACAAGCATGTTATACATAACACAGGTAACATTATGCACGTATTGTATACCATGAACAAAATTAACATACTGAAAATAATGAGTATCAAAATATGTAATACACATAATAAATAAATTTAAAATAAAGTACATTTAAACATGAGGAGTAAATGGACACAATGTACATAGTAACCATGAAACATAATAACTATATTAAAATAATAAACATAATATATAAAAATTAAAACATAATTATTATATAAATATAATGAATGTACAGAACATAATGAAAATAATGTATATATTCAACATGATAGACATAATAGCATAATAAACACAATACACATATTATACATAATAGAAACAATATATACATTTTCGACACAATATATATAATGAACATAATGAAATATTTAAATTAGTGACTCTAATGAATATAGTGAACTTAATTAATACACATAATGAACATAGTAAAAAATTAAATATATTTAAACGTAACAAGAAAATGATTATAAAGCACATAAAAAATATATTGAAGTTATTAGATTGATGGACACAACACTGAAGTTATTAAAGTTATTAACTTAATGGACAAAACATGCTGAGTATAATGAACTTAATGAACAAACGTACATATTGTATATAATTAACATGAAACAAATTAAACATGTTAAAGTAACAAACATACGGTAACAAAAACAAAAGAACGTGACATTATGAACGTAAGGAGTATAATGGTTACAAACCACGATAAACAGAACTTTATAAACGTAATAAAGCATAAATAGTTACTAATAATCTATAATTAACATACACATACAAAAATTTAAGAAAGTCACGTTATTTAAGTTAATAAAATACAATATTAAAATTAACAAACCGTTTATATATTGTGAAATTACTATGACAGCAATTTTGAAAGTGATGAGTAATATACGAATAATTTATACGCAGAGATGGAAGCGGTTAGAAATTATTTACTAAAATACTTACATAGACGTTAGTCTCTGTAAGTTTACCTCAGTTACTGATACAAGTGTCGAGTACGACCAATGGGATGCGAAGTCTTCAGACAATCTTCACCAACACGGAGTCTTCCGAGGTCTTCATTCACCATGAGCAGGATACGGTTGAATCTAAAAAAATATATTATTTATTGAAATATGATACTGTATTTAACAAACGTATAGGTCTATATTGGTTTTTTGAAACAGCAAATTGTTTTTCCGGCCGGAAACTTAAGTAGCACAACTATTTAAATAACATTTATAATAATGCTGTTTCTAATATTTATTAATACCATAAAGCAAGAGTTAGTTTCTTAATCGGAAATTCCGTTTTGTGTTGTCTTATTATTATTCTTATTTAAAGAGTCTTGTTATAAACAATATTGGTAATATTGATAGCTTAATTAGATTATTTGGGATGTTACAGTGTTAAGATAATTATCATAAACATTATGTATAATTATTATCACATCACCTATTATTATCAGTTTAAAACAAGAGACTAAAACCAAAATATGATATAGAATTTAACAAACGTATAGGACTATATTGTTTTTTAACAGTAAATTCTTTTTCAGGCCGGAAACGTAAGTAGCAAAACTACTTAAATAACGATAAATAATAGTGTTCGGTAACAATAGTTTATAAACTTTGTTTCGTTGACCTGTGCAAAGAATGCGGTGTAACCATAGAGGGCAGAGTAAGGTACCAAGATGAATAAGTAAACAAGATGAGTAAGCAAACAAGTTCGGTGGTAGGGATAATAATAGAAGAAAATAAAAATGAACGGGAAGGCGGGCAGAAAGCGCGGAGAGAAATATTAGACTACAATACATCCTGGGGAAGGTATGTAGCCTAATCATGGGAGAAGGAAGAAGCAGAAGAATAAATATACAAGAACTACACACGTATAGGAACAAAATATATGGTTACCTGGGAGGACACCAAACGAAACGTTATTTACTATCAAATCAACAAAATTATTGTGATAGAAATTTAAGTCATGGAAACGATGTTCATTGTTACAATTCGTTTGTTGCAGGTGTTTTTTTTTTTAATAAACTCTATTTAAATATGTATTGAACATTATTTCCTTGAATTTGTCATATTTCAAGTAAAATGTTTTCCGTCTTCTGATGATGTTTGTTAACAGCATACAAAACGTGTGTATAGGATTGTTATACACGTTTACTGAGACGTGAGAGTAATCACAATATAAAATACCTAAAACTGAGCGGCAGTCAAGATATTTCCAGCACGTTGATGTAGTGTTGTTGTGGCTAAGCTTATCATTTTTTGTCCACACATATTTCACGATTACGTTTAAAAAATGAGACACCTTTTTACCATTAGGAGCGAACGTACGTTTTAATTGTGTGGTTTTTAAGACATGTACCCCGGCCTTTTTAAAATTATTTTCATAAACTGATTGTCCAAAATTCAATTCACGATTTCTGAGTTCATGTGGTACAATTATGCGTTTTGATTTCTTGTGGCTCCGCCGATCTTATTCACATTACACTTGGCCAATCAGAAAAGTTTTTCTTTCTATACATCAACTCTCATCTCTCTAAAAATAGGATGTAAGCAATAAAATATTTTAATTGGGGACTCAAGCGATGTGAATATTTTGACAGTACTTGTTCACGTTAACACGAGACAGAGTTCTGTAACACATACATACTGTATGTCACATATGCATGTAAGAGGTATGTGTGTAACATATTAAGGTATCTAACATACTAACGTTAACACCTCTGTATGTATGTGTTTGGCACATATTCATAGTATGGTGTACATTCATGATATACTTTGTATTTGCATATAGCGATCTATCTATTTACACAGACGTGTAAAGACACAAATTGATTGTGTGCGTTTACTTAATTATAGAATGTTGTTGTATTATACGTAACGTTAGCACTTCATTGTAGGGGCTGTCATCTGGGTTATTTCAGTAAATAAATAGGCATTCTTCCAAAATCGTACCGGCAAGCCAGTTACAAAACATATAAGCTATATACTTCTTGGTACATAATTATTAACCCATAATTATGGACGTGTATATTTCTGTTCAAAGGAAACGTAAGGGAAATGTTAAATTTTATGAACATGATACATTTTCCACTTGATTCGATCTTTCCTCTATCTCATTCAGTGTTAATTACACAGCCTTTAAATAATATATCATTTATTGAGTTTCTACAGAATATTCAGCACGTGATTATCTATTTAAAACTTGATTTAGCTTTTGAATGAGCTCAGACGTACGTTTATCTCATATTTCTGGCATGACAATAGTGATTACAATAGAACAATACTATTAGTAATGTATTACAATAGTAATGTAACGTAATGGTGATTTCAGTACTTTTGTTACTAAATTCTCAACTGTTTGAGGCATATGGCGAGTGCGCGTGTGCAAGTATAACTATGTTACGGGATAATAATAAAATATATATTAAATTAAATAACTTTCGTGAAAATAAAACTTCTGACATGAGACTTACACCAAAATACGCATAAATAAAAGACCTATAGAGTGGTAATATTTGTTTATAAATTAAAGAACTAAATATATGAGTTTTCTTAAAAGAAAGTTTTATGACCCTGAAGAAAAGTAATAAATCAGACAGGTTTTTGCATGCTAAACATTGTCTATAGACAATATTGTACACGAAGTAAGTTATCAGAACTTAAGCCGCAGACAAAAGGAATATAGCAGCCAATGAAATTGGCTAAAATCTTAGTTGAGTTTGTTCTTTATATCGTATAACTCAGTCTCCCTCTGAACTCAATAACGCGTAGTTGTTCCTGCCCATTTGGACTATTGGTCTACAAAAGAGCAGGACCACAAATCAGAAAGTTCGCGAGTTGATTAAAATATGGAGTGCTAATCAGGTATAGTACAAGATCGTCCGCATAGGCATAGGCAATCGTCCTTTAAAACGATACTTCAAGTTTGCTAGAGTATTGTGTTTGTTTAATAAATTGAATAAATTACAATAAAAATTAATTCACTACAAATTGTAGTACACAACCCGAGAACGACCCTGAATGCCGGACAACAGGAGGAGATCGCAATAGTGTCCTGAGCAGGCTCCAGAAGCAACAGCCATATCTATCTTCCGGACTGGACATCTCAATCATCCATAGTAAAGGGAAGTGAAATTAATTTGTTAAAAACTTTAATAAACACTTATAAATTTAAAGATAGAAGAACTCATATAAATTAAATATTTATATATTAGAGTATAAGAGAAAATTATTTTAAAAAATATTGTAACGTGACAGATATATGCATAATATTGAATGGCATTTGATCATTAGAATAATAAAATTATAACATTTAAATCTGCAAGAAAGCATTAAGTTTAATATAAAAATTAATTCATAGCAACTGTGGAAAGAAATCATTATTATTTTTAAAAAATCCAAGTTTAAATAAAATTAGTTACTAGCGGATGAGTCATCCAAAACCAGCCTCATAACCAAAGGTTTTCAAACTATAACCCAGGAAGGTAAAAAGTAAATAACAAAGCAATACAGAATATGACAAAGCCCACAACGAGGAAGTATAAATGGAAAAGAAACCCTGAATAAGCCAAGATCAACCAATACAGGTGGTGTATTTCTAAAAATGACGAAGAAGATGAAGAAATCCCAAGAAACCCGAAGAAGATGAAGAAATCCCAAGAAACCTGATGGCATCAAGAAGAAGATTGAGAAGATACCAGTCCCAGAAGACAGAAGAAAAGAAGACAGAAGAAAGAAGAAGAAGGCAGCATCCTGAGGAAGATGTCATGCTCTTATAAAAGACACCCAAATCCCCATACCCCCAAAATAAATAGTAACCAATAAAAGTATAACGAAATGGTAACAACATGTACATAAAATTAAGAGAGAGAAGTGTGTAAAGTAAGAGTTGCCAGTGAACTAAGATGAAACAATAATATAGTACCCAAGGAACAAATCTCCATTGTAAAACACTAACCAATTTATTATGTTAATAAGACTACACGACCATTTAGCAATAACATAAAATAAAAGTGTAAAGTGAACCAGTGATAGTTTTGGGTATTATAGAAAATAAACCTTGTGTTTCATTCTTGGCAATCACAAACATTGAATACAATGAAATATGCAACTTTCAGTGACTTAAAACGTGTACTATGAGAATATGTTGCTTACAAGATATAAATCTGTTTAAAATAACATTTTGTTTTATATAATGAAAAAAAAACAGATTTAATTATACTAATGACAGGGTACAATTCCCCAAAGACAATATTTAAAAGACGGTGTAAAAACTGTATAATCCTATTTACCATAATAGTTAGCAAATAAGGATATAGATATAAGATTTTTGTGAATATAGGATAAGGATGTTTAAAAATGTATTAGATATAAGGCCATTTATTTAAATCTACAACAACTAACATCAGAACTGTAAATATAATTATTACTTGTGAATAGTAAGAAGTAATTAAGATGTTAGTTGGTAAAAAACCTTTTTTGTGAACCATATTTCAATGTTAGAGATAAGGATTTAATTGTAAAATGTCTGAAGGTTGAAGACAACCATTTATTTAAAAATATTCTTTATTTGTTTAACTGTTCTTTGTATTGTAACCAATACTAATTATTGTTGTGTAATTTGAAAAAATGTTTAGTTTATAATACCATATTTAAAAGTCAGAGAGGGTATCACACATCATATATTGTTTGTAAAAATATTTTGTAAGGAAAAATTGTTAAAAAATCTAGGCCAAAGAAAGAAAACCAAACTTCATCAAAACAGAGAAATTACTCATTTAGATGCAATTAAACAAAAGGGGTTTAGACAAAATAAACTTGAGATCAAGCCATATAATTGCACATACCATTTAGAAAGATTTTATAAAATTATATTCAGAATTATAAATAAAAATGAAAATGACTAATCTCAGAAATTTGGACAGGGGAGTCATATATTCCAGAATAATGTTTTAGAATTTAACTAATTCAATTAATTACAAGAAAATAAGGGAATATAAACCTTTTAATACAATATAAGATTATTAATATTAAATATAACTGATAAAATGGCTGAATTTAAATAATGATAGAAAGTTAATTTTGGAGATTTTTTAATTTTTCATTGAATACAAAATGTAAGTAAAATTACTAATTTTGGACAGAAAACATTATAAAACGGCATTATTCAATCTTAAAATACGCCGAATGAACTGAAGGATTAATTTAAATAACATCTAGTAAATAAAATTGATAAATAACCAAAGTTTAGGCTATTATATAGTGTATTTTTAAATATGTACAGGATGCGAAATTATATTTGAACAATGTTAAGAATAATATTATATTGGCTAAGGGTTTAGTTGAAACTGGAGGAAATAAGATATTTGATTATTGGTATTTCTACGGTAAACTTGACAAGCGTTTTATAACCAATCTAACCTAACAAAAAACGGTAGTGAACGGTACGTTTTTGTGAAATCGCGAGTGGCGTATAAAATCATTCTAGAACGTCCACATAGTGACAAAATCAATCAAGAAAGACTAAATAACACTGGACAGTACATAACTACCCCGAAAAACACTACAAAACACAAGAAAACAGTATAACACATAACCAGATATTAGTGTCGAAATCGTAAAAAGTGACTGAACTTATAAATACACAGATACACAAAATACAACCCGTAAACTTCACACAAGGCATTACACAACATCAAAAAAGAGATTTGCAGACACTAGGACGGGAATACTGCCAGAAAATATCTTATTTGGAACATCGCAGAAACGAGTGACATTTTGACCAACTTGATGGCAGCCATTTTCCTTTGTCGATCTCAACGCCTCCTTGTCCACGTCAGCTGTTGGTGACAACAAATTATATTATTTCAAATTTATTATTCAATGTGTGTATCTAGTATTAGTAATTAACTTATTGTAACGTTATACTTTTTAAATATTGGCCCGATTTCTCTGACTTTGATAATAATTAGCTGTTTAAAGAACCCTGTTGAATTTTATATACTATACCTTGTAACTGTTTCGATACCCTGAGAGTCGATATTATAATCGAAAAGAGTCAATATTGCAATTATATAATAAAACATTAATACTTTTCACCATAAAATAGTTCTTTATTTCACTAATATTACAAATTACCACTAATATAATTTTAAATGATAAACTACCAGGACTTTACCACCTATAAGGGAAGATAACCTACAAAACGAAAAGGTAAACAAGTATCGATTGTCCTGGAGACAATCTTATGAGTGTTTGTAGTTTATTTGAAAAATACAAGAACTTCAATAAAATTTTTTAGACGAGTGATACACATTTTAAAACTTCACAGCATCCTATTAATTAATTGATTTTAATTAATTAATTAATAAAAAGGAATTTTTTTTAAATTATAAATTTTTTTTTAAACATAATTTTTTTTTTAATTTTCTTCAACAACCAACAATTTTTGTTTTAAAACTTTTGGTGAAACTACACATATATTTCTTCAACAGCATAACGCTATTTGACAGGTCTTGCTACATTTGGGACTCGATCAACTGGGAAACTTAAGGAAGTGTTTCAGGCCAGTAAAACGTCGAGAGCCACACCAATTAAAAACACACAGATTCAATTACTTTTATTACAAATTGGCGCACAACTGAGGGGCTTTAATTAGTCGATTGAAAGGCCACTACATTCTGCCCAATCACTAGTTGGAGCTAGGCAACAGCTACAAAGCCAGAGAATTTCAAGGGAAAATGCAACGACGTGCAACTTCCAAGAAACGGGCGGCGGAGGCCGAAAAAGAAATAGAGATCGACATGGACAATAAGGAGGCGACGCCAGTAGAGGTGGAAGAGTTATTACCGCCGGTGTTATCCAAACAAACTGTACAACCAGAGGAACAACCGGAAATGCTTACACAAACAGAGAAAATCAAGAAAATGAGAGAATAGAAGAAAATAGCAGGAAGATGGAAGAGAGGATGGGAGAAAAGTTAGAAGATTTGAAGGAAGACAACAAGAAGATGGAAGAAGAGATGGGGAAGAAGTTAGAAGAATTGAAGGAAGACAACCAATCTTTCAAGGAGGAATTCAAGTCGACTAAAGAAGAATTGATTAATAAAATTGAGAACACCAATCAAAAAATCGATGAAACCAGGAAGAAGATAGAGAAGAACAACCGACAATTGAAGGAAGAGTTGAAGGAAGATAACCAGAAGTTGGAAGAGAAGATGGGGGAGAAATTGGAAGAATTAAGAGAGGACAATCAAATTTTAAGAGAAGAATTAAGAGAGGTCAATCAGGAGAATTTGGACAAACTGGACGAAAGAATGGAATTGTTGCGAGAAGAACTGAATAAGGAAATCAATGTTAACAAGAAAGCGATGAATAAGAAGATGGAAGAAGAAAACATAATGGTCAATCGACAGAGCCGAGAGATTGATGGGAAGTGCAACCAGACCGAAAAGGAGGTGCAAGAGTTTAAAGAAGTGGTGAACATCAAGTTCACAAATATCGAAGAACATAGCCGTAGGAAAGTAGAAGAACAGAGGAAGGAAACTCAAGAAGAATTCGGGAAAGTACGCAACCAAGTCACGGAACGGTGTAATGATATGCAAGAGACCATGGCCAATATCACCGGTCAGGTGCGACAAAGCCGAGAGGAGATGGAAGCGATAAGAAACAGACCGACTCATTTCACCGGATTGCCCGTCAACGAAAGCCGAGAGTGGCTCAACTTCCGGCAATACAAACGTAAGCCGATGGAGTTCCTGGCTAGGGTAGAAGAATATTTCGCCAAGCATAAAATTACTCAGTGGAGCCATAGCAGGGAAATATTAGATGAGTCCTTCCGAGAAATAACGGATAATTGGTGGATGGCCAACCGGAGTGAAATTCCCGACTACCAGCAGTTCCGGAAAATGTTTAAGACGAAGTACTGGTCTAAGACTACCCAGAACTTGATCCGTGACAATATATGTAACGGACGATACAGGGCACAACTAGGCAGCAGTATGACAGCATATTTCTTGGGGAAGGTGTGCATGGCAAAACACCTCGAGCCGGCAATACCAGAAGAGTGTCTAGTGAACAAAATATCATATCACTATGATGAGGACATTATCAGGGCCCGGAGAGGTAGCCAGATCAAGACGATCCAGGCGATGACCGAGTTATTAGAGGGATATGAAAACGAGGAGTATTATCGGCAGAGCAGGAAGAGAAATGAGAGACCAGAGGCAAGGCCGAATACATACCCCAATAACGGCAATAACCATCCCAGTAACCGGAACCAGCCCAGTAATTACGACGGCCCTAACAACCCGCCGCGTAATAACCAGTTTAACGGCAATTTTAACGGTGTTAGGAATAACAACTCCTATCCGAATAATAGAAATAATTTTTATCAACCTAATAATATCCCATACAGTCAGAGAAATCCATATCCCAACAATAATGGTGACAGACCTTACCCACCTAACCGAAATTACAATCATAATAATTATAGTAATAACAATAGTAACAATAATAATAACCGAGTGTCGCGCCCTAGGGTAAATTTTATAAGAGCGGAAGATCGCGGACCCAGGATATATTATCAACCGAGGAGGAGCAGCTTCCACGGCGCCGACCGAAGATGGAGGAGTGCGGAACGGGACGGCCCAAGACACGAACAGGGAAGAAGAAGTACCAGCCTGGAGGATCTTGGCCGACAACAGAACAGGGCGTTAAACCTCGCACAGGGTACAGAACGTCAGGAAACGAACCAGAGTTTCCCGAACGATGCCTCGGTCAATACTAACACGAACAATGACCAAAATGCTTTAAACGGGAGGAGGCAGTAATCAACAACAATGACCCGTTACTGCTTATACTTCCTGGGTTAGAAAAGGATGAATTGCAACAAGCAAACAAGCATAAAAACATCACTATCATAAGTAACCACTATCTGAAAGACATACGAACTGAACTTTTGGAAGAGAACGAGAAGAGTCTCAACAACAATAATAATGAAATACTTTATATAACAGCGGAGGTGGAAGGAGTTTCCGCTAAAATAATGATAGACACAGGTGCCAATATTTCAATAATAAACGCAAATGAATTGGAGAGAATACAAAGAGCATGTGAAAAAACTTTGCCAATGTTACCAGTCAACAACATTGTGTTAATAGGTGCAACTGGCCGCCAGAATAAAACCATCAGGAAGCAAGTTTCCTTAAGTGTCGTTAGCCGTGATATAGCTTTAGACATGGAATTTTTAATCGCCACCGGATTACCATTTGACATATTAGTCGGTTGCGATATTCTTAGAAGATATTCTGCAGTTATCGATCTTAATTTAGATAAAGTATCACTTTTCCCAGACGGAGTAACATGGACCGCAGATCTGGTAGGAGGCACAACTATACTTCCCAGCCCTATACATCAACAACTTCGTAAAATTAATATTATTAGAAACAGCCCTCTTTCTAAACCCATAATATACAACCATGGAGGAGAGGATTTATGGTCAGTTAAAATCCAAGAAATACGGGACTTCCAGTGCGGAAGCGATAACAAGAAAATACCAATACATCTAGCTGATCGTCTAATCACAATATATGAGAAGTACAAGGCGGTGTTTTCCGATGAACCAGGGAAGGTAAAAAACTACCAGTGCCAACTTCGATTCAAAGAAAACGTAGAGTTTAACCGGAGGTCATATCCAATCGCGCAGTCGCTCAAAGAAGCCGTGAGAACAGAGATAAACAAGATGATAGAAAATGACATAATTGAGATTAGTCAATCACCTTACACTAGCCCAATTATTGCTGTTCCAAAGAAAGACGGACAAGTCCGGCTCTGTTTAGATGCGCGCGAGTTGAACAAGACGATTGTGAATGACAGAACTTCTCCCGGTGAAATAGAGGAGATCTTAAAACGTTTTCATGGGACTAAGTTTATTAGCACCTGGGATACTGTCTGTGGTTATTGGCAAGTAGAACTGCATCCACAAAGCCGCCAGTACGTGGCGTTCATTTTCGAAGGGCGCAATTACCAGTTCAAGAGACTGCCCTTCGGACTTGTCAATTCTGTCGCCATATTTGTGGCATGCATGGACCAGATTCTTGGACAAGAAGCGCTCCAATTTACAACCGTCTATGTTGACGACTTACTCATCACATCCGAAACCTGGGAGGAGCACTGCTACAGAGTAGATTATGTACTAAGCAAGTTAGCGCAGAACAACATAACTCTGAAATTGGAGAAATCTAAGTTCATAGCGCGCGAGGTACAATTCTTGGGTTTCAACCTACACGACAGAGGTATTACCCCATCAGCAGAGAAAGTGGAGGCAATTCAGAGGTTCCCGCAACCAAGAAATAGGAAACAATTACAATCTTTCCTCGGACTCTGTAACTATTACAGGAAGTTTCAGAGCCGATATTCCGAGTTGACCGCCAAGTTTCAACCACAGTTATCTGCTAAGAACAAATGGACTTGGGGTGAAGATCAAGATCTTACTTTCCGCTTGATAAAAGAGAAGTTTCTGGAGAGTGTTATACTTCGTCACCCAGATTTTAAAAAACCATTCTTTTTAAACTGTGACGCTAGCGACCTGAGCTTAGGAACGACGTTATACCAGGAAGATGAGGAGGGACAACATCTGGTAATAAGCTTCGCTAGTCGCACACTGAACCAGTGCGAAAAGAACTACAGTGTGACAGAAAAGGAATTGCTGAGCGTGGTGTTCGCATGCAGCAAGTTCCGGACGTACATTCTCGGATATCAAGTCACGGTACGAACTGATCATAAATCCATCTCGTTCCTTCGTAGGTGCAAGTTGAGTCACGGCCGATTGGCTAGGTGGGTACTCGCCCTACAAGAATATGATCTGAAATGGGAATACATTCCAGGAAAAAAGAACGTGGTAGCGGATGTGTTGTCACGTATAAATCTGGATGATCAGACTTTCGAGAGAGAGAAGGAGAGCTTGGTCAAAATTTATAATATATTCAAGACCAGAGCCGATCTACAAGCTCTATTAATAAATATTCGAATACATCAGCAATCTGATCCTAAGCTGAAAAACATCATGAGTCGTTTGGGAGCCAATGACGATACCATTTCTAAATATTACCATCTTAACAAAGGGATTTTATTCATAAAAACGGCCTTGGACGATGAGACATGGAAGGTGATAATCCCACACCAAATCGAAAAGGAGGTCATCATTGATTACCATGTCAGGTATGGTCACATGGGAGCTTTAAAAGTGATACAGGCTCTAGAGGAAAACTGTAAGATCAAGAATATCAACCGCAAGGTGAGAACGTACATCAAGTCCTGTAAGATCTGCCAATGCGCCAAAATAAACAATGAAAAGACAGAGGGTATCATGATACCGATAACTTCAAACGCAAAACTGGAAAAAGTGTTTTTGGATATCTGCGGGCCATTTCCCCGTAGCGGTGGTCGACACAGGTATAAATACTTGGTAATCATAATGGATCACTACAGCAAATATGTAAAGCTATATCCGATTAATCGGGCAACAACAGCAAAGGTTCTGGCGGTGATTATCGATTTGTATGTCCCAGAGATCGGTAGACCATCTTCCATTATTACCGACCATGGTACACAATTTAAGGGGAGGAGGTGGCGAGACACTTTATTAGCACTTGGGATCAAAACTTATAAGACGTCAGTCTACCACCCAAGTAGCAATCCAGCTGAGAGAGTACTGAGAGAAGTGGGTAGGATCTTGCGCACGTACTGTCACAACCAACAGAAAAAGTGGCAAGAGTACCTAGCAGCGACAGAAAAATTCCTAAATTTCGCCCACCATCCAGCTATAGGAATTACACCATACTCAGCCATGTATGAGAAGCCGACTCTCCGAGAAATTGAACAAATCATTGAATTTCCAACAAACAATAATCGGAAATTCAACCAGTTGAGGTTTTACAACAAGGTAGCAGAAGATCAGGAAAAACGGCAAGCCAAATACCAGAAGGCAATAGGGCGTATTGTAACATATAAAGAGGGTGAAAAAGTCCTCCTAAAAAATCGAGAGCTGCCCAGCACTTTAGAAGGCATAACCAAAAAATTATTATTACTTTACACTGGACCATATGTTGTCGTAAATGATAAGCATAACAATACCTATGAGTTGAGGGAAATCGTTTCAGGAAAAATCAAAGGTGTGTACAATCAAGCTTCTATGAAAAAATATTATGAAGAATGAGTTGGGAGTCTTGAATTTTGAATTTAACCATGAAAATTTAAAATTAAGTAAGCACATCTTACTACCACTGAATTTTGAGAAAAATATTTTGGAAGAAAGAAAAAGAGAAAGAGTCTTGAATTTTGAATTTAACCATGAAAATTTAAAATTAAGTAAGCACATCTTACTACCACTGAATTTTGAGAAAAACATTTTGGAAGAAAGAAAAAGAGAAAGAGTCTTGAATTTTGAATTTAACCATGAAAATTTAAAATTAAGTAAGCACATCTTACTACCACTGAATTATGAGAAAAAACTTTTGGCAGAATTAAAAAGAGAAAGAATTTTGAATTTAACCATGAAAATTTAAAATTAAGTAAGCACATCTTACTACCACTGAATTTTGAGAAAAACATTTTGGAAGAAAGAAAAAGAGAAAGAGTCTTGAATTTTGAATTTAACCATGAAAATTTAAAATTAAGTAAGCACATCTTACTACCACTGAATTATGAGAAAAAACTTTTGGCAGAATTAAAAAGAGAAAGAATTTTGAATAATACAGAAAAATTCCAAAATAAGTAAGTACATCTTACTACCACTGATTTATGGGAAAAACTTTATGGAAGATTTAAAAAGAAGAATTTTTGAATTTATAAACACTACTGAAAAAATTTAAAATTAAGTAAGTAAATCTTACAACTATATATTTTGAGAAAAACATTCTATGGAGAATTATAAAAAATGTAAAATTAAGTAAGCACATCTTACTACCACTGAATTTTGAGAAAAACATTTTGGAAGAAAGAAAAAGAGAAAGAGTCTTGAATTTTGAATTTAACCATGAAAATTTAAAATTAAGTAAGTACATCTTACAACTATATATTATGAGGAAAAACTTTTTGGCAGAATTATAAAAAGGAAGAATTTATTTTATTAAATAAAATAAATTTAAATTTATGTAAGAACAACTTACAACAAATATTTTGAGAAAAACATTTTGGAAGAATTAAGAAGAAAGGAATTTTGAAGTTAATATACAAAAAATTTAAAAATGAAGTAAGACCAACTTACTATAACTAAGTTTGTGAGAAAACTTTATGGTAAATAATTAAGAAGAATTAGAATTTGGAGTAATACCAAAACATTCAGAAATAATTGTAAGATCACCTTACTATAAACAATTTTGAATGAAACAATTCTGGGAATAAATGAATTAAACAGAATTTGAATGTTGATAGAACGTCAGAACTTTGAAACAAGATAAGATCAACATATTACAAGGATTTATGAGAAATATTTTGCCATTAAATAAAAAGAAGAGTTTGAATTTTGCATTAAAACTAACCAAGTTCCAAAAAATAATTATGTGCCATTTATAATTGAATTTAGAAGAAAATAAAGTGATTAATTCAGAAAAGAGAATTAACTTTAATCCAGTTTAAATGCTAGATATCCACAATAGCATTTGAAGGAGTAGAGAAGAATAACAAAAAAGAGTGTAATATGCAAGAGAAGAAAAAATTTGGAAGCAAAGAGACTAATTACTTATGAAACGATAATGAAAACAGTTAATTAAGAGCAAAGAAGAACAACTCATACCAAACAGATGGAGAAGATGATTTCGAACAAATGATAATAATAAAACCTATATGAAATGCAAAGAGAAGAAATACCACATGAAATATAATATAAATGAATTAATGTTAATGAATGCGAAGGCGGATTAATAACTTTCTAAGAGAAAGGAAAGAACCAAAATGTTTAAATAAAATGATCAATATAACAACCTGTATATCTAATATAAAGATACAATTTTAAAAATTAAATATAATATATTAAGACCATTCAAATAATGAATAAGAAAGACTATATATAAAGACCATGCTAACACTATAAGTAACCAGAAGAAAGTATAAAGAGAATTCAGATGGAGAAGAAAAAGAGTTACACTGTAACCAGTAACCAGAATTATTAAAAGAAAGGTTTTCAACCATAATTAAAATAGATATATCAGACAAGTTAAGAGTTCAGAAAAATATATATATAATGAGTATAATAATAATTATGAAGATTTATTAAGATAGAAAATGTGAGATAATCTGAGAGCCTACGAAGTGAAGAATCCAAAGATATTTTTATTAGTCGAAAATGAGACTACTTTTTATTTATTTATTCGATGACTGACTGAAGATAATTCCAGCAGCATTATGTTTTTTGAGCAGAGATGAATATGCCTCTGTACTCAATTTATAGAAGTGGTGTATGGCCAGCAGAGTTTGTGTAGCGTACAGTGCCCCTCTGATCTGCCCCAGCCCACGTGATAGGGAATGTTAGGGAATTAATATCCCAAGGATGCAACACAAAGTTTATAAAGAAAGAAAATGTATTACAATAATAATATATCTCAGAATACACTAACTATCCGAAAAGGATCAGTACTAAAACAAGTAACTATATATATAAAATTAATTAAACTCTAATATAAAAAAGTCGATATAAAAATGGAGAAGAAAATGAATTATAAGAAATGATGAAATTATCATAAGAAATTATTTTATCCATAAACAAGTCTGAAATAATTACTTCTGGAGGAGAGCAATCTGTAACGTGACAGATATATGCATAATATTGAATGGCATTTGATCATTAGAATAATAAAATTATAACATTTAAATCTGCAAGAAAGCATTAAGTTTAATATAAAAATTAATTCATAGCAACTGTGGAAAGAAAACATTATTATTTTTAAAAAATCCAAGTTCAAATAAAATGAGTTACTAGTGATGAGTCATCCAAAACCAGCCTCATAACTAAACGTTTTCAAACTATAACCCAGGAAGGTAAAAAGTAAATAACAAAGCAATACAGAATATGACAAAGCCCACAACGAGGAAGTATAAATGGAAAAGAAACCCTGAATAAGCCAAGATCAACCAATACAGGTGGTGTATTTCTAAAAATGACGAAGAAGATGAAGAAATCCCAAGAAACCTGATGGCATCAAGAAGTAGATGGAGAAGATACCAGTCCCAGAAGACAGAAGAAAAGAAGACAGAAGAAAGAAGAAGAAGGCAGCATCCTGAGGAAGATGTCATGCTCTTATAAAAGACACCCAAATCCCCATACCCCCAAAATAAATAGTAACCAATAAAAGTATAACGAAATGGTAACAACATGTACATAAAATTAAGAGAGAGAAGTGTGTAAAGTAAGAGTTGCCAGTGAACTAAGATGAAACAATAATATAGTACCCAAGGAACAAATCTCCATTGTAAAACACTAACCAATTTATTATGTTAATAAGACTACACGACCATTTAGCAATAACATAAAATAAAAGTGTAAAGTGAACCAGTGATAGTTTTGGGTATTATAGAAAATAAACCTTGTGTTTCATTCTTGGCAATCACAAACATTGAATACAATGAAATATGCAACTTTCAGTGACTTAAAACGTGTACTATGAGAATATGTTGCTTACAAGATATAAATCTGTTTAAAATAACATTTTGTTTTATATAATGAAAAAAAAACAGATTTAATTATACTAATGACAGGGTACAATTCCCCAAAGACAATATTTAAAAGACGGTGTAAAAACTGTATAATCCTATTTACCATAATAGTTAGCAAATAAGGATATAGATATAAGATTTTTGTGAATATAGGATAAGGATGTTTAAAAATGTATTAGATATAAGGCCATTTATTTAAATCTACAACAACTAACATCAGAACTGTAAATATAATTATTACTTGTGAATAGTAAGAAGTAATTAAGATGTTAGTTGGTAAAAAACCTTTTTTGTGAACCATATTTCAATGTTAGAGATAAGGATTTAATTGTAAAATGTCTGAAGGTTGAAGACAACCATTTATTTAAAAATATTCTTTATTTGTTTAACTGTTCTTTGTATTGTAACCAATACTAATTATTGTTGTGTAATTTGAAAAAATGTTTAGTTTATAATACCATATTTGAAAGTCGGAGAGGGTATCACACATCATATATTGTTTGTAAAAATATTTTGTAAGGAAAAATTGTTAAAAAATCTAGGCCAAAGAAAGAAAACCAAACTTCATCAAAACAGAGAAATTACTCATTTAAATGCAGTTAAACAAAAGGGGTTTAGACAAAATAAACTTGAGATCAAGCCATATAATTGCACATACCATTTAGAAAGATTTTATAAAATTATATTCAGAATTATAAATAAAAATGAAAATGACTAATCTCAGAAATTTGGACAGGGGAGTCATATATTCCAGAATAATGTTTTAGAATTTAACTAATTCAATTAATTACAAGAAAATAAGGGAATATAAACCTTTTAATACAATATAAGATTATTAATATCAAATATAACTGATAAAATGGCTGAATTTACATAATGACAGGAAGTTAAATTTGGAGATGTTTTAATTTTTCATTGAATACAAAATGAAAGTAAAATTACTAATTTTGGACAGAAAACATTATAAAACGGCATTATTCAATCTTAAAATACGCCGAATGAACTGAAGGATTAATTTAAATAACATCTAGTAAATAAAATTGATAAATAACCAAAGTTTAGGCTATTATATAGTGTATTTTTAAATATGTACAGGATGCGAAATTATATTTGAACAATGTTAAGAATAATATTATATTGGCTAAGAGTTTAGTTGAAACTGGAGGAAATAAGATAGTTGATTATTGGTATTTGTACGGTAAACTTGACAAGCGTTTTATAACCAATCTAACCTAACAAAAAACGGTAGTGAACGGTACGTTTTTGTGAAATCGCGAGTGGCGTATAAAATCATTCTAGAACGTCCACATAGTGACAAAATCAATCAAGAAAGACTAAATAACACTGGACAGTACATAACTACCCCGAAAAACACTACAAAACACAAGAAAACAGTATAACACAGAAAACAGTATAACACATAACCAGATATTAGTGTCGAAATCGTAAAAAGTGACTGAACTTATAAATACACAGATACACAAAATACAACCCGTAAACTTCACACAAGGCACTACACAACATCAAAAAAGAGATTTGCAGACACTAGGACGGGAATACTGCCAGAAAATATCTTATTTGGAACATCGCAGAAACGAGTGACATTTTGACCAACTTGATGGCAGCCATTTTCCTTTGTCGATCTCAACGCCTCCTTGTCCACGTCAGCTGTTGGTGACAACAAATTATATTATTTCAAATTTATTATTCAATGTGTGTATCTAGTATTAGTAATTAACTTATTGTAACGTTATACTTTTTAAATATTGGCCCGATTTCTCTGACTTTGATAATAATTAGCTGTTTAAAGAACCCTGTTGAATTTTATATACTATACCTTGTAACTGTTTCGATACCCTGAGAGTCGATATTATAATCGAAAAGAGTCAATATTGCAATTATATAATAAAACATTAATACTTTTCACCACAAAATAGTTCTTTATTTCACTAATATTACAAATTACCACTAATATAATTTTAAATGATAAACTACCAGGACTTTACCACCTATAAGGGAAGATAACCTACAAAACGAAAAGGTAAACAAGTATCGATTGTCCTGGAGACAATCTTATGAGTGGTTGTAGTTTATTTGAAAAATACAAGAACTTCAATAAAATTTTTTAGACGAGTGATACACATTTTAAAACTTCACAGCACCCTATTAATTAATTGATTTTAATTAATTAATTAATAAAAAGGAATTTTTTTTAAATTATAAATTTTTTTTTTAAACATAATTTTTTTTTAATTTTCTTCAACAACCAACAATTTTTGTTTTAAAACTTTTGGTGAAACTACACATATATTTCTTCAACAGCATAACGCTATTTGACAGGTCTTGCTACATTTGGGACTCGATCAACTGGGAAACTTAAGGAAGTGTTTCAGGCCAGTAAAACGTCGAGAGCCACACCAATTAAAAACACACAGATTCAATTACTTTTATTACAAATTGGCGCACAACTGAGGGGCTTTAATTAGTCGATTGAAAGGCCACTACATTCTGCCCAATCACTAGTTGGAGCTAGGCAACAGCTACAAAGCCAGAGAATTTCAAGGGAAAATGCAACGACGTGCAACTTCCAAGAAACGGGCGGCGGAGGCCGAAAAAGAAATAGAGATCGACATGGACAATAAGGAGGCGACGCCAGTAGAGGTGGAAGAGTTATTACCGCCGGTGTTATCCAAACAAACTGTACAACCAGAGGAACAACCGGAAATGCTTACACAAACAGAGAAAATCAAGAAAATGAGAGAATAGAAGAAAATAGCAGGAAGATGGAAGAGAGGATGGGAGAAAAGTTAGAAGATTTGAAGGAAGACAACAAGAAGATGGAAGAAGAGATGGGGAAGAAGTTAGAAGAATTGAAGGAAGACAACCAATCTTTCAAGGAGGAATTCAAGTCGACTAAAGAAGAATTGATTAATAAAATTGAGATCACCAATCAAAAAATCGATGAAACCAGGAAGTAGATAGAGAAGAACAACCGACAATTGAAGGAAGAGTTGAAGGAAGATAACCAGAAGTTGGAAGAGAAGATGGGGGAGAAATTGGAAGAATTAAGAGAGGACAATCAAATTTTAAGAGAAGAATTAAGAGAGGTCAATCAGGAGAATTTGGACAAACTGGACGAAAGAATGGAATTGTTGCGAGAAGAACTGAATAAGGAAATCAATGTTAACAAGAAAGCGATGAATAAGAAGATGGAAGAAGAAAACATAATGGTCAATCGACAGAGCCGAGAGATTGATGGGAAGTGCAACCAGACCGAAAAGGAGGTGCAAGAGTTTAAAGAAGTGGTGAACATCAAGTTCACAAATATCGAAGAACATAGCCGTAGGAAAGTAGAAGAACAGAGGAAGGAAACTCAAGAAGAATTCGGGAAAGTACGCAACCAAGTCACGGAACGGTGTAATGATATGCAAGAGACCATGGCCAATATCACCGGTCAGGTGCGACAAAGCCGAGAGGAGATGGAAGCGATAAGAAACAGACCGACTCATTTCACCGGATTGCCCGTCAACGAAAGCCGAGAGTGGCTCAACTTCCGGCAATACAAACGTAAGCCGATGGAGTTCCTGGCTAGGGTAGAAGAATATTTCGCCAAGCATAAAATTACTCAGTGGACCCATAGCAGGGAAATATTAGATGAGTCCTTCCGAGAAATAACGGATAATTGGTGGATGGCCAACCGGAGTGAAATTCCCGACTACCAGCAGTTCCGGAAAATGTTTAAGACGAAGTACTGGTCTAAGACTACCCAGAACTTGATCCGTGACAATATATGTAACGGACGATACAGGGCACAACTAGGCAGCAGTATGACAGCATATTTCTTGGGGAAGGTGTGCATGGCAAAACACCTCGAGCCGGCAATACCAGAAGAGTGTCTAGTGAACAAAATATCATATCACTATGATGAGGACATTATCAGGGCCCGGAGAGGTAGCCAGATCAAGACGATCCAGGCGATGACCGAGTTATTAGAGGGATATGAAAACGAGGAGTATTATCGGCAGAGCAGGAAGAGAAATGAGAGACCAGAGGCAAGGCCGAATACATACCCCAATAACGGCAATAACCATCCCAGTAACCGGAACCAGCCCAGTAATTACGACGGCCCTAACAACCCGCCGCGTAATAACCAGTTTAACGGCAATTTTAACGGTGTTAGGAATAACAACTCCTATCCGAATAATAGAAATAATTTTTATCAACCTAATAATATCCCATACAGTCAGAGAAATCCATATCCCAACAATAATGGTGACAGACCTTACCCACCTAACCGAAATTACAATCATAATAATTATAGTAATAACAATAGTAACAATAATAATAACCGAGTGTCGCGCCCTAGGGTAAATTTTATAAGAGCGGAAGATCGCGGACCCAGGATATATTATCAACCGAGGAGGAGCAGCTTCCACGGCGCCGACCGAAGATGGAGGAGTGCGGAACGGGACGGCCCAAGACACGAACAGGGAAGAAGAAGTACCAGCCTGGAGGATCTTGGCCGACAACAGAACAGGGCGTTAAACCTCGCACAGGGTACAGAACGTCAGGAAACGAACCAGAGTTTCCCGAACGATGCCTCGGTCAATACTAACACGAACAATGACCAAAATGCTTTAAACGGGAGGAGGCAGTAATCAACAACAATGACCCGTTACTGCTTATACTTCCTGGGTTAGAAAAGGATGAATTGCAACAAGCAAACAAGCATAAAAACATCACTATCATAAGTAACCACTATCTGAAAGACATACGAACTGAACTTTTGGAAGAGAACGAGAAGAGTCTCAACAACAATAATAATGAAATACTTTATATAACAGCGGAGGTGGAAGGAGTTTCCGCTAAAATAATGATAGACACAGGTGCCAATATTTCAATAATAAACGCAAATGAATTGGAGAGAATACAAAGAGCATGTGAAAAAACTTTGCCAATGTTACCAGTCAACAACATTGTGTTAATAGGTGCAACTGGCCGCCAGAATAAAACCATCAGGAAGCAAGTTTCCTTAAGTGTCGTTAGCCGTGATATAGCTTTAGACATGGAATTTTTAATCGCCACCGGATTACCATTTGACATATTAGTCGGTTGAGATATTCTTAGAAGATATTCTGCAGTTATCGATCTTAATTTAGATAAAGTATCACTTTTCCCAGACGAAGTAACATGGACCGCAGATCTGGTAGGAGGCACAACTATACTTCCCAGCCCTATACATCAACAACTTCGTAAAATTAATATTATTAGAAACAGCCCTCTTTCTAAACCCATAATATACAACCATGGAGGAGAGGATTTATGGTCAGTTAAAATCCAAGAAATACGGGACTTCCAGTGCGGAAGCGATAACAAGAAAATACCAATACATCTAGCTGATCGTCTAATCACAATATATGAGAAGTACAAGGCGGTGTTTTCTGATGAACCAGGGAAGGTAAAAAACTACCAGTGCCAACTTCGATTCAAAGAAAACGTAGAGTTTAACCGGAGGTCATATCCAATCGCGCAGTCGCTCAAAGAAGCCGTGAGAACAGAGATAAACAAGATGATAGAAAATGACATAATTGAGATTAGTCAATCACCTTACACTAGCCCAATTATTGCTGTTCCAAAGAAAGACGGACAAGTCCGGCTCTGTTTAGATGCGCGCGAGTTGAACAAGACGATTGTGAATGACAGAACTTCTCCCGGTGAAATAGAGGAGATCTTAAAACGTTTTCATGGGACTAAGTTTATTAGCACCTGGGATACTGTCTGTGGTTATTGGCAAGTAGAACTGCATCCACAAAGCCGCCAGTACGTGGCGTTCATTTTCGAAGGGCGCAATTACCAGTTCAAGAGACTGCCCTTCGGACTTGTCAATTCTGTCGCCATATTTGTGGCATGCATGGACCAGATTCTTGGACAAGAAGCGCTCCAATTTACAACCGTCTATGTTGACGACTTACTCATCACATCCGAAACCTGGGAGGAGCACTGCTACAGAGTAGATTATGTACTAAGCAAGTTAGCGCAGAACAACATAACTCTGAAATTGGAGAAATCTAAGTTCATAGCGCGCGAGGTACAATTCTTGGGTTTCAACCTACACGACAGAGGTATTACCCCATCAGCAGAGAAAGTGGAGGCAATTCAGAGGTTCCCGCAACCAAGAAATAGGAAACAATTACAATCTTTCCTCGGACTCTGTAACTATTACAGGAAGTTTCAGAGCCGATATTCCGAGTTGACCGCCAAGTTTCAACCACAGTTATCTGCTAAGAACAAATGGACTTGGGGTGAAGATCAAGATCTTACTTTCCGCTTGATAAAAGAGAAGTTTCTGGAGAGTGTTATACTTCGTCACCCAGATTTTAAAAAACCATTCTTTTTAAACTGTGACGCTAGCGACCTGAGCTTAGGAACGACGTTATACCAGGAAGATGAGGAGGGACAACATCTGGTAATAAGCTTCGCTAGTCGCACACTGAACCAGTGCGAAAAGAACTACAGTGTGACAGAAAAGGAATTGCTGAGCGTGGTGTTCGCATGCAGCAAGTTCCGGACGTACATTCTCGGATATCAAGTCACGGTACGAACTGATCATAAATCCATCTCGTTCCTTCGTAGGTGCAAGTTGAGTCACGGCCGATTGGCTAGGTGGGTACTCGCCCTACAAGAATATGATCTGAAATGGGAATACATTCCAGGAAAAAAGAACGTGGTAGCGGATGTGTTGTCACGTATAAATCTGGATGATCAGACTTTCGAGAGAGAGAAGGAGAGCTTGGTCAAAATTTATAATATATTCAAGACCAGAGCCGATCTACAAGCTCTATTAATAAATATTCGAATACATCAGCAATCTGATCCTAAGCTGAAAAACATCATGAGTCGTTTGGGAGCCAATGACGATACCATTTCTAAATATTACCATCTTAACAAAGGGATTTTATTCATAAAAACGGCCTTGGACGATGAGACATGGAAGGTGATAATCCCACACCAAATCGAAAAGGAGGTCATCATTGATTACCATGTCAGGTATGGTCACATGGGAGCTTTAAAAGTGATACAGGCTCTAGAGGAAAACTGTAAGATCAAGAATATCAACCGCAAGGTGAGAACGTACATCAAGTCCTGTAAGATCTGCCAATGCGCCAAAATAAACAATGAAAAGACAGAGGGTATCATGATACCGATAACTTCAAACGCAAAACTGGAAAAAGTGTTTTTGGATATCTGCGGGCCATTTCCCCGTAGCGGTGGTCGACACAGGTATAAATACTTGGTAATCATAATGGATCACTACAGCAAATATGTAAAGCTATATCCGATTAATCGGGCAACAACAGCAAAGGTTCTGGCGGTGATTATCGATTTGTATGTCCCAGAGATCGGTAGACCATCTTCCATTATTACCGACCATGGTACACAATTTAAGGGGAGGAGGTGGCGAGACACTTTATTAGCACTTGGGATCAAAACTTATAAGACGTCAGTCTACCACCCAAGTAGCAATCCAGCTGAGAGAGTACTGAGAGAAGTGGGTAGGATCTTGCGCACGTACTGTCACAACCAACAGAAAAAGTGGCAAGAGTACCTAGCAGCGACAGAAAAATTCCTAAATTTCGCCCACCATCCAGCTATAGGAATTACACCATACTCAGCCATGTATGAGAAGCCGACTCTCCGAGAAATTGAACAAATCATTGAATTTCCAACAAACAATAATCGGAAATTCAACCAGTTGAGGTTTTACAACAAGGTAGCAGAAGATCAGGAAAAACGGCAAGCCAAATACCAGAAGGCAATAGGGCGTATTGTAACATATAAAGAGGGTGAAAAAGTCCTCCTAAAAAATCGAGAGCTGCCCAGCACTTTAGAAGGCATAACCAAAAAATTATTATTACTTTACACTGGACCATATGTTGTCGTAAATGATAAGCATAACAATACCTATGAGTTGAGGGAAATCGTTTCAGGAAAAATCAAAGGTGTGTACAATCAAGCTTCTATGAAAAAATATTATGAAGAATGAGTTGGGAGTCTTGAATTTTGAATTTAACCATGAAAATTTAAAATTAAGTAAGCACATCTTACTACCACTGAATTTTGAGAAAAACATTTTGGAAGAAAGAAAAAGAGAAAGAGTCTTGAATTTTGAATTTAACCATGAAAATTTAAAATTAAGTAAGCACATCTTACTACCACTGAATTTTGAGAAAAACATTTTGGAAGAAAGAAAAAGAGAAAGAGTCTTGAATTTTGAATTTAACCATGAAAATTTAAAATTAAGTAAGCACATCTTACTACCACTGAATTATGAGAAAAAACTTTTGGCAGAATTAAAAAGAGAAAGAATTTTGAATTTAACCATGAAAATTTAAAATTAAGTAAGCACATCTTACTACCACTGAATTTTGAGAAAAACATTTTGGAAGAAAGAAAAAGAGAAAGAGTCTTGAATTTTGAATTTAACCATGAAAATTTAAAATTAAGTAAGCACATCTTACTACCACTGAATTATGAGAAAAAACTTTTGGCAGAATTAAAAAGAGAAAGAATTTTGAATAATACAGAAAAATTCCAAAATAAGTAAGTACATCTTACTACCACTGATTTATGGGAAAAACTTTATGGAAGATTTAAAAAGAAGAATTTTTGAATTTATAAACACTACTGAAAAAATTTAAAATTAAGTAAGTAAATCTTACAACTATATATTTTGAGAAAAACATTCTATGGAGAATTATAAAAAATGTAAAATTAAGTAAGCACATCTTACTACCACTGAATTTTGAGAAAAACATTTTGGAAGAAAGAAAAAGAGAAAGAGTCTTGAATTTTGAATTTAACCATGAAAATTTAAAATTAAGTAAGTACATCTTACAACTATATATTATGAGGAAAAACTTTTTGGCAGAATTATAAAAAGGAAGAATTTATTTTATTAAATAAAATAAATTTAAATTTATGTAAGAACAACTTACAACAAATATTTTGAGAAAAACATTTTGGAAGAATTAAGAAGAAAGGAATTTTGAAGTTAATATACAAAAAATTTAAAAATGAAGTAAGACCAACTTACTATAACTAAGTTTGTGAGAAAACTTTATGGTAAATAATTAAGAAGAATTAGAATTTGGAGTAATACCAAAACATTCAGAAATAATTGTAAGATCACCTTACTATAAACAATTTTGAATGAAACAATTCTGGGAATAAATGAATTAAACAGAATTTGAATGTTGATAGAACGTCAGAACTTTGAAACAAGATAAGATCAACATATTACAAGGATTTATGAGAAATATTTTGCCATTAAATAAAAAGAAGAGTTTGAATTTTGCATTAAAACTAACCAAGTTCCAAAAAATAATTATGTGCCATTTATAATTGAATTTAGAAGAAAATAAAGTGATTAATTCAGAAAAGAGAATTAACTTTAATCCAGTTTAAATGCTAGATATCCACAATAGCATTTGAAGGAGTAGAGAAGAATAACAAAAAAGAGTGTAATATGCAAGAGAAGAAAAAATTTGGAAGCAAAGAGACTAATTACTTATGAAACGATAATGAAAACAGTTAATTAAGAGCAAAGAAGAACAACTCATACCAAACAGATGGAGAAGATGATTTCGAACAAATGATAATAATAAAACCTATATGAAATGCAAAGAGAAGAAATACCACATGAAATATAATATAAATGAATTAATGTTAATGAATGCGAAGGCGGATTAATAACTTTCTAAGAGAAAGGAAAGAACCAAAATGTTTAAATAAAATGATCAATATAACAACCTGTATATCTAATATAAAGATACAATTTTAAAAATTAAATATAATATATTAAGACCATTCAAATAATGAATAAGAAAGACTATATATAAAGACCATGCTAACACTATAAGTAACCAGAAGAAAGTATAAAGAGAATTCAGATGGAGAAGAAAAAGAGTTACACTGTAACCAGTAACCAGAATTATTAAAAGAAAGGTTTTCAACCATAATTAAAATAGATATATCAGACAAGTTAAGAGTTCAGAAAAATATATATATAATGAGTATAATAATAATTATGAAGATTTATTAAGATAGAAAATGTGAGATAATCTGAGAGCCTACGAAGTGAAGAATCCAAAGATATTTTTATTAGTCGAAAATGAGACTACTTTTTATTTATTTATTCGATGACTGACTGAAGATAATTCCAGCAGCATTATGTTTTTTGAGCAGAGATGAATATGCCTCTGTACTCAATTTATAGAAGTGGTGTATGGCCAGCAGAGTTTGTGTAGCGTACAGTGCCCCTCTGATCTGCCCCAGCCCACGTGATAGGGAATGTTAGGGAATTAATATCCCAAGGATGCAACACAAAGTTTATAAAGAAAGAAAATGTATTACAATAATAATATATCTCAGAATACACTAACTATCCGAAAAGGATCAGTACTAAAACAAGTAACTATATATATAAAATTAATTAAACTCTAATATAAAAAAGTCGATATAAAAATGGAGAAGAAAATGAATTATAAGAAATGATGAAATTATCATAAGAAATTATTTTATCCATAAACAAGTCTGAAATAATTACTTCTGGAGGAGAGCAATCTGTAACGTGACAGATATATGCATAATATTGAATGGCATTTGATCATTAGAATAATAAAATTATAACATTTAAATCTGCAAGAAAGCATTAAGTTTAATATAAAAATTAATTCATAGCAACTGTGGAAAGAAAACATTATTATTTTTAAAAAATCCAAGTTCAAATAAAATGAGTTACTAGTGATGAGTCATCCAAAACCAGCCTCATAACTAAACGTTTTCAAACTATAACCCAGGAAGGTAAAAAGTAAATAACAAAGCAATACAGAATATGACAAAGCCCACAACGAGGAAGTATAAATGGAAAAGAAACCCTGAATAAGCCAAGATCAACCAATACAGGTGGTGTATTTCTAAAAATGACGAAGAAGATGAAGAAATCCCAAGAAACCTGATGGCATCAAGAAGTAGATGGAGAAGATACCAGTCCCAGAAGACAGAAGAAAAGAAGACAGAAGAAAGAAGAAGAAGGCAGCATCCTGAGGAAGATGTCATGCTCTTATAAAAGACACCCAAATCCCCATACCCCCAAAATAAATAGTAACCAATAAAAGTATAACGAAATGGTAACAACATGTACATAAAATTAAGAGAGAGAAGTGTGTAAAGTAAGAGTTGCCAGTGAACTAAGATGAAACAATAATATAGTACCCAAGGAACAAATCTCCATTGTAAAACACTAACCAATTTATTATGTTAATAAGACTACACGACCATTTAGCAATAACATAAAATAAAAGTGTAAAGTGAACCAGTGATAGTTTTGGGTATTATAGAAAATAAACCTTGTGTTTCATTCTTGGCAATCACAAACATTGAATACAATGAAATATGCAACTTTCAGTGACTTAAAACGTGTACTATGAGAATATGTTGCTTACAAGATATAAATCTGTTTAAAATAACATTTTGTTTTATATAATGAAAAAAAACAGATTTAATTATACTAATGACAGGGTACAATTCCCCAAAGACAATATTTAAAAGACGGTGTAAAAACTGTATAATCCTATTTACCATAATAGTTAGCAAATAAGGATATAGATATAAGATTTTTGTGAATATAGGATAAGGATGTTTAAAAATGTATTAGATATAAGGCCATTTATTTAAATCTACAACAACTAACATCAGAACTGTAAATATAATTATTACTTGTGAATAGTAAGAAGTAATTAAGATGTTAGTTGGTAAAAAACCTTTTTTGTGAACCATATTTCAATGTTAGAGATAAGGATTTAATTGTAAAATGTCTGAAGGTTGAAGACAACCATTTATTTAAAAATATTCTTTATTTGTTTAACTGTTCTTTGTATTGTAACCAATACTAATTATTGTTGTGTAATTTGAAAAAATGTTTAGTTTATAATACCATATTTGAAAGTCGGAGAGGGTATCACACATCATATATTGTTTGTAAAAATATTTTGTAAGGAAAAATTGTTAAAAAATCTAGGCCAAAGAAAGAAAACCAAACTTCATCAAAACAGAGAAATTACTCATTTAAATGCAGTTAAACAAAAGGGGTTTAGACAAAATAAACTTGAGATCAAGCCATATAATTGCACATACCATTTAGAAAGATTTTATAAAATTATATTCAGAATTATAAATAAAAATGAAAATGACTAATCTCAGAAATTTGGACAGGGGAGTCATATATTCCAGAATAATGTTTTAGAATTTAACTAATTCAATTAATTACAAGAAAATAAGGGAATATAAACCTTTTAATACAATATAAGATTATTAATATCAAATATAACTGATAAAATGGCTGAATTTACATAATGACAGGAAGTTAAATTTGGAGATGTTTTAATTTTTCATTGAATACAAAATGAAAGTAAAATTACTAATTTTGGACAGAAAACATTATAAAACGGCATTATTCAATCTTAAAATACGCCGAATGAACTGAAGGATTAATTTAAATAACATCTAGTAAATAAAATTGATAAATAACCAAAGTTTAGGCTATTATATAGTGTATTTTTAAATATGTACAGGATGCGAAATTATATTTGAACAATGTTAAGAATAATATTATATTGGCTAAGAGTTTAGTTGAAACTGGAGGAAATAAGATAGTTGATTATTGGTATTTGTACGGTAAACTTGACAAGCGTTTTATAACCAATCTAACCTAACAAAAAACGGTAGTGAACGGTACGTTTTTGTGAAATCGCGAGTGGCGTATAAAATCATTCTAGAACGTCCACATAGTGACAAAATCAATCAAGAAAGACTAAATAACACTGGACAGTACATAACTACCCCGAAAAACACTACAAAACACAAGAAAACAGTATAACACATAACCAGATATTAGTGTCGAAATCGTAAAAAGTGACTGAACTTATAAATACACAGATACACAAAATACAACCCGTAAACTTCACACAAGGCACTACACAACATCAAAAAAGAGATTTGCAGACACTAGGACGGGAATACTGCCAGAAAATATCTTATTTGGAACATCGCAGAAACGAGTGACATTTTGACCAACTTGATGGCAGCCATTTTCCTTTGTCGATCTCAACGCCTCCTTGTCCACGTCAGCTGTTGGTGACAACAAATTATATTATTTCAAATTTATTATTCAATGTGTGTATCTAGTATTAGTAATTAACTTATTGTAACGTTATACTTTTTAAATATTGGCCCGATTTCTCTGACTTTGATAATAATTAGCTGTTTAAAGAACCCTGTTGAATTTTATATACTATACCTTGTAACTGTTTCGATACCCTGAGAGTCGATATTATAATCGAAAAGAGTCAATATTGCAATTATATAATAAAACATTAATACTTTTCACCACAAAATAGTTCTTTATTTCACTAATATTACAAATTACCACTAATATAATTTTAAATGATAAACTACCAGGACTTTACCACCTATAAGGGAAGATAACCTACAAAACGAAAAGGTAAACAAGTATCGATTGTCCTGGAGACAATCTTATGAGTGGTTGTAGTTTATTTGAAAAATACAAGAACTTCAATAAAATTTTTTAGACGAGTGATACACATTTTAAAACTTCACAGCACCCTATTAATTAATTGATTTTAATTAATTAATTAATAAAAAGGAATTTTTTTTAAATTATAAATTTTTTTTTTAAACATAATTTTTTTTTAATTTTCTTCAACAACCAACAATTTTTGTTTTAAAACTTTTGGTGAAACTACACATATATTTCTTCAACAGCATAACGCTATTTGACAGGTCTTGCTACATTTGGGACTCGATCAACTGGGAAACTTAAGGAAGTGTTTCAGGCCAGTAAAACGTCGAGAGCCACACCAATTAAAAACACACAGATTCAATTACTTTTATTACAAATTGGCGCACAACTGAGGGGCTTTAATTAGTCGATTGAAAGGCCACTACATTCTGCCCAATCACTAGTTGGAGCTAGGCAACAGCTACAAAGCCAGAGAATTTCAAGGGAAAATGCAACGACGTGCAACTTCCAAGAAACGGGCGGCGGAGGCCGAAAAAGAAATAGAGATCGACATGGACAATAAGGAGGCGACGCCAGTAGAGGTGGAAGAGTTATTACCGCCGGTGTTATCCAAACAAACTGTACAACCAGAGGAACAACCGGAAATGCTTACACAAACAGAGAAAATCAAGAAAATGAGAGAATAGAAGAAAATAGCAGGAAGATGGAAGAGAGGATGGGAGAAAAGTTAGAAGATTTGAAGGAAGACAACAAGAAGATGGAAGAAGAGATGGGGAAGAAGTTAGAAGAATTGAAGGAAGACAACCAATCTTTCAAGGAGGAATTCAAGTCGACTAAAGAAGAATTGATTAATAAAATTGAGATCACCAATCAAAAAATCGATGAAACCAGGAAGAAGATAGAGAAGAACAACCGACAATTGAAGGAAGAGTTGAAGGAAGATAACCAGAAGTTGGAAGAGAAGATGGGGGAGAAATTGGAAGAATTAAGAGAGGACAATCAAATTTTAAGAGAAGAATTAAGAGAGGTCAATCAGGAGAATTTGGACAAACTGGACGAAAGAATGGAATTGTTGCGAGAAGAACTGAATAAGGAAATCAATGTTAACAAGAAAGCGATGAATAAGAAGATGGAAGAAGAAAACATAATGGTCAATCGACAGAGCCGAGAGATTGATGGGAAGTGCAACCAGACCGAAAAGGAGGTGCAAGAGTTTAAAGAAGTGGTGAACATCAAGTTCACAAATATCGAAGAACATAGCCGTAGGAAAGTAGAAGAACAGAGGAAGGAAACTCAAGAAGAATTCGGGAAAGTACGCAACCAAGTCACGGAACGGTGTAATGATATGCAAGAGACCATGGCCAATATCACCGGTCAGGTGCGACAAAGCCGAGAGGAGATGGAAGCGATAAGAAACAGACCGACTCATTTCACCGGATTGCCCGTCAACGAAAGCCGAGAGTGGCTCAACTTCCGGCAATACAAACGTAAGCCGATGGAGTTCCTGGCTAGGGTAGAAGAATATTTCGCCAAGCATAAAATTACTCAGTGGACCCATAGCAGGGAAATATTAGATGAGTCCTTCCGAGAAATAACGGATAATTGGTGGATGGCCAACCGGAGTGAAATTCCCGACTACCAGCAGTTCCGGAAAATGTTTAAGACGAAGTACTGGTCTAAGACTACCCAGAACTTGATCCGTGACAATATATGTAACGGACGATACAGGGCACAACTAGGCAGCAGTATGACAGCATATTTCTTGGGGAAGGTGTGCATGGCAAAACACCTCGAGCCGGCAATACCAGAAGAGTGTCTAGTGAACAAAATATCATATCACTATGATGAGGACATTATCAGGGCCCGGAGAGGTAGCCAGATCAAGACGATCCAGGCGATGACCGAGTTATTAGAGGGATATGAAAACGAGGAGTATTATCGGCAGAGCAGGAAGAGAAATGAGAGACCAGAGGCAAGGCCGAATACATACCCCAATAACGGCAATAACCATCCCAGTAACCGGAACCAGCCCAGTAATTACGACGGCCCTAACAACCCGCCGCGTAATAACCAGTTTAACGGCAATTTTAACGGTGTTAGGAATAACAACTCCTATCCGAATAATAGAAATAATTTTTATCAACCTAATAATATCCCATACAGTCAGAGAAATCCATATCCCAACAATAATGGTGACAGACCTTACCCACCTAACCGAAATTACAATCATAATAATTATAGTAATAACAATAGTAACAATAATAATAACCGAGTGTCGCGCCCTAGGGTAAATTTTATAAGAGCGGAAGATCGCGGACCCAGGATATATTATCAACCGAGGAGGAGCAGCTTCCACGGCGCCGACCGAAGATGGAGGAGTGCGGAACGGGACGGCCCAAGACACGAACAGGGAAGAAGAAGTACCAGCCTGGAGGATCTTGGCCGACAACAGAACAGGGCGTTAAACCTCGCACAGGGTACAGAACGTCAGGAAACGAACCAGAGTTTCCCGAACGATGCCTCGGTCAATACTAACACGAACAATGACCAAAATGCTTTAAACGGGAGGAGGCAGTAATCAACAACAATGACCCGTTACTGCTTATACTTCCTGGGTTAGAAAAGGATGAATTGCAACAAGCAAACAAGCATAAAAACATCACTATCATAAGTAACCACTATCTGAAAGACATACGAACTGAACTTTTGGAAGAGAACGAGAAGAGTCTCAACAACAATAATAATGAAATACTTTATATAACAGCGGAGGTGGAAGGAGTTTCCGCTAAAATAATGATAGACACAGGTGCCAATATTTCAATAATAAACGCAAATGAATTGGAGAGAATACAAAGAGCATGTGAAAAAACTTTGCCAATGTTACCAGTCAACAACATTGTGTTAATAGGTGCAACTGGCCGCCAGAATAAAACCATCAGGAAGCAAGTTTCCTTAAGTGTCGTTAGCCGTGATATAGCTTTAGACATGGAATTTTTAATCGCCACCGGATTACCATTTGACATATTAGTCGGTTGAGATATTCTTAGAAGATATTCTGCAGTTATCGATCTTAATTTAGATAAAGTATCACTTTTCCCAGACGAAGTAACATGGACCGCAGATCTGGTAGGAGGCACAACTATACTTCCCAGCCCTATACATCAACAACTTCGTAAAATTAATATTATTAGAAACAGCCCTCTTTCTAAACCCATAATATACAACCATGGAGGAGAGGATTTATGGTCAGTTAAAATCCAAGAAATACGGGACTTCCAGTGCGGAAGCGATAACAAGAAAATACCAATACATCTAGCTGATCGTCTAATCACAATATATGAGAAGTACAAGGCGGTGTTTTCTGATGAACCAGGGAAGGTAAAAAACTACCAGTGCCAACTTCGATTCAAAGAAAACGTAGAGTTTAACCGGAGGTCATATCCAATCGCGCAGTCGCTCAAAGAAGCCGTGAGAACAGAGATAAACAAGATGATAGAAAATGACATAATTGAGATTAGTCAATCACCTTACACTAGCCCAATTATTGCTGTTCCAAAGAAAGACGGACAAGTCCGGCTCTGTTTAGATGCGCGCGAGTTGAACAAGACGATTGTGAATGACAGAACTTCTCCCGGTGAAATAGAGGAGATCTTAAAACGTTTTCATGGGACTAAGTTTATTAGCACCTGGGATACTGTCTGTGGTTATTGGCAAGTAGAACTGCATCCACAAAGCCGCCAGTACGTGGCGTTCATTTTCGAAGGGCGCAATTACCAGTTCAAGAGACTGCCCTTCGGACTTGTCAATTCTGTCGCCATATTTGTGGCATGCATGGACCAGATTCTTGGACAAGAAGCGCTCCAATTTACAACCGTCTATGTTGACGACTTACTCATCACATCCGAAACCTGGGAGGAGCACTGCTACAGAGTAGATTATGTACTAAGCAAGTTAGCGCAGAACAACATAACTCTGAAATTGGAGAAATCTAAGTTCATAGCGCGCGAGGTACAATTCTTGGGTTTCAACCTACACGACAGAGGTATTACCCCATCAGCAGAGAAAGTGGAGGCAATTCAGAGGTTCCCGCAACCAAGAAATAGGAAACAATTACAATCTTTCCTCGGACTCTGTAACTATTACAGGAAGTTTCAGAGCCGATATTCCGAGTTGACCGCCAAGTTTCAACCACAGTTATCTGCTAAGAACAAATGGACTTGGGGTGAAGATCAAGATCTTACTTTCCGCTTGATAAAAGAGAAGTTTCTGGAGAGTGTTATACTTCGTCACCCAGATTTTAAAAAACCATTCTTTTTAAACTGTGACGCTAGCGACCTGAGCTTAGGAACGACGTTATACCAGGAAGATGAGGAGGGACAACATCTGGTAATAAGCTTCGCTAGTCGCACACTGAACCAGTGCGAAAAGAACTACAGTGTGACAGAAAAGGAATTGCTGAGCGTGGTGTTCGCATGCAGCAAGTTCCGGACGTACATTCTCGGATATCAAGTCACGGTACGAACTGATCATAAATCCATCTCGTTCCTTCGTAGGTGCAAGTTGAGTCACGGCCGATTGGCTAGGTGGGTACTCGCCCTACAAGAATATGATCTGAAATGGGAATACATTCCAGGAAAAAAGAACGTGGTAGCGGATGTGTTGTCACGTATAAATCTGGATGATCAGACTTTCGAGAGAGAGAAGGAGAGCTTGGTCAAAATTTATAATATATTCAAGACCAGAGCCGATCTACAAGCTCTATTAATAAATATTCGAATACATCAGCAATCTGATCCTAAGCTGAAAAACATCATGAGTCGTTTGGGAGCCAATGACGATACCATTTCTAAATATTACCATCTTAACAAAGGGATTTTATTCATAAAAACGGCCTTGGACGATGAGACATGGAAGGTGATAATCCCACACCAAATCGAAAAGGAGGTCATCATTGATTACCATGTCAGGTATGGTCACATGGGAGCTTTAAAAGTGATACAGGCTCTAGAGGAAAACTGTAAGATCAAGAATATCAACCGCAAGGTGAGAACGTACATCAAGTCCTGTAAGATCTGCCAATGCGCCAAAATAAACAATGAAAAGACAGAGGGTATCATGATACCGATAACTTCAAACGCAAAACTGGAAAAAGTGTTTTTGGATATCTGCGGGCCATTTCCCCGTAGCGGTGGTCGACACAGGTATAAATACTTGGTAATCATAATGGATCACTACAGCAAATATGTAAAGCTATATCCGATTAATCGGGCAACAACAGCAAAGGTTCTGGCGGTGATTATCGATTTGTATGTCCCAGAGATCGGTAGACCATCTTCCATTATTACCGACCATGGTACACAATTTAAGGGGAGGAGGTGGCGAGACACTTTATTAGCACTTGGGATCAAAACTTATAAGACGTCAGTCTACCACCCAAGTAGCAATCCAGCTGAGAGAGTACTGAGAGAAGTGGGTAGGATCTTGCGCACGTACTGTCACAACCAACAGAAAAAGTGGCAAGAGTACCTAGCAGCGACAGAAAAATTCCTAAATTTCGCCCACCATCCAGCTATAGGAATTACACCATACTCAGCCATGTATGAGAAGCCGACTCTCCGAGAAATTGAACAAATCATTGAATTTCCAACAAACAATAATCGGAAATTCAACCAGTTGAGGTTTTACAACAAGGTAGCAGAAGATCAGGAAAAACGGCAAGCCAAATACCAGAAGGCAATAGGGCGTATTGTAACATATAAAGAGGGTGAAAAAGTCCTCCTAAAAAATCGAGAGCTGCCCAGCACTTTAGAAGGCATAACCAAAAAATTATTATTACTTTACACTGGACCATATGTTGTCGTAAATGATAAGCATAACAATACCTATGAGTTGAGGGAAATCGTTTCAGGAAAAATCAAAGGTGTGTACAATCAAGCTTCTATGAAAAAATATTATGAAGAATGAGTTGGGAGTCTTGAATTTTGAATTTAACCATGAAAATTTAAAATTAAGTAAGCACATCTTACTACCACTGAATTTTGAGAAAAACATTTTGGAAGAAAGAAAAAGAGAAAGAGTCTTGAATTTTGAATTTAACCATGAAAATTTAAAATTAAGTAAGCACATCTTACTACCACTGAATTTTGAGAAAAACATTTTGGAAGAAAGAAAAAGAGAAAGAGTCTTGAATTTTGAATTTAACCATGAAAATTTAAAATTAAGTAAGCACATCTTACTACCACTGAATTATGAGAAAAAACTTTTGGCAGAATTAAAAAGAGAAAGAATTTTGAATTTAACCATGAAAATTTAAAATTAAGTAAGCACATCTTACTACCACTGAATTTTGAGAAAAACATTTTGGAAGAAAGAAAAAGAGAAAGAATTTTGAATAATACAGAAAAATTCCAAAATAAGTAAGTACATCTTACTACCACTGATTTATGGGAAAAACTTTATGGAAAGTTTTAAAAAGAAGAATTTTTGAATTTATAAACACTACTGAAAAAATTTAAAATTAAGTAAGTAAATCTTACAACTATATATTTTGAGAAAAACATTCTATGGAGAATTATAAAAAATGTAAAATTAAGTAAGCACATCTTACTACCACTGAATTTTGAGAAAAACATTTTGGAAGAAAGAAAAAGAGAAAGAGTCTTGAATTTTGAATTTAACCATGAAAATTTAAAATTAAGTAAGTACATCTTACAACTATATATTATGAGGAAAAACTTTTTGGCAGAATTATAAAAAGGAAGAATTTATTTTATTAAATAAAATAAATTTAAATTTATGTAAGAACAACTTACAACAAATATTTTGAGAAAAACATTTTGGAAGAATTAAGAAGAAAGGAATTTTGAAGTTAATATACAAAAAATTTAAAAATGAAGTAAGACCAACTTACTATAACTAAGTTTGTGAGAAAACTTTATGGTAAATAATTAAGAAGAATTTGAATTTGGAGAAATACCAAAACATTCAGAAATAATTGTAAGATCACCTTACTATAAACAATTTTGAATGAAACAATTCTGGGAATAAATGAATTAAACAGAATTTGAATGTTGATAGAACGTCAGAACTTTGAAACAAGATAAGATCAACATATTACAAGGATTTATGAGAAATATTTTGCCATTAAATAAAAAGAAGAGTTTGAATTTTGCATTAAAACTAACCAAGTTCCAAAAAATAATTATGTGCCATTTATAATTGAATTTAGAAGAAAATAAAGTGATTAATTCAGAAAAGAGAATTAACTTTAATCCAGTTTAAATGCTAGATATCCACAATAGCATTTGAAGGAGTAGAGAAGAATAACAAAAAAGAGTGTAATATGCAAGAGAAGAAAAAATTTGGAAGCAAAGAGACTAATTACTTATGAAACGATAATGAAAACAGTTAATTAAGAGCAAAGAAGAACAACTCATACCAAACAGATGGAGAAGATGATTTCGAACAAATGATAATAATAAAACCTATATGAAATGCAAAGAGAAGAAATACCACATGAAATATAATATAAATGAATTAATGTTAATGAATGCGAAGGCGGATTAATAACTTTCTAAGAGAAAGGAAAGAACCAAAATGTTTAAATAAAATGATCAATATAACAACCTGTATATCTAATATAAAGATACAATTTTAAAAATTAAATATAATATATTAAGACCATTCAAATAATGAATAAGAAAGACATATATAAAGACCATGCTAACACTATAAGTAACCAGAAGAAAGTATAAAGAGAATTCAGATGGAGAAGAAAAAGAGTTACACTGTAACCAGTAACCAGAATTATTAAAAGAAAGGTTTTCAACCATAATTAAAATAGATATATCAGACAAGTTACGAGTTCAGAAAAATATATATATAATGAGTATAATAATAATTATGAAGATTTATTAAGATAGAAAATGTGAGATAATCTGAGAGCCTACGAAGTGAAGAATCCAAAGATATTTTATTAGTCGAAAATGAGACTACTTTTTATTTATTTATTCGATGACTGACTGAAGATAATTCCAGCAGCATTATGTTTTTTGAGCAGAGATGAATATGCCTCTGTACTCAATTTATAGAAGTGGTGTATGGCCAGCAGAGTTTGTGTAGCGTACAGTGCCCCTCTGATCTGCCCCAGCCCACGTGATAGGGAATGTTAGGGAATTAATATCCCAAGGATGCAACACAAAGTTTATAAAGAAAGAAAATGTATTACAATAATAATATATCTCAGAATACACTAACTATCCGAAAAGGATCAGTACTAAAACAAGTAACTATATATATAAAATTAATTAAACTCTAATATAAAAAAGTCGATATAAAAATGGAGAAGAAAATGAATTATAAGAAATGATGAAATTATCATAAGAAATTATTTTATCCATAAACAAGTCTGAAATAATTACTTCTGGAGGAGAGCAATCTGTAACGTGACAGATATATGCATAATATTGAATGGCATTTGATCATTAGAATAATAAAATTATAACATTTAAATCTGCAAGAAAGCATTAAGTTTAATATAAAAATTAATTCATAGCAACTGTGGAAAGAAAACATTATTATTTTAAAAAAATCCAAGTTCAAATAAAATGAGTTACTAGTGATGAGTCATCCAAAACCAGCCTCATAACCAAACGTTTTCAAACTATAACCCAGGAAGGTAAAAAGTAAATAACAAAGCAATACAGAATATGACAAAGCCCACAACGAGGAAGTATAAATGGAAAAGAAACCCTGAATAAGCCAAGATCAACCAATACAGGTGGTGTATTTCTAAAAATGACGAAGAAGATGAAGAAATCCCAAGAAACCTGATGGCATCAAGAAGAAGATGGAGAAGATACCAGTCCCAGAAGACAGAAGAAAAGAAGACAGAAGAAAGAAGAAGAAGGCAGCATCCTGAGGAAGATGTCATGCTCTTATAAAAGACACCCAAATCCCCATACCCCCAAAATAAATAGTAACCAATAAAAGTATAACGAAATGGTAACAACATGTACATAAAATTAAGAGAGAGAAGTGTGTAAAGTAAGAGTTGCCAGTGAACTAAGATGAAACAATAATATAGTACCCAAGGAACAAATCTCCATTGTAAAACACTAACCAATTTATTATGTTAATAAGACTACACGACCATTTAGCAATAACATAAAATAAAAGTGTAAAGTGAACCAGTGATAGTTTTGGGTATTATAGAAAATAAACCTTGTGTTTCATTCTTGGCAATCACAAACATTGAATACAATGAAATATGCAACTTTCAGTGACTTAAAACGTGTACTATGAGAATATGTTGCTTACAAGATATAAATCTGTTTAAAATAACATTTTGTTTTATATAATGAAAAAAAACAGATTTAATTATACTAATGACAGGGTACAATTCCCCAAAGACAATATTTAAAAGACGGTGTAAAAACTGTATAATCCTATTTACCATAATAGTTAGCAAATAAGGATATAGATATAAGATTTTTGTGAATATAGGATAAGGATGTTTAAAAATGTATTAGATATAAGGCCATTTATTTAAATCTACAACAACTAACATCAGAACTGTAAATATAATTATTACTTGTGAATAGTAAGAAGTAATTAAGATGTTAGTTGGTAAAAAACCTTTTTTGTGAACCATATTTCAATGTTAGAGATAAGGATTTAATTGTAAAATGTCTGAAGGTTGAAGACAACCATTTATTTAAAAATATTCTTTATTTGTTTAACTGTTCTTTGTATTGTAACCAATACTAATTATTGTTGTGTAATTTGAAAAAATGTTTAGTTTATAATACCATATTTGAAAGTCGGAGAGGGTATCACACATCATATATTGTTTGTAAAAATATTTTGTAAGGAAAAATTGTTAAAAAATCTAGGCCAAAGAAAGAAAACCAAACTTCATCAAAACAGAGAAATTACTCATTTAAATGCAGTTAAACAAAAGGGGTTTAGACAAAATAAACTTGAGATCAAGCCATATAATTGCACATACCATTTAGAAAGATTTTATAAAATTATATTCAGAATTATAAATAAAAATGAAAATGACTAATCTCAGAAATTTGGACAGGGGAGTCATATATTCCAGAATAATGTTTTAGAATTTAACTAATTCAATTAATTACAAGAAAATAAGGGAATATAAACCTTTTAATACAATATAAGATTATTAATATCAAATATAACTGATAAAATGGCTGAATTTACAGAATGAAAGGAAGTTAAATTAGGAGATGTTTTAATTTTTCATTGAATACAAAATGAAAGTAAAATTACTAATTTTGGACAGAAAACATTATAAAACGGCATTATTCAATCTTAAAATACGCCGAATGAACTGAAGGATTAATTTAAATAACATCTAGTAAATAAAATTGATAAATAACCAAAGTTTAGGCTATTATATAGTGTATTTTTAAATATGTACAGGATGCGAAATTATATTTGAACAATGTTAAGAATAATATTATATTGGCTAAGAGTTTAGTTGAAACTGGAGGAAATAAGATAGTTGATTATTGGTATTTGTACGGTAAACTTGACAAGCGTTTTATAACCAATCTAACCTAACAAAAAACGGTAGTGAACGGTACGTTTTTGTGAAATCGCGAGTGGCGTATAAAATCATTCTAGAACGTCCACATAGTGACAAAATCAATCAAGAAAGACTAAATAACACTGGACAGTACATAACTACCCCGAAAAACACTACAAAACACAAGAAAACAGTATAACACATAACCAGATATTAGTGTCGAAATCGTAAAAAGTGACTGAACTTATAAATACACAGATACACAAAATACAACCCGTAAACTTCACACAAGGCACTACACAACATCAAAAAAGAGATTTGCAGACACTAGGACGGGAATACTGCCAGAAAATATCTTATTTGGAACATCGCAGAAACGAGTGACATTTTGACCAACTTGATGGCAGCCATTTTCCTTTGTCGATCTCAACGCCTCCTTGTCCACGTCAGCTGTTGGTGACAACAAATTATATTATTTCAAATTTATTATTCAATGTGTGTATCTAGTATTAGTAATTAACTTATTGTAACGTTATACTTTTTAAATATTGGCCCGATTTCTCTGACTTTGATAATAATTAGCTGTTTAAAGAACCCTGTTGAATTTTATATACTATACCTTGTAACTGTTTCGATACCCTGAGAGTCGATATTATAATCGAAAAGAGTCAATATTGCAATTATATAATAAAACATTAATACTTTTCACCACAAAATAGTTCTTTATTTCACTAATATTACAAATTACCACTAATATAATTTTAAATGATAAACTACCAGGACTTTACCACCTATAAGGGAAGATAACCTACAAAACGAAAAGGTAAACAAGTATCGATTGTCCTGGAGACAATCTTATGAGTGGTTGTAGTTTATTTGAAAAATACAAGAACTTCAATAAAATTTTTTAGACGAGTGATACACATTTTAAAACTTCACAGCACCCTATTAATTAATTGATTTTAATTAATTAATTAATAAAAAGGAATTTTTTTTAAATTATAAATTTTTTTTTTAAACATAATTTTTTTTTTAATTTTCTTCAACAACCAACAATTTTTGTTTTAAAACTTTTGGTGAAACTACACATATATTTCTTCAACAGCATAACGCTATTTGACAGGTCTTGCTACATTTGGGACTCGATCAACTGGGAAACTTAAGGAAGTGTTTCAGGCCAGTAAAACGTCGAGAGCCACACCAATTAAAAACACACAGATTCAATTACTTTTATTACAATATTTAGTATTATTTAAAATTAGTTTATTTGTTGTCATAAACAGTATTAAAATATTTAGTACAATTAAAAAAATATCATTAATAAATCTTACGTATTCCAATATACGATATAACCGACTACTTATTCAATGTGACTCGTGAACAATGCAGTAAATATATACTGCAAGGAAACAAATAGAAGGCATAGTAAATCAGAACAAAATAATATCAGAGTCTTTTATCTGGAGTTAGGTATTTATTTTAAAACAAATTTAATATGGTCTGTGATTTGAACATAAATTATTTATTCTTAAATTTTAATAGAGTCTGTGAAATGGTTTGAATGTTTTTCTTTCTTATAGTCTATTTTACTTGATCGACGAAATCCCTTGACGAACTGTTGAACTGCTCCACTGCCACACTTGTCGTGCTGGATCCCCTGCAATGATGACACATAGAACTCTCGCGACACACGCACGCACGCCGTTTCACCGACAGAGTTTATCTCATTTATCTCAGGGCTCGATAATGGGTTTAACTATTATTAATTCAATTTCGGTGTGTTTTACGTACACCTTCCGGTATCTTGACGTCTCCTCGCGTTCACCCAGATGTATTTCGGCAAATACACCTGATTCCTATGCGGAAAATCTTGACTATCGCAAGATAGCACTATTTAATTTATAATTAAATTATTTTGAGTTCTAATACCCAATCGATCTAGCAAACGAGCAACTCGTTGCTAAGACCCCGTACTCGTAACCCTTATGTAGAACGTATACTGATACGACAAACTCGCACAGAGACAACGTCTGTTAAGGCCGAGCTGTTAGGTGGAACTGCCGAAGCTTCTTCCGCGAGGGACCAAACTGAATGAAAATTGGTGCCTCCGATTGGTTAAAACCCATAGCACGTGATTGATGTGTTAGATAGGTAGACATATGTCCTGATCAATTTTGCTGAAGACTGCAAAAGCATGTATAGATTTTATCTAAAAGTTTTATGACTTTCAGAAGATAAGGATTCTTTAGAAAAGTGAATTCGGTTAAAAAATGCATATTAAAATAATATGTTTTGAGTATTTGACATATGAAAAATGTAGCGCTAATTTAGAAGTATGAGCTGTCAAAGTTTCAATTCGATACGTTAATTTACACCAGAGTTATTCATGTAAATACGAATAACACGCGCATAAAATTCGCACTTGACATGACATAAAATAAATTTATTTGCATTTTGACATACAACAGTTAATTACCCATTTCTTATTTCAAAACTTATAGCTATTTTACAAAATTTTAACAAAATAAATTTTCAACACGTCATAAATTGTATAAAAGCATGTAGCTATAAAGACCCTTTTCTGCGATGTTCCATTGCAGGAATATCCCCTCCATGTATAAAAAAAATTTGTTTACATCTCCACAAATTTTTTGTCTTTTCATAACATAAAATAATATCACCTCCATTTTATAACAATATAATAAAACTCAAAATAAATAAATAATACTTTTCAAACTAAAAAATCTCTCTTCTCCGATACGTTTGGCATCTGTCACTTTGAATGTAAACAAATCCATACACGTGGTTGATATCTCAGTTATCATTTGACCCACAAAGATCAACTAATATAAACCGTTCATGACGTCATACTACCTACTCCCAGACACCAACGCTCATCACATCTTTACTGTCATTTTTCTAATCATACATGAATTTACAGATTTTTGTTTAATTTAGCAATTAGTTTATTACATTCATTCTTTATATACCCAGATATACGTGAACACATTAACTTTTGACATAATATTTTTGTAATGACGACGCATGGAACTTCCCAATAGTTTTGTTTGTAACATGATTCGTAACAATATAGTATGTTTTCCCACCGGTTCAGGTAACATGAATGGACCATTATATAGTCTATGGAACTTTGCTGTTGTATTTTCAATACTACAACCGACGTTTAAAGCTCTGAGCAATACTAACTCACCGACTCTAAATATTTGCAGCTTATGCTGGGAATTGAATTTTTCTGTACGCTGTTCTGTAAACTTCTTTATTCGCTCTTCCGCATCCAAACGCTTAATCTCGTTCGGAACAGGCAAATTCTGAGTGGCTATACGTTTTACACACTCACTCCAAACACGCTTTGGTAGAACATCCGATTGCAGCTCTAACGGTGTATATCCAGTAGTGGTATTGTAACTACCATTTATGGTGTTCTCGAAGAACTCAAGATACTCCGGCCATTTGCTTTGGTTTGTGTTACAATACGTTCTGAATAATTTACCGAGCTCCCTATTAACTCTCTCGGCAAGATTTCCTTGAGGTCTCCTAATGGATGTCAATACCGCTTGTATGTTCCTCTTCTCCAACTCAGCTTTCCATTTCTTATTTTGGAATTGTTTGTCTTGGTCGGATAAGATCTTCTTGACATGGCCATATTTAGGGATGTATTTTTCCAGAATTATTTTAAGTACAGCATCCGTCGTGGGTCTACCTATGGCATACAGGCTTACATTTTTAGTGAAAGCATCAGTGCACACAACCAGATTTCTCATACCCCGAGACGCACATGGTAATGGGCCAAGGAAATAGACACACAATAATTCATTCTTACCATGCATCAGTATGTTTCCCATTTCGACATATGTGTATTGGTTTGGGTATTTGGCTGTCTGGCAGGTGTGGCAAGGTACGTAGAATTGACTTGACTTTCCTGGCCATGTTCATCCATATGAAGTCCTCACGCAGCGTCAAGTAACACTTGTATGCTCCTGCATGCGCAAGACTTTCATGGCACACCCAGGTCAAGTCCTCTATGAGATGGTCTGGAATCAATACCTTCCATTGTCCGTCTATGAGTTTATACAAAACGTTGTTAAAAATTTGAAATTTGGGATTTTCTTTAGTTTGAATTTAATTTATAATTTTTTTATTTTATCGTCTCGTTGTTGCTCATTATTAATGTTTTTAAGTAAAGATCTGAGCTCGTTAGGTAACGCATACTTAACAGCTAAGATTTGAATTTCATTTTTATCGGGCGTACGTATAAGTTTCCTGCTGCACAGGTGCATAACGACTTAGAGTATCCGCCATTTTGTTGTCACTGGCTTTACAATATTTAATACTGAAATCATACTCTTGCATAGCCATTATCCAGTGTGACATACGGGCATTAACAAGTTTACATTTTAATAAAAACGACAAAGCTTGGTTATCAGACAGAATTTCAAAATGTTTACCTACTAAATAATATCTAAACTTACTAACATAATACACAATCGCTAAAATTTCTTTTTCTGGCGTAAAATAATTTCGTTCAGCGCCTTTTAATGAACGATTGACATGCGCGATAACTTTAAGCTCCCCGTTATCATTCTGCTGATACAGAATTCCGCCAATGGCATAATCAGACGCATCGCAGTTCAGTACATATGTCCCCTCCTTTTCGGGATGAAACACGTGTAGGTTTTCCTTAAATACTCCTTTACTGCGTTAAATGCCTCTTCGTGTCTTTCCTCCCATCGCCATTTGGTATTTTTCCTAAGCAGTTCCAGCAGTGGTTCAATTGTTCTAGCATATGCAGGTACAAACCGACGGTAATACCCGGTAAGTCCTAGAAAAGCTCTGATATCCTTTGCCTTTTTAGGTGTCGGAAATCTCGTGATGGATTGTATCTTCTCAGGGTCCGTACTAACACCCTGCGCTGATATGATGTGACCTAAAAACTTGATTTCGGTTTTCCCAAATTCGCATTTTTCGTAATTTAGCACCAAGTTGGCCTGACGGAGTTTGCTGAACACTATGTCGAGATGTTTTAAGTGTTCGTCAAACGATTTTGATATCACCAAGATGTCGTCAACAAATACACTAACGAAATCCTCAACCTCTGGACCAAGTGCTAACTCCAAACATTTCACCATCGCCGCGAGGCTGGTTACTAATCCAAATGGAACTACCTTCAATAGATAGCATTTTTTCTTATATTATAAGAACGCAGTAAATTTTCTGCTATCTTCAGCTAACGGTATCTGCCAAAATCCACCCTTAAGATCAAAATGAGACATATATTTAACACCTTGGCATTTTGTAAACAAGCTCTCGGCCTAAGGCGCACAGTCAAAACATTTTTTTGTTATGCTATTTAAATTACGCATATCTAAACATATCCTTATTTGATTATTTTTCTTATTGATAGAATAAAGTATTTACCTTATTTTGTTTGTCCGTCTGGTGGCTTTATTTCTTCTTCGTTATTACGACACGTTTCGGGACATATGCCCCATCCTCAGGTATTGTCACTCAGCAGAGCTCGTCATTTAAGTAAAAATATCAACACATAAAACATATAACATAACTTACACATAATCAACAATAAAAACGTTTAAACTTTGGAGCACGTACAAGTCGAGATGCGCATCCAGGACTACAACGGTCGACTGCCGAGTCTGTCTTATTGCTCGCCGCGCACTGTGGACTTTGTCTGTATTTGTATAGCCGTATCGTATAGCGAATTTGACTGAAACTGTAACTGTTCATTTAGGAGGATTTCTTTTGTGTTTGTGTCCTTAAATGCCTTATATATTTCAAATTCCTCGACAGCACTCATGTATCTCCCTTTCCTGCATATGTGTAGGGGTTGAAAATTACTTGCAAAGTCTGTATAACTATGATTATTGTCAACTAGATGACGTGCATAATTTGATGTTATTCTGCTAGGATCTTTTTTGGGCAGGTGTTCTCTAAAGCGTTATTTTTCTTCTTTACAATCACCATAGGATTCAGAAAATTACTGTTGGAATGTTCAATGATGTTATCATCCAACATTTTTTTAATTTCCTCATCCACAAGTTTTTGGTATTGAAGTGGAATTTGATATGTTTTTCGCACGAATTTATTTTCGTCAGTAACTTCCATTTCATGTGTGTATACGTGCGTTGTAGTCTGATTGTTTTCAAATGTTGCCGTATGTTTATTTATCAGCTGGTTAAGTTTGTCACGCTGTACTGAGGTTAATTTATCTGTATTATTATTATTATTATTATTATTATTATTATTATTATTATTATTATTACTATACATATTACTGTTATTGTTTACCACTAGCTTGGCCGTGGGTTTGGTTATGTGGATGTAATTCCCCTCCGACTCATTATCAATGTCAACATTACCTAACTCAACACTACGCTCCTTATTACTAACAGTACACATTAATTTATTATTTTTAAAATCGATAATTGCATTTATTTTTTTAAGAGTGTCCGTTCCTATAATAACATCATCAATTAAATTTTTAACAACTAATACAGGTGTTTCAAGTTCCATACCTTGAGATGAAATGTTTATATAAGCTTGTTTATTTACTTTTTGTAACTCATCAGTGGCGGTATTGTTTATAGGTAAGATTGGTACCTTTTTAAATTGCACTATGTTTTTTTTTATAAAATTCTCATTAATTAATGATATTTGTGCACCACTGTCTATTAGCACATTACCTATACAATTATTTATTCTCGCTCTTAACACACTACATCTACTTGCTAACTTATCACTATCTCTAGGTACATTATTCACATCGTCATTACTGTCATTTAAAGTTCACTACGTATATCGTCTGGGTATACACCGGATACGCACTAGGTCATAACCATGTTGTTATTTTCTATGTTTTCACTGGATTTCTGATTCTGGCTGGTGTACATTTTATTAGTTTTGTTTGTTTTACACGGACACCCGCCGTGCAACCTTGAGCGTTTTTTTGGACCGTGTTCATTATTGTGGTTATCTTCAGCTACGGACGCGACTTTATGCTTATTAAACTTCGACGAATTTTGCTCACGATCAGGTTTTTCCATTGTTTATTTTTATAGTCTTTTTTTGTATGTTACTTGTGTTTATTGGTTTATGTGTACTGTAACTATCGACATTGCCATCAACATTTTCCCATTTAGTAAGTATCAACAGCAGCTCTTCTAAAGTTTTGATCCCTTGGGTAATTACTGCTACCTGTACACCTCTACTGAAGTGGTGGGCCAGCTTGTTGACGATTTCAGCTTCCGACATCTCAGGCTCTAGATATTTTGCCTTCGCTACCAGTTTAATTAGGTATTTTTCCTTGGTACCTTTACTTGGTATTACTTACCGAATTCAAGCTGCACACGTACCTTACACTGGATTTCCTCATTCCAGTAGCGTGCCTTAAAATGGTCAACAAGATCTTCATATACTAATACCTTGTCTTGGATGATGGAAAACTATTCTGCAGCTGTACCCTTAAGATGTCGAACTACCCAATTTATCTTGTCAACATCGCCAAGATTATCGTTGATATTTTCCATACTACGCTGGCACTGTTTCAGAAACTGGATGGGATTTTCGTTGTCAAGGCCGTGAAATTTCATTTATGTGTTTATGTCATCGATAATTTTATACACATAGGTGATTTGGTTTGCGGGTGTTGTAGTTTGCTGTATTTTCTTAATTTGTTGTTCCAAAAACTCTAACTTGTTTTCATGACTATTGATAAATTCATTTACCACGGTCGTCTGCGATTTCACCCGCTCTTCTACTGATAAGATGCGCGTTTCACATTCAGTTATTCGCAAGTTATTTATTTCAAGCGCGGCTTCAAAATCAGCACGGATGGACTCAACTTTTTCAGTGATTTTCTTTTCGGCCGCTTCAACGATACTTTTGTTTTGTTTAGCCTGTTCGTGCACGGCAGTGAATATTTTTTTTTATTTTCTTCGTGAATACTTCTATTTTGTTGTTTACTGTCGTCGCGTACACATTTTTAATTTTCTTGTAGTTGTTTACTATCGACGCGTACAGACTGTATACTTGTTAATATCGCAGTTAGCGTGGATTCCAGATTAGCTGATAGTTGCAATGGTTCTGCCGTATTTACAAGCGATAACTAAACACAACAAAGTTCATCTTATAGTATTGATTTACGCACGAGCACACTTATTCTTACGTTGTTAACGTTTAATCTCTAACTGTTACTATATATTATTGAAATGCATAGTAGTCAGACAGATATCATACAAATTCAATCTCCACGCAAATACTTAACCTAACATGTATACAAATTAAATATTTCACTCCAGATAATTACCTTAAAATATTATTCTACAGTTATAACCTAAAAATTAGTCTTTCAGAGCATATGCAAAATAGACCAAATATACACACTCTGCTAAAGACAAATTAAACACACAGTTCAAAATAATAATAAATTTTTACAATATAATACTATTTACTCGTGCCAACCACGTTGGAGCGCCATTTATTAATATGCAACGAAACAAATAGAAGGCATTGTAAATCAGAACAAAATAATATCAGAGTCTTTTTTATCTGGAGTTAGGTATTTATTTTAAAACAAATTTAATAAGGTCTGTGATTTGAACATAAATTATTTATTCCTAAATTTTAATAGAGTCTGTGAAATGGTTTGAATGTTTTTCTTTCTTATAGTCTACTTGTTCGACGAAATCCCCTGACGAACCATTGAACTGCTCCACTGCCACACTTGTCGTGCTGGATCCCCTGCAATGATGACACATAAAACTCTCACGACACACGCACGCACGCCGTTTCACCGACAGAGTTTATCTCATTTATCTCATGGCTCGATAATGGGTTTAACTATTATTAATTCAATTTCGGAGTGTTTTACGTACACCTTCCGGTATCTTGACGTGTCCTCGCGTTCACCCAGATGTATTTCGCCAAATGCACCTGATTCCTATGCGGAAAATCTTGACTAACGCAAGATAGCACTATTTAATTCATAATTAAATTATTTTGAGTTCTAATACCCAATCGATCTAGCAACCGGGCAACTTGTTGCTAAGACCCCGTACTCGTAACCCTTATGTAGAACGTATACTGATACGACAAACTCGCACAGAGACAACGTCTGTTACGGCCGAGCTGTTAGGTGGAACTGCCGAAGCTTCTTCCGCGAGGGACCAAACTGAATGAAAATTGGAGCCTCCGATTGGTTAAAACCAATAGCACGTGATTGATCTGTTAGATAGACATATGTCCTGATCAATTTTGCTGAAGACTGCAAAAGCATGTATAGATTTTATCTAAAAGTTTTATGACTTTCAGAAGATAAGGATTCTTTAGAAAAGTGAATTCGGTTAAAAAATACATATTCAAATAATATGTTTTGAGTATTTGACATATGAAAAATGTAGCACTAATTTAGAAGTATGAGCTGTCTCAATTCGATACGTTAATTTACACCAGAGTTATTCATGTAAATACGAATAACACGCGCACGCGCACACGCGCACTAAATTCGCACTTGACATAACAGAAAATAAATTTATGGGCATTTTAACATACAGCAGTTAATTACCCATTTCTTATTTCAAAACTTATAGCTATTTTACAAAATTTTAACAAAAATCAATTTTCAACATGTCTATAACTGTCACAAATTGTATAAAAGCATGTAGTCATAGCTACAAAGACCCTTTTCTGCGATGTTCCATTGCAATATATGTGTATATATATATATATATATATTGCAACGGAACACAGGATGATAAGCTATGTTGTTTGTATCAGGGCACATGGATGACGAGCATTTTCTTCTTTAAATTTGTTTTATGTAATATTTTGTCTTTTAGCCGTAAGTTTTGTATTTAGAAATGGATAAGCATGTAGGGCATACGAAACTCTTCATAAAAAGGTGTTCTATATGGTCATGTATTTTTTGAGTGAATTTGTGCGCGTGTGCGAGTGTGATAACGTGTGATCGCGATATCTTCCGCTGTAATTAACCGATCGACGTTAAACTTTGACAATTAATTGTTTATGTAAATAGCTCCAATTTATGTGTACTCTATGGTTCATAACTATTTTAGAAATATATTTTTTTAAGTGAAGAAAAACTCAATTGTAACTCTTATCAATGATAGGGTAATAAAATTCGTAGATAATTTCCATGCAGGCCTTTGCTAAATTATACAAATTTTTCAGGAAATTCGTATATCTGTTTGTTCCATCAATCATGTGACTTGGGCTTAGCCAATTAGGATACACTAAATTCAGTAAGATTCATTTGTTGTAGAGTTAGGATGGTCACAGTTCTGCTTTAGCATCTGCAAGGGGAAGTTGTGCCCGGTGAAGAGAGTTGTTCTCTTACGAACATAGAAATATCATATATAAAATAAACCTTGGTAATTCTTAACGAAGTTTTGCGTTAAGAACCGAGTGGGTAAAATATTTAGATAAAAATTATAATATAATATAGTGCTGTTCATTATTAGTTAAGATATCCGCTTAGGGAAATTAAAGACACTTCAAGATATCGTGGAAGGTGTACAATTAATACACCGCATTAATTAATACCCATATTAACCCTGAGATTAAGAAAATATAAAGTATAAATTAATAATAAACTGTACGAGTGAAATTTATAATCATTGTGAGTGAACAATTTATGAAGAAACTAATTAATGTTAGCAGTCAAACATAATAACAACGAGACTCATTGAAATATCGCCGCTGGATCCGCCTGCCGTAGAAGAGGACGACAAGTCGAAGAGGACGCCAGGACGGGAGCGACGAGAGAAGAGGAGGACGTTGCAGCAACCAAGTAAAATCGATTTATATTATCGAACAATACAAACTATTATTTCTATTATCAACACATGACAATATATGATAAAATATAGCCTACATCTTTAAAAACTATATTTGTGTGTATAATAAATAATTTTTCATCTCCTCCATATTGACGTGTTTGTAAATTTCACACTCACCATATCCTTATTAGTATAATCAAATTTGAACCGTTGCAATATATATATATATATATATATATTCCTTTGTAAGTAACTCGTTGAGTTTCCTGCAGGTCTCCTATGTAATATCTTCAAATAAATACACTGCAAGTAGGTTTATTTTCACCTGACATACGTTTCACAGAAATTATTCTGTATCTTCAGAGATTTGTTTGAATTGTAGATAAGATACAAAATAATTTCTGTGAAATGTACGTCAGGTAAAAATAAACCTACTTGCAGTGTATTTATTTGAATATATATATATATAATATTTAAAATTTATATTTACTTTACCTCAAGATGTTATTTTTCCCTTATTTTCCAAATGTTTCGGGATCCTTAGTGGTCCCATCATCAGCCTTTCTCATTTTGAACCTTGTCGAGTACCTGTGTGCTGGTTGGCTGTTGTTATGGCTTCCCATTGGTTTTTGGTTTTTTAAATTGTGATTACTGTGTGTGATTGTGGTGTATATATTTAGTATTTTGTGTATTTTCTATGTTGATTGCTTTGAAAATTGTGTCGTGTTTTGTATTGATTTGTATTTGTTCGGGTATTAATTTGTTTTGTGTTTTATGTTTGTACATTTGTAAATTTTCCCAAATGTTCATTATGGTCTCTTTTTGTGTGGTAAGTGTTTTATTAGTGTCACATTGGTTATGTCTGGGAATTCATGTCCAGTGTTTATTGCATGTGTGGCCAAATTGGATTTATATATTTCTGGTTTTTTGTATGCATTTAGGTGTTCAAAATAACGGTTTTTTCAGCTGTTTTTTTGTTTGTCCTATGTAACATTTATTGCAATCTTGGCATTCAATTTTGTATGTACCGTTAGTTGTATTATCTTTGTTGTGTGGGTTATTTAGTTTTTGTAAATTATTTTTGTTAGTTTTGTATGCTATTTTGATATCTGTGTTTTTAAATAGTTTTGTTAGCTTTGTCATTTTATTATTTATGTATGTGAATGTGGCCCATTTTTTATTGTTGTTATTATTTATGTGTTGTTCATTTCGATTAATTCTTAATTGTTCAGGTTTTATTTTATATTTGATTTTATTTTCTATTTTGTTTACAGTATTTTTATTGTATCCATTTTCGTAAGCAATTTGGTATATTATATTTCTTTCTTTGTCTGTTTCTTGTTTGTTCAGGGGAATTTGTACATTCTGTTAAATAGCGAATAGAATGCTGCTATTTTATGTTGTGTTGGGTGGTCAGAATGGTTAGGTATAATGATGTTAGTAGAAGTTGGTTTTCTGTATATTGCATATTATATGTGGTTGTTGTTTCTTGTGATGGTTATGTCTAAATAGTTGATTTTGTTGTGTTTTTCTTTTTCTTCTGTGATCATGAGAAAAAGAAAAAGAACAAAAGAAGAAAAAATGAAGTTGATTCTGTTTTGTGTGAATGCTTGAATCTCTGTGTTGATTAGTGCGGAGTACTAAAGTGTTTTTCCTGGTAAAGATTAGCATATAAAACGGGAACATGCTGGTGAATTAAGGGCAAAAAAGTGGACGGAATTAACGACTAAATTCCAGACTGTTAGAAAAATCACTATGGAATTCGATCTTGGGAGATTCCTATCTATGTTGCACGCAAAACAAAGACGAAACTTAATAATATTGTCACAGAAACCTCAAAACAGTAAACTAATTTTTAATACGCCAATTCTTAATCGTGTCTTTCTATAGTTTAGGCAGCAAGAAAGCTTATACCATACCTGGACTTATTTTATAAAAAAAAAGTTTTGATTGAGGCTAATAAAAAAAATACACAGATCGATAAATTTTCAGCCATTGAAGGCTTGATGGAGATAACCATAGGATTAACTACATAAAATAAAAAAATTATCTACAGTTAAATAAATTATTAACATACAAGCTTTAAAAAGTGTTTAATGTTTTAGAATAACATTTACCTTAAAGTATTACAATTGCCTAATTAACACAGTCTAACAATAAATATATTATATTGTATTATATTATATTATATTATATTATAAATATAAATATAATTTTCCTTTTCCTTCGTTTTAATTAGATATACTAATATTTAGAATAAGAGAGCCATGTTTACAAAAACGTGACACGGCTTTTTCAACGTCAAACGCCTATCTCACAAATATATTTTTTCGTTAATTACGAAATTTTAAGCGGCATGTAAACATAATGTTGTAAAGTATCTAATGTCATTTACACACATATTATGTCATTTACAAATGTGTGGAAGGGAGCTCGCGAAATTCTATACTTTAGGGATAAATCCGTGAGCTCTCGTGTGCATGTACACGTGCCTACGTGCCCCACACACATCTCAGCAACATACGTCAACTTTCACGTTTAGCGCTAATGCAGTGTACACACGGTGGCAGTAACCATTTACATGCGACGAAGCGAAACGGATTGCAAACAGTTTGATTGCCACAAATTCCGTCACCTGCAGAGAATTACTTTCGTAATAATCGAATCTCTTTGAACATGAATCGCTAATTCGGTCGTCTGCTGAACCGGTCTCGGTCTTCAGACTTTTGACATGGAATCCATAGCTATGTAATGTCTTACTCGCACGTTTCGCGAAAATCGACCGTTATGTTTCAAATGTACTTTCGGCATACCACTATCTCACGAACCGCTCAACAAATCCCAGCAAACCAGGTGTCAGGTGATCGAGTCATTCGGCCCCCTTCCACAATAGTACTGACAATTTTGACAACTGACTTCAGTCGCCTCTAGGCTTTGTCTGCGTGAGGGTGTTTTTGCGCCGAAAATTTCTAAATTGCTCCACTAAAACTTAAATATCTCGGGAACTACAAGTCCGATCGCGAAAATACAAAGTGCGTTGTGATCCTCAGAACTAAATCTCTCCAATAACACCAATTCCGAGTACCAGAAGCACTCACAGAAAATAATAACAACATTTGAACTCAAAAATTTGAAATGCCTCGACCTAAAAATCGCGATAAAACTCGAACCAAAACTTTCAAACCGAAAACCGGCAAACCCTATGCAGAGCGTCAACAGGCCTATCGTTTGAGACTAAAATCAAAGAAATCGGCCGAGAACTTAGAAAATGGCAACCATTTGAAGATTGACGAAACCCCGTCAGCGCCCAAGCGGCCCGCATCTCCGATACCTGGGTCATCCGGCGTGCCCCCAAAGCGACTCAGATCGAGCGTACGACTAGCTAGCAAGACAACAGACGATGAGAACATTAATAACTTGTGCTTCGACAACATTGGACCCTCGATGCTCTGCGCAGAACAGCCCGGTCCAAGTCGCCGCTTCAAAGGAGTCGACGAGGAATTCTCTAAGCACTTTATTAACAATCCGTTCGGCTCGGTGTGTGGGATCTGCGATCGCTTGTGGTTCAAGAGTGATCTAAGACCGTGCGTACCATCATACATAAGTCTCTTGGCCACAGTGTTCGGAACGGACGAGTACTCAAGTGCGAGTAATATGGAAGGCGTGTGCTCTACGTGTGTTGCAAGTCTCAAACAAGGCAACGTACCGCCGCTGTGCAAATCATACGGTTTCCAATATCCATCGATCCCGCCAAACTTCCCGCCTCTCAATCCCGTTGAAGAGAGACTTATATGCCCGCGGTTACCGTTCATGCAGATTCGTCGGCTCCGCTATGTAGACGGTATGTATGGGATCGTGGGCCAAGTCATAAATGTGCCAGTGAAGGTAGACAACATGGTTAACGTGCTGCCTCGCACTCTCGAAGACGATTACGCCATCAACGTTAACATCAAGAGGCAGATAATTCACAAGTCCTCATATCTCTCCGGGACTGTGCGCAAGTCAGTACTGACTCCTTGGTTGAAGTATCTAGTCGAGACACCGCTGTACAAGCGATACAATGTAACCGCTAACTTGCAACTCGTAGACGGGATCGCCTCGTTCGGTCAGCCACGGGCATCCACAAGCAAAGCACCCGACGACGAGGACGACAGCTACGTGGAAGATCCGCCGCTGTTGGACTGCGAGGAAGGAGTCGCGAGGCAGCACACGCTCATGTGGGACGAGAGTAAAGTACTAAACATCGCCCCGGGTGAACGCGAGCGTCCGCTGTCGCTTCTGTACGACGTGCACGCCGAGGAGCTCTCGTTCCCCACTATATACTACGGACAACCCAGGACCTTTCCATTCAGTTCAGCCAAAGTCACTCCGTATATGATAACTACCAGCGAGCTCAGACGATCCGATCGACGGGGAGTGTCACCGCACCACGTACTCTACATGGAAATGAAGATCATGCGCATGAGAGTGGCCGACGGAATGTATAAGACTTTCAGGCAGTCGGTCATCTCAAGTATCACCAGAGCACAAGTGGAGGAGGGTCAACAGTACGTAACGAGTATGGCGGAGAACAATTTTGCGATGTTCCGATCTGTGCCCAACAGTATGACTTACTGGGCTGAGAAGAAACACGAGCTCTTCGCTATGATACGGCAGCTAGGCAAGCCGACGTTCTTCCTAACAATGAGCGCTAACGAAGTCAACTGGCCCGTGCTACTGCGAGTTCTACAGAGGTACGGGGATCCCAATTCGACTCAAGACATAAGTAGCATGACTCGTGTGCTCAAGAATAAATTAGTGAGCGAGGATCCCGTGATGTGCTGCATACTCTTCAACAGACTGGTAGATGTGATCATGAACATACTATGCTCCAAGAGACCCGGCCGTAACCCGCTGCATCCGCATCGGGTAGTCAATTACTACAAGCGCATAGAGTTTCAATATCGCGGCAGCCCGCACGCTCACATACTTCTGTGGCTGGATAACGTTCCCGACGAGGCAGTCACCGAGGCCATGCCTGCGTCTTATGCGATGGTCGATCGACTCAACACGGTGTCCCGTAGCGATGTCCCCCCAGACGTATACTCCGGTCAGATCCACAGGCACACGTTCACTTGTACGAAGCGCGGAGAGAATCAGTGTCGATTCGGAATTCCTTACTGGCCGCTCAGAGAGACTGCAGTGCTAGTGCCTCTGCCCACAGACGATAGCCGGATATTGCAACTCTTCGCCCAGATATTCGTATCGTACTTCAGCTACCATCGCTCCATATTCCATCAACTAGCGTTAGGTGACTCTGTAAATTCTGTAAATTCTGAAAATTCTGAATAAATAAAATACATTGAAACTTATGTAGCTGTTTATTTAACCAACCCTTCATTCCTTCCCAAAGCACAAGTCTGCCCATGATTCCATGTCTACCGGTAGTCCCACGACTACCAGGTTTAAATTTTTTACTACTTACTTTCCTTGAAAACTATATTCAAATATTATTATTTGAACAGACAAGAAATTTCTTATGTGAACAAATAAGAAATTAATTAAGAGCGGAATAGCAAGGAAACGTGGGAAAACATACTGGGAAATATTCTAGAGTATGAGGAAACCATTGGAATGAATCACACGCCAAGAAATAAGGAACCGGCTTGGCAGAAGTTTGTGATCAACAAGTAATACCAAAACACTAGGATATAAGTGGATAATATTAAGCGTTAATGGATTTATTTCTGTTTCATTAGTAACTGCATTAAAATGGACCGAATTTACTACGATAATTTTAAGATTAAGTGTATAGTTGGTCCGCTAAGAGCATCGTAGTTGCAGCGGTGTCCGGATTTTTCCCTCGGACCTTGAAAATCCGGATGTGGACTACGCGGGACAGTCCGCGCCGTATCGTACCTGTATCCGCAGCAGAAGAGACAGACAGGTGTTTTGGGTCCAAAGTTTCCACACGTGTAAAACCAAAGTTGCTGACACGAAGGTTCCTACGAGAAATTCTCTGACTATTCTCGTTGACAGAAAATTTCTGTTCTTTTATTTTTTCCTACTCATGGTACCTACTTTTCGAAGTTTAGCGGAGCAAGTGTAGTAGCCCAAATGTCTGATTTTCAGTTTGGGACACTAGATAGCTTCTTTATTCTGGAATTTGCTCACTGCCTTACAGTAAACAAGTACACTGTGGACTCTTTCTCTAATGTGGACTTTTCTTTTCCCCACGCGTTTGGAGACTTACGACTCGTTTCACGAACGTATATAGGCTATTAATTTTCTTCCTAACGGACCGTTTGTTAAAACTAGCATTAAAATTTTTAACCGCCGTTATCTTAATAATAAACAAGGATGGTATTCCTGTTTCATGGTTTTTCTATTTCTTAAGTATATTTGTATATTTTTTCTCTCACTGCCCTTTCTGTTTGTTTTGTTCCTGTTATTGAGGGATATTCCCGTTTAACCTCAATTCTTCAAGAATATTGAGAGTAACTATTTCTGAAAGTCTATTGTGTTCTATAAATTTTGATTCACTCAAATGATCAAAATCGGTAGGCCTGTTCCTTTTACCGGTGATATTTGTTTTTTGCCTCCGATTGGATAATTTTTTTAAGTACATCTACATTATTTAAGCGTGAACATTTTCTCTTATCCATTTTTGTTTATCACAATAGTTTTATATTGTATACGCTTTCACAACAATTGGAAATAAAGTAAGTTATTTAATGAAAGAACAGGAAACAGCAATTTTTTTATTGTTGGTACGAAACAAATGTGTGCATGTACAGTATATTTTATTTATCTTACACGAACGACTACTTCACGGAAAAAAGTTTAGGCTTACATGATAGATGCCAAACGTAATTTTAAGGTTAGCTATCGTCATTTTAACGGCCCGTTAATTATATAACAGCCAAATATCTCCCGTTAAATCTTTAACGAAAGTTTCACCTCGTCGGTGAAACGAGGCGTCCATTCCCATCGTCAGTTCACAAAATAAAAATTACTTACGACGAGTTTGTCAAATGGTAAAAAATCAAACCCAGGAAAGTAAATTAAATTCATATTACCGAAATACTGCATGATACCGTTCGGTGAGCACCACTACACATTCGGCGAATGACTGCCAAAATTTTTCAAAAGTAAAAACTCGGAATTGAAACATAGACCCTACATTCTGCTGAAATCATGTTATTTTACTATGAATTTTGTTACACAACATTTCTTTTCTATTGCTGTAGGCCTACTGCAAACATTTTAATTTTACAGTTATATGCTACATTTTATAGCAAAATTCAGTATGAGTAATTATGAAAGCAAAATACATTATTTAGCTAGAGGTCATGTTTTCAATCCTAGTTGCCAGATGGTTATTCTTACTTGCATATGTAGGCCTACTTTTCAATTTTGAGAAATAATATGTTTACACAAAAACAAAGGTACATCTAAAGAATTACACTGAAATAAATCATTTGCAATTACAATCTGTCATAATTAATTTTAAAATAAGGAAGAGAGCTGTCATTAAGAGTCCTGTAAACTGATCTTAGTAGTATGTTGACTTAACTTAAATGAAAATGTGTATTATTTTAACCTATGGAATCAACTAAGCTTAAAACTACTGACAAAACAAATTTCAAGAATATGAATATAAAGCAACAAAAACTTTTACTAACAAAACCACCAAATATTCAACTGAAAGAAATTTATGAAGTAAGGAGATCAAAATCAGCTGTTCCTTCAGGTTAGAATTCAATACTGATTTCATAAGATAATTTTAATATTTATTAGCTTACAGTCTTCAGCAAATTTAATTCAATGAATACTTGGTTGCTATTTAATTATCTATGCTTTCATCAATACTTGTTTCCTTTTGGCACACATCAAGTGATTTTATGCAATTTTTTAAGTCAAATAATATTTGTTTTTTACATTTATTTAAATTATAGCTCTTGAAAATTCAGATCTTCTGATGAAAAGAGATAGCATCATTCTAGAGTAGAATTGTTCTACTTGATTATTTAAGTAATCTAATATTACTAATAAAGGAATTCGCTGTTTATTTAATCAAAGGACCTGTAATGAACAATCTGCTTTTGGCCTATTCAAAAGGTTTCAGAGTAGTGACAAATATGAAAACAGTTTATAATAAATATTAACCTGCGGCATGTCACATTATAATTTTTGCAATAAATGCTAATCTGTATTATGGGTTAAGAAAATTATATAGAGATGAACAAGAAAATTGCCTAACAATACAGATGATATTGGAAGTCAAGAGGCTTGAATGATCTGTTTAAGAACAAGTACAATGAACTAGTCAAGACTTGGCAGTGTTGATGGATCTAAATGCCATGAGGAATTGTGTGTGTATAAATTAAATACAGAAACAATAAAGTTTAATACTGCAAGCATTCTCATTTAATTATGAATACAAGCACAAGTATACATTAATCTACATATTATGTAATTTAATTATGTACACAATCACACTTTGTCATCATTACAGTGCGTACAAGAAATATTTGTATAAGTTTCTTCTTAACCAAATTATTACAATATGAAGAAAAGTGGTGTACCAGTTTACACAAATTGAAATATTTATAGCATTCAATAGATTACATTTGTTTAAATTCAAATTTTTCTTAAAATTAAATATGTTCATGTTAATACATGTATGTGTATATATGTGTGTTATGTGTGTATATGAAGAGACTGACAGTATGCTGCATTAGGCTAATAATATTATGTCAGTTGATTGTTTATAGCCTACTAATGTTATATATCACTATTACTATTAGAATAGCATATTATTAGTTTATATGACACAGATGTGTGTGTGTGTGTGTGTGTGTGTGTGTGTGTGTGTGTGTGTGTGTGTGTGTGTGTGTGTGTGTGTGTGTGTGTGTGTGTGTGTGTGTGTGTGTGTGTGTGTGTGTGTGTGTGTGTGTGTGTGTGTGTGTGTGTGTGTCCAAGGGAAGAAGAGGAAAAGTCAAAAAATTGGAAATTTAGTTTACTGTACCATCTGATAGGTGGCTCTAGGGGCTATCCAAGTTAAAAATATTACAGGTTACCTTGTGGGTGCAGTCTGGAGAAAAAACTAAAAAAAAACCTATACAGGTTAAGAAAGGGGTAAATCAGAGCGCTATAAGAAAAGAAGGAGGTAAGTCGGCTGTGAGTTATAGGCCGCCATGTTGTTTTGAATGAGTCTGCTTAGTGTTTGTTGAAGGAAGTGTGTTTTGAGTTATAAATCAGTGTTTTAGTTTTAAGTGCAAAGTCAGTGATATAGACAAACTTAGTGCAAACAATGAAAGTCAAGTGACTTTGAAGTACCAAGTGATGTACAAGCGCAGAAAACTACTAAAAAAATGTAAAAGATTTGGTCGAATGACAGAGGTAAACAAAAAAGTTAATTATAAGAGTCACACAGTAGAGCTGGATTGTACTCACAGTCATAAGATTCCTACACAGTTTAGTTCACTAAGAAAGTAGATTTAATGAGTTTAAAGTATGTTTTCCAATGAGGGATAATTTATACATGGAACAGATTAAAAATATGGGTAACATCAACAGTGACGAAGCGTGACAAAATAATTTGGGTAGACATAAAAATACCAGCCAAAAGCAACCTCTTACTAAGATTATTGACTTCCTTATTGAACCAGTAAAATTATGGTAAATAGAGTTAATGCTACCTCTAGCAGATGATAGCTAAGTGACTGTCTAAAACACACATATTTCGTTATATAATTTAGCCTAAATATAAAAAAAAGCTATCAAATTGTTATTGGTGACATTTATGAATTTTAATTAGAAAATATTCCCAGAAAAACATGAATTTTATTCACACTTTGTAATGGTGACAAATTACTGCAGGCATTACACAAACGGTTCATATTTTCTTGTAAATGAGATCTACACGCTGTGTCTCATTTTTTTCTTATTTTTAGTTATAGAATCGAGAGATTGCCATGCAATTTTGAATCACTCTGTATAAGTTCTTTCATGAAAGACTCTTCCGTTGCCAGTAAATTTAAAGTTTTTAAATAATTGCCCTTATTGAGAGATTGCTCATTTTCCCTATGCCTACTAAAAGCTAACTCTTGTCTCCCTAAATAACAAACAACATCTACCAAACGGCCTACTATCCTTTTATTTCATGCCACATTTTCATTGTGCTGTATTGCTTGAATTCTAGGTGTTTTTGACAAACAGTTTCAATTCTGTTACGTCCTAGCATGTGAAACATCTAAGAATTTTTCATATGAGTTTTGCTACTAGCATGTTTAGCGGCTTTAACTTCAAAATATTTTATAGCGCCTTCTCCAACTTTGCTCCATGGTTCCTCTCCATTAAACATCAAACAGTAATAGAAGTGCAGAGTTTTCTTTCGCTTACAACAAGAGAACAATATATATTTACTATGCCAAATTTTCTGATAACTTTTCCATCCTTCTGCGACAAGTCTTTTTTTATTTTTGACATTAGCAATACTTTTTGCTCTAAATGTAACGTACTGATTTTGTATTTTAACAAAAATTCTAATAAATCAAAGTTGTCAAAGTTTATATCAAATACTTCTGCATAGAACTGGTACTAACTGTATTCATTTTGCTCCTTTAAACCAATTAAACAGTTTGCTTAAAGCACTTAAATGACACTTAACAATATGTATTTTTTAATAAGTACCGGTAGTGCGTAATTGATTACACACTTCTTAGTCTATACAACTATATAAAAAATTAAAAATAATTTGTAAACTCAACAAATATTGGTATGGAGAACCATACATGACTTCCATGTTCTAAGATTTATATTTAAAATCATTTTCGAAATGAAGTAATACGATAGAAACTACTTATTTCTACTTACTGCTTCAGCCTTAACCACAGTACTGTGGTCATTAACGTATACCACCTCACGTTATCGCACTCGATTTTCACTGATAATGGAAGTCGATGGCATTGCCGAAACGTCTGGTTTTGTAGAAAACAATGGACTACGGTCAAACAGCCCGGGAAGGAATTTTAACAAAAAACTACTTCTTTGTTGCTGATAACGTTGTACACATATATATAAAAAATATGCATAAAATTAATGGCTTGTATATTATAAGTTAATGTTTGATCTCCATTAAGTAGTGCTCAAGTTTCCAAAGTTTTAATATTATGATGTCCGTAATTAAAATGAACGTTTCACAGAACAAACACGCGGAAAAGGAGCGCTCCGAAGTCACTCATGGACCCTCAGCATCTTGCAGAGGGTTCATCCCCTAAAGATGAAAAGTCTGTCTATGAACCATTCCTCTGTAAACACGTGCAGTTACACTGCCCAGAGATCCACAGGAAGCAAATCGCTATCCACGCTGGACATTTTTTCGGCTTGCATGCGTAATGTTGGTGTGGGTTTTGGCACTTTCCAATTAAAAAGCGTGCAAATGTAAGAAAATAAACATGAGTGAGGCCAGAAATAACGCGAATTGTGTGTGTGTGTGTGTGTGTGTGCGCGCGCGCACGCGCGTGCGTTCCCTGCCTTTTTATGGCAGTAATCATAATAATAAAATGGAAACATAAACATTACATAATTGAGATATGCTTGCCTGCCACGAACGATATATTTTCTCTCATACATGACTTACATTAAAATGAAAAAATTATAATTTTATTGCCTGGCAACAAAATTATTTTATTTTTAACAATTACCATTGTTTGAAAAAGTTTAAATGAATTTTCAAGTACTTTACTGTTATTAAAACGTAAAAGGTTGCAGGTAAACTACCCCTTCCCCTTAACCGATCTTCACCTAAATCAAAACACCTTGAGATCTCTACAATTCAGGGATGTATGCAAAAAATTATTTGATTCTGTTTGAATTTGCGGCAGTTATCGTTCGTCATAGAAAAATTACCCTTGTTAAAACATAAAACGTTGCAGGTAAACTACCCCTTCCCCTTAACCGATCTTCACCTAAATCAAAACACCTTGAGATCTCTACAATTCAGGGCTGTATGCAAAACATTACTTGATTCTGTTTGACTTTGCGGCTCTTATCGTTTGCCATAGAAAAAATATCGGTATGGAGAACCATACATGACTTCCATGTTCTAAGATTTATATTTAAAATCATTTACTAAATGAAATGTCTCCATAGAAACTACTTCTTTCCTCTTATTGCTTCAGCCTTAACCACAGTACTGTGGTCACTAACGTATACCACCACACATTATCGCACTCGATTTTCACTGATGATGGCAGTCGATGGCACTGCCGATACGTCTGGTTTTGCTGAAAACATTGGTCTACGGCCAAACAGGCCGAGAAGGAATTTTAACAACAAACTACTTCTTTGTTGCCAATAACGTAGTACATATATAAAAAAAATTATCCCCTCCCCTTCAACTATAATTTTCGTTTATAGAAAATTACCCCCACCCCGTTCAACTAGCCTCTTCATTTATAGATACTTCATCTACGTTTCTACAGTGGATTATTAAGATCTTCTTATCAGGATACTTTATTTATCAAAATTAAATACTTTGCTCTTGTTACAACAAAAAATGTTTCAGGTAAACTACCCTTTCCCCGTAACCGATCTTCACCAAAATCAATAGATCTTGAGTACTCTACAACTCTGGCATATATGTAAAATTATTTGATTCTGTTTGAATTTACGGCAGTTATCGTTCGTCATTGAAAAAAATACCCTTGTTATCACATAAAACGTTGCAGGTAAACTACCCCTTTCTCTTAACTGATCTTCACCAAAATCAACAGGCCTTGAGTACTCTACAATTCATTGATGCATGCAAAACATTATTTGATTCTGTTTGAATGTGCAGCAGTTATCGCTTGCATAGAAACAATTACTCTTGTTAAAACATAAAATGTGGCAGGTAAACTACCCCTTTCCCTAACCGATCTTCACCAAAATCAATAGACCTTCATTCCTTTACAATTCAGGAACGTACACAAAAAAACATTTGATTCTGTTTGAATGTGCGGCCGTTATCGTTTGTCATAAAAAAATTACAGTTGTTAAAATATACAATGTTGCAGGTAAACCACCCCTTTCCCTTAACCGATCTTCACCAAAATCAACAGACATTGAGTTCTCTATAGCTCAGGAAGGTATGCAAGACATTATTTGATACATTTTAGGTTAATTTTAGGTAAATACGTCTACATATACATTATTTGATTCTGTTTATATTTTCGGCTGTTATCGTTTGCCATAGAAAATACCCTTGTTAAAACATAAAACGTTGCAGGTAAACTACCCCTTTCCCTTAACCGATCTTCACCAAAAACAATAGGTCTTGAGTACTCTACAAATCAGGGCTATATGCAAAAAATTATTTGATTCTGTTTGAATTTGCGGCTGTTATCGTTTGCCATAGAAAAAAATCTATAGACACACAGACAGACACACAGACAGATAGACACACAGACACTTTTCGAAAAACGGCTTTTTTTCATGTTTTGAGTGTAGTACGATCAGAATCTGCAATAATCTCGAACACGATTTTTTCTGCCATCACCATACACTTCCATTTCCTTAAGGAACATGGAAGAAAAACAAATATTCACTGTGCGACCACACTGAAACAAACACAGGTGGCCAGGCAAGAATTCAGTGCTATTTAGTGCAGGGGAGACGTGTCTTCTGATGTGATGTACGGGACGCATTTTTATTCTGCGCGCGCAGGTTCCTTCTCGTTGTCGTCCACCGAAACCCTCCCACCTCCAGCCATGTTAAAAAGACATTTCAAGTAATGTCTACTCTGATACTCCACCTACAATTGCATCGCAGAGCAAGGTTCCATGGCTCACACTCGCGTCATGTCGCATGATATTTAACTTCTTACATTAGTTTTATACCTTTCTGAGTAATTTATGCAACTTAATTCATAAATAAAAATTAATTATTTTATGAATAAATTATTTGGGGAGACACTGTCTACCTTGTCTCCCCTGACGCTTCACCACTGAACATCAACCAAAAAGCTAAAGTGAAACTCCTAAACCAATGGGCAGAGTATTTCATGAAGCAAGAATCAAGCTTTGTCCCTCTGATGTGGTAGAAGTTGACCAATGAATGTTGGAGAGCGGGACACACCACTTTAAGAAAAAAAGGCATCAAGAAATGTCCTTTCAAGCCCCGGCCAGTCAGGAAAAGGAACATCATTAACACACATCCTTGCTTTGTGTTTCACTGCAGTACCTACAATGGACACTTCGAGTCTGCAGTAATTGGGAACCGACACTAAATGGGACAGACATATGGCAGACAATGAGCTTGAGCTACCAGATCTGCTTTATGAAGGTAGGCCTAATATTATTTGTATTATAATATTATACAGTAGGCCTAAAAAAATATGTTTAACATGTGAATATTGTAAAGTTACAGTATGAAAATGGAACACAGTAACTAATGTTGTTATATTGACTCTTTTGATAGGCTAAGTTATCTACTGTTGTCTCAATAAAAGTTTAAGTTATCTTTCATCTAAGTTATCTGCAATTATCTCTGTGTTGTAAAGTCCAGCCTTTGTCTGAAAATTAAAAAAGTTGTACTTTGATATTTCAGATTTAAGCAAATCTGATGACACTCCCATTGGCAAAGCAAAATTTGATGACATAGTTTGTCAAAATTTTGTAGCCAACATTTGCAAAATTACTTTAAATCACTGCCACAGTAGTATTGTATGTGGTTGCAGAAAACAAGTGTTGAAGGAACTAAGAATTAAAAAAAAAAAATGAAAAATATTGTAATCCTATAAGTAAGCTTGCTTTAAAGTCTATTATATAAATCTACTTTGTAAAGAAAAATACACAAATTTTTGTTGTCTTTCTCCCTTCTTAACTTGTTTTTGCTTGACTTACCTCTTTCTTAAGCAGTAAAACTGTATTACTTTTACTATTTGTTGATTTTTTAATAATATATTATGAGAAATAAAAGTATGAAAGTTTGACAGTATGTAAAGAACATATGTTTGTACAAACAACAATTTTAATATATAATTGAACTTAAATTAAATCATAGTTTATATTAAACTAACTAAAAAACTGACTTACCCCCTTCTTCCCCTGGACCCATCACATATATACACATATACATAGTCCTAACTAGTCATTATATTATAAACATTATATTATAATTATATTATATTATATTATATTATATTATATTATATTATATTATAAATAAATCTTATACATTTTTCTGTTTACTATTATTATTATTATTATTATTATTATTATTATTATTATTATTATTATTATTACTAATTTGCCTTTCACTAATAAGTGTCAATTTTTTTGCCTTATGAAACAAGTTCACATCACATCACCTACAAAACAAGATCAAATCACAGAAGATGAAACAATTAAAGACATAAACATACAGAAGAACTTACTAAGTGGCAACTTTTCTAACATCACTATCAATGAACCGAGTCAAAGAAAAACGGAAGAATTTATTGAAGATGAACATAACAAACATCAAGATTTGTTAAAAATTAGAATTCCCAAAGTTAACTTTTGTGAGGAAGGCACTACACAAATTTATTCTGAAAGTCATCAACCACAAATAACTGATTTGTGTGTGGAAGACAAAAAAAGAATAGCCCTCCTGGTTGAAGAAATTGCAAGGTAAAATATGTATAAATTAATTTTTCTTTTACATAAATTGTTAATTATATATACTTTTTATAAAAACAATATGTGTAAATCTAACTGATTCTCTTAGAAAATAACTTATTAACATAGTATAAAAATATTTTTTTGTATCTTTAGTGTTAAAATTATTTCTACAAACATTTAATAAAAGTATAGTTATAAGCAGCTGAATGAATTTTCAATGTATTGTAAATGAACTGTGTATGTACAAAACTCTGTGTTTACTAAAGTCTGTGAAATTCACTGAGTTGTTTACAGATTAACAGTAGTGGTGTTGTTGGTATCTATATTATAATTTGCATAAATAAATAAAAATTTTTAAGGGTAGTAATCAAAATATAAACTTCTGAAGTTGCAGATTATTCCTGCAGAACATGTGTAAGATGTCATAATAATACCTACTTACAGAAGAAAAATTATTATTATTATTATTATTATTATTATTATTATTATTATTATTATTATTATTATTATTATTATTGTACAGATACAATTTGTGTGTATGTGGGGGGGGGCAGTTGTTTTGCTCCAGCCATGTCTCTTTTACCAATAACAATGCTTGTTTCTTTGCTCCAACAATGTTTTGCTCCAAACATTGGAGCAACGTTTGCTCCAAATAAAGAACGAAATGTACTTTACTGTTAAGTAACACACAATTTTTTCTGATAGTTTACACATATCCTATGAACAACAAATTTTAACCATAAAACTTTTTAATTTTACCTAGTTATAAATTACTTTTGTATTTATGTAATATTTTTATTCGGAATAAGACAATAGACTAAAAATAACAGTATCTAAGTAATATTTGTACTTTCATTATCATGTCTAAATGATTTTGTTTATATTTAATAAACCGTTTTTGGAAAAAATACATGAACTGCAAAATGGAGAAAAGTGTTATAACACACCTGAAATTATTTTATAGAAAGCTCTAAAAAGTGAAAAATAATTTTTGCAATAAGTTCTATGCAAGATGGAAATTATGAAATTTTGTAAGAAAAAAACTGTTCTGTAATATTTGTTATGAATCTATGTACTTAATACCTTATGTTACATCGCTGAAAAATACAAGCTTTCACATAACTTTACCCTAATTCACTTTTTGAAGTCGGTGTCAAGTTATTTTTTTAACCTTACTAACTCATCAAACATAACTCCAAATAACATTTTATGAAATGAAAAACCAATTGACTATTGAGTGCTACAATCTTTCACCCTCATAGAAATTACCCTAAATTTAAGGTAGAAAAGATGAATTCACATTTGTAGCTTCTCAAATATTCTGGCCAATAGTCTCTTGCGGGTGCGAGAACTCCCTTCTCGCTAATTCTGTTCATACTATTAATATGTGACTCCTAGTGGTTTCTAATGTAACTAGAACTTAGGTTTTTCATTTCCTAAAATGTTGTTTGGTGTTACATTTGATGAGTTGGTAGGGATAAAACAGTGACTTGGCACCGACTTCAAAAAGTGTATTAGGATAAAATTATGTGAAAGCTTGTGTTTTCAGCCATGTCACATAAGATACCATAAAAATATGAATAGAATAAAATTTACCTCTTTCATCCGTCTAGTGGTTTTCCCTTTTTTATATTTCACTACGCGTTTCTGAACATGTGTGTAAATTATATGTAATTTGTTTTAATTATCTGACAAACTTTACTGAGGGATTACACCTGAAGTGGGACAGATATCCAGAAAAGCGTAGTGAAATATAAAAAATGAAAAGCCACTAGACGGATAAAAGAGGTAAATTTTATTCTATTCATATACATATAAATGACTTGGATAATGAAACCATTAGTCATAACAAATATTACATTATTTTACTAAACATTATGCCACTGATTTGTTATATAATATTATTATATATGTCCACCAAAATCAGTAAAGTTTTACTGATTTTGGTGTATATATATATATAATAAAAATATTACATTACACAGTTTTTTACAAAATTTCATAATTTCTATATTGCATAGCACTGAATTAAAATTTTGTTATTTTTCAATTTGTAGTATTAATGTGATAATTTTGCTTACATAATTGGTTTAATTGTTTTTTTTTCATGAATAAAATTTATATCTTCTATATATTAAAAACTATCAGGCCGTTGGGCCATGGTCAGCACTGCTTAAAGGATGAGCCATATTTTCTTCTATACATTTTGGCCATCAACTGAGGGTCTTCTTCACTAACAAAAATGTTGATAAAAGATGGTAGGCCTAATGCACCTCAATAAGAGGTATAAGCAATAAGTTTCTGAGAAAGAGATCCCTAAACAACTTACCTGGACTTCAGTGGTTATTAAAGCATGAGAGTTTATATACTGGTACGATGCTAGAGCCAATTTTGGCACTGTATTGAATTACAAAATAAAAAATGCGGAACACGGGATGACATGCAAATGCAGACTCAAGAAATCCAACAAAGAAATATGCAAGCACCAATTGATGAGTCAAATAAATATGTAACTATAAACGATAACATGTCGAGTTTATATGGTTCATTTCATCAAGATGATGATGAACATCACCTTTCATCATCGATTCATGTGGTAAACAGTGTACTGTCACAACAGCAGTTACTTGTATAACTTTTTTCTTATTAGATGCAAATATTTAGACAATAAGTTGCATCAATTATATAGTTACATGACGGTCATATTGATAAAGATTAAAGTAACAAAGGGTTTCAAAATTTGAAAAATACCGCTTTTTTTTTTTTAAATCACAATGTGGTATTCTCACTGCTAATTCATTTTCAGTAGCTATCAAATGTTCAGGACAGAGGATAGGAAACACTTTTGGTTGCTTGATTCATACCCCTTTAGAGTGCCAAAAGATCATAGAGCAACATCCAGAGGTGTATCGTGCCATATGCGTTTTGTGAGTATTGAAGTATTAAAACTATACAATTTTATGTCATAATTTGAGAATAACAAAAGTTAATAATTAAACACAAAATAATTCAAGAAGACTTAATTACAGTATCACCTGTGTCTCCAATTTTCCAAGCTACAAACTGTTATGGATGTGAGGAACGGAGAATGATTCCATTAATTCTGAGCAGGGTTGTAACAGTTCTCAAGCTTCAAGGTACAGCTTTGAATAAAGCTGTGATAGACTTGGGGAAAGACATTTTGTGAAAGGACAAGTTTATGTTAAGAAAAAAACGGTGGATGGTATTGCACTATATTTGGATGGTGATTGGGACCCTAGTATATTGCTGAAGAAACCACATGATGAAAAAGCATTGAAAGAAATGCAAACATTACAAGAACTTTAAACCATAAGTACAGTGTAAGTCTGAAATAATACAGTATTCCAATAGTATTAACCTTGTACTGGCTCTGACCACTTGGAAATAATGTCCTTTCAAATAAAAAAAAAGATTACCAAAATTAGTTTAGCCATTTATAACAAAAATCCATACTCTAGTATTAGCCTTGTACTGTCCCAGTACCAATCCAACTGTAACTACTACAAGACTACTGCGGAATCTGCCCTATAAAAATAAAAGGCCCCTAGCTGTTCCAATATAAATACCAGTACTTACTGGTTTCTTATTTTAACAGAACTGGCCAAATGTTTGACCACTGCAGAATCACGCTCTTTAAAAAGTAAAACAAGATTAGTTACCTCAAAAAGTCATTTTATCTCAAATATGATAGAAATAATTACTATTTGAATGTCTATTATTGAATTTTCAAAGCATGAGTGGAAGTATAAAATACAGAATTCTTCTGGAATTGGCTCAGTACTGGCCCAATAACAACTTTAAATACTTTAGTACCACAGCATGAAAAAAAAATCTGCCTTTCAGATAAAAATAAATGTATTAAAAATGGTCCAGCCATTCTCAAGTAATCAGCAAACATATATTTAAAAAAAGGATGAATACCTCCTTCAATTTTAAAGTCAGTTAAAAAATATCAATTTTATTTTGTGATGTTATAGATACAAGAAAGAAAATAGACGTTTACAGGAACAAGTTATCAAACTAACATCAAAATTAACAGAATTACATATGAAAACAGCATCATTACAAAAGATTGAAAATTCTAAAAAGACAGTTATTACATTGGATTCAACGCATAACAGAGAAGAACGGGCATTGAAACGACAGGTTAGCTGCTTTAGTGTGTGTGTGTGTGTGTGTGTGTGTGTGTGTGTGTGTGTGTGTGTGTGTGTGTGTGTGTGTGTGTGTGTGTGTGTGTGTGTGTGTGTGTGTGTGTGTGTGTGTGTGTGTGTGTGTGTGTGTGAGAGAGAGATTAACTGCTTAAATAATTCAGAAATATCTACTACCAATATACAGGCCTAATAAAGTAACTGATTATCTTAACAAAAAATAATCTCAAAATAATTAGACCTGATTATCTGAAAACAGTGTCAACAAACACCTTTGCAAAACACACCTAAGATAAGATTCTTTTAATAACAAAAATATTGAATTAAAGTATATTAAAAATTGTTTTATTTTATTTTTGAAGTGAGAACTTCATATGGCACTCCTGTGCAGTAAACAAATTCAATGTGTTAGGAAATAGTTGAAATGAAAAGCAGTGTTGCCAGGTCAATCAAACCTTTTTCCCCACATAGCTAACCAAACTTTCCCCACTGCCACAAATATGTGAGCTTTAAGCAAGAGTAATATTTTAAATAATGTGAGCATATTCTGTTTAAATACTATTACAAGAATAGCATAAATATTAAAACAATTTTATTTATGATAAAAGAAAATCTACTCACATGCAAAAGATTGAGCTGAATACTTTTGAAATCCCTTTCTTGTACTTAGTTTGTTAATAGCCTAATATATTCACACAACTTCCAATTGTTTAATTCATAAAAATAATTTAAAATCACTGTCTCCTATGTTTTTATTATAATACTTATAGTATCATCAATGAGAATGTTTGTATATGTGTTTGAAATGCTGAAAGAGTATAATTTTGTCTCTTTGTTTACTTTGTATCTATGTATATCTGTGTATTCAGTTCTCATTTTTATATTGTATTTGGCTGCAGTTCTTTCATATTTCAAAATTCGATTTACTAATTTAGCTATTTTATAATTTGTAAAATATTGAATTGTTATACTATGCACATCACATTCTACTTTTCAATTAAATATTGTGCAAATCGTATTGTTACATTGCAAAAAAATTATTGGTTGTATATTGTTTGTGAGTATGTATATACTGAAAATAATATGACATGTAATATGATTCTATTTATGTTTGTTGTAAGTACCGATTTCTTATAATAAAATACATATAAGCCTACTATGCCCTTATCTCATTATTTAATTGTCTGTTCTTATATGAATCTTATTTCTTGACAGCAAAATCTCTCTTCCTCCAAATACAACATGTAATATTATACATTCTGAATCAGTTTGATTGCCACTCGACATTGAAGTTCTCACTTCTGGTATGTGTCCCATGACACCCATTTTTTATTATAAGATATAAATCATTATTAATATAAAATAATAATAATTGCTGGTCAATACTATCATTTTTATTTGAGATTTAAGTAATAGTATAAACTGTGATGAACATATACTGAATTATTGTACACTTAAAATTTTATTGGATTAAGAGATCTATTAAAATAAAAAGCTTCAGGTGGACTGGGCACATAAAAAAGAGTCGAGAAAACACAGTTGATAAAGCAAATAGTGTATTTTACCTAAGATAGATAGGTATAGGAGCCAGAAGAAGATGAAAAATTAGATTAAGGAGAATCTGAGAAGGTATATTAGACCTCCACTAGAAGGCTAGAGCAAAGAACAGGAATGAATGGAGTGAATTCTTGAATCAGGCCAAGACCCATGAAGGGTTGTGGTGTCACGGATGATAACGATGATGATGATGATGGTGGTGGTGGTGGTGGTGGTGGTGGTCGGATGATGATGATGATGATGATGATGATGATGATGATGATGATGATGATGATGATGATGATGATTATGATGATGATGATGATGATGATGATGATGTCGATGATGACGATGATGACGATGATGACGACGGTTGATGGGTTAAGTAATTTCTGATGTAAGAATGGTTGCTTCAACTGTCTCTTATGTCAACCTGGAATTCATTGTAAAGGTTGAAGTCCTTACAAAGAGTCTAACAGAAACTATTTGAACACTGTTTATTGAAGTGCAAGTTAGCAAAAATGAGTTAATGTAATAACAACAAAAAACAAATTATATTATTGCATTGCAGGCCTGCTTGTTATAGAAACATATGGGTTGTGCTCTTACAATCAGGTTCAAGGTATTTAAGGATATCTTTAAACACAATATTGTATTTGTTACTGGTACTGAAAGATTTAAGTGACTTTTCAAAAGTTTCAATGGAAATTGATTGTTTATCAATAACACACACATATGTATAAAATAAGTTTATTTTATTATGAAATTTATACTATAAAATATGCAATAACTTTAGAAACAAAGCATAAAATTTATAACTATACAGATTAAAAGTCATGGTTATTTGAAACCTTAAAATCTACAGTGTAGCACATTTTTGGAAATCTATAGAAAAAATATGTACATAAGATTTTTGTAGTTGTTCATGCAAAAATTGTTTAGTAAAAGAAACTATTCATAAAAAATTAGTTGTATACATGAAAACAAATATTTTTATTTACAAAATAGGAACATATAAAATGACACCACACTTATATCTGTTATCCTTTCAGGTCTTGATTCCTTAAATTTTTCTTAACTCATGAAGGACAAGTAAACGTTAAAATCTTTTATTTCATTTTCCTCAAAAACAATGTGATATTTTTTTAATCGGTAACAATAAGATGAATTATCCAGTCTTGAATAACTGAAGGAACTAAATACTACACTTTTCTTTATTAAATATATTACTTCTTTTTACATCCATTTTTATATTTTTAATTATATAGTACTTTGTAAAATGTACAGTATGGTCTATCAGAATAAATATTATGAGCTACATAAAAAATACAGCTTTAAAATCTAGTTTGTTTCCAAGATAACACAGTTAAGGCAGCAGCTGCAGGAAATGCAGAAACAAAAAGAACACAGGGATGAACATGTAAAGTATGTGCAAGCCAAAGCTGAAAACCTAACAAAAACGTTACACCAAACTCATAAAGAGAAAACTGCACTGGAAGTGCAATATCACCAGACCAAAGGAAGACTAGAAGAAGCAGTGCAAAATATAAAAACATTGGTAATTTAAAAATTTCATAAAACATACATTAGTTAACACGTACAAATTAAATAGGATGCTAGACCTAACTTTATTTTCAAAAATAATAATAAAGTAACCAAACTTACAAAATCCATCATATGAATTATGTGAAACTAATTTTCCCTGTGCATAGTGTTTTTTTTTCTTTTTTGTCCACATAATGGATTTAGTAAGCTTGCTGACTTTCAACTTATGGTTTTCAAAGTCCATAAATAAATTGAAAATAATCATTTTTTTAACTAAAAGCATTTTCTAAATCATAAGACTTTCTCAAGATTTATAGTTTCAAGTTTACTTCAGTATTCCTATTCAGTCATATGTGTTCACAGTCCCTGTTCTCATCAGAGGATGGAGGGGCATCTATTTACAGTTCTATTAAGAGTGGCTTAGACATCAACTTGGGACTGATGTTCAATTAGTCAATGATTTTTTTAATTTGATTAAATTTATAACGAGTAAATAAATGTTATTCCAAGGTGCTAAACACATTGTTTATTATATCTGTCCTTCTGGCATTATAAACACTTAACTACAATGTTTAATAGCTATACTTTGAAATTACTGGACTTAAATAAATTAGATTTTTCTTAGAAATTCTATCTAATTTGACAGTCAACTGCATCTTACTTGACAGTTAAGTGTTATTCTGTTAAAGTAGGCAGATTTAAATTGCAAAATTACTAACAAACAATCAGTTGGTGTCAACTCGTTCAGTAACACACCCAGAAGTTTTCCATGAGAGGTATTATCAAAGATAGTGTGGAGAGGCATCTGGTCTTTCAAAATGCTTCTACATGCTCTTGTAATCTGTAACCTACCCTTCACTTAGATAACAGACCAACAGTTCAGAAATCAATATTGAGGTGTCTATATTTTACCTATATTTCCTATATTTTACCTATAAGATCCCAAAGGTCATCTCCCCATAGAGGTCATCCCTCATTCTTTTGATAAGTTGCTTTCATTTCTGTAAGCCCCATGGAAAGGTATAAATCCTATAACCTCATTGACTATCCCACTGATCATGTTCCTAGTTCTTTGTCTAGTTACATATCACTCTTGAAGCCATTGAAACTATAATTTGACAAACATTCGATAACTTCACCATTTGGATATTTAACCAGTACATATTTAATTGATAGCCCACATTTTTTTAATATTTAGTTGTCGACTATTTCTTTCTTACTACAATAAAATTACTATATTACAAAAACATGTTTCAGAAGAGCAGTTTGGAAAATGAGAGAACCGCTGCGGTTGTGAAAATTGATAAAAGTTGTCAATATACAGTGCCTGCTGAAGAGACACGGTAAACTCATTCATGTTCTCCTTTTTAAATTATATTAAATAGAAACTTTACAATTGTCTATTCATAACTAACAGTAAAATCTGCTGTATGTAAACAACTACAGATGTTTCATATTTCTGATCAGTATTTGCAGTAATTCTTTTTATGAATATACAGTACCATGTGTTTGCCAGTGGAAGGTTAGGATTCTTATAGTTTGTTAAGATGTATCTTGAAAGTGCAAATGAAGATATTGCACTTGATTATTACCAAGAATTAGGCGCCCTGTCAGCAAGCCTTTTTTAAGGGGGGGGGGGATTAGACATGGATAATCCAAAGAGTAAACCTGTAGCTAGGTCTCCAATCGTAATTTTTTACCTTCCCTGCCAAGGAATACTGCATACTCCAGTTACTCAGGTTGTCCACACAATTCTGTTGACATTGCTTGCCATTCAGATTTAAGTCCATAAACCAAAAACAATTTTGCTCCAGTAGACACATAACACATGCAAAAATATTATGATTATAGCTTTCTGGTTTTATAGAAAAATGTAACTAAATTTAGGACCTTCCCAGCACCCCTTTCATCACCACTTGAAAACAACTAATAACATTCAGGGAAGTATTTCTGAGTTTGAGCTAAACTTAAAAGTGGGCGATCTTTAGTGCAAAAAAAAGATTTTTGAATATGGTTTATAGTTGAGATATATATAGATGGATTAAGAATAGTGAACTGAGAATTTATGAAATTCTATTCTTGAGAATTTAAGGAATTCTCTTCTTAATAATTTAAGAATAAGGAACTACAACAATAGTTAAGAAAGGCGATAAAGTGATTTAGACTAACCATAAATGGAATCCATTTTGAAGCTGCTAAGTTAGTGGCCTAACTGTGTAACCTGAAAATCCATTCAGTAGTAGACATTTTACATGTATTGGGAACTAAGATAAAAATGAATGAAACCATTCATAGGTAATCACAATTGACTATAAGAAGTAACCACAACTATTGTAAAAACGGACAAAGCTGAAAACATGAAATGCCACAAATGCAGGGAATAAGTCATCTTCAATATTATCAGTACCTCTGAGAGCGTGCATACAATACGTAAACAGTACAAGGCTTTCACTTCACAGAACAATGTACTTCTGGAAAAATTACAGGTGTGGTTTGGATAGAGATAGTGACACTTTGTAGCCGTGCTTCAAAAATATCAAAATTTGGGAAGGCCTAGAGTCAAAGGGGCCCTTAGGGGTATGTGACAAGTGTGGTCACATGGAGCCTCATGCTTGCTTGCTTGCTCGGTAAGAAAAAAGAGGAGAAAAAGGTAGAAAATGAGAGCAATAGAGATAGATAGATAGAGAAGAGAGAGAGAGAGTTTCTTATTTTCAGTTTTCATAATTTTATTTTATAAACTCTTTTAATAGTTAAATATCATCACTCAAACTTATAGTGTCCTTCTTGTTTAAATACATATATTTTTCTTTAATAATGGTTACAGAACACATTTACTCAGATATCAGAAGAAACCTATAACATAATGACCAACAAATAACAAGATAAGTTTCACAAATATGAATCAACTTTTCAAAAACATTTTTTAAAATAAATGGGAAATACTTTTATATACATAACATTAAATAATAAACTTTATCCTAAACTGAACCCTACTTTAAGAACTTTAATTACAACTTGTTTAAGAATATAACTTGGTGAGTTTATATTTAATTTGATAAGGACATCTTTTTTCAAAACTTTAAGAAAGTATTATATCAAATGTGAGGGGAGAAATGAGGAGGCTGTTGTTTGGTTTTAGGGGAGTTATGAGGAGTTATAGGAGGCCAATGCCTAGATTGAACCAATTTCAACACTTGGTTTGAAGATGTTAGACATATGAATGCAGAGATGTTTTATACAAATGTAAAGACACTTTTATAGTTCAAGGACAGTCACACTGGAAAGAATCCCCTTTAATTAAAATTTATCTAAAGACTGAGAACACCAAACTGATATATCAGCCTCCCTGAAGACCCCCATTTCATGAACAAAGAGTAAAGTTTTAGCTGTTGTACAGGAAATGTTAAATAACGTTACTGAGCAATATGTGAGTGTTTAGCCTTCCCTGGTAGTCCAGATGCTTGGTCCACATGAGTAGAATTTCTGCAAATTCTACTCAAAAGTGTCAACTCATATGAGCTGAACACACTTGCTCACATACAAGAAAAGAGTCTCTAGCTAAATTTCAGCAGAATTAGTCCATGTGGGAAGCAGTGGACAGTCAATCCGCCAGTGTGAACTGTTATATTCTTACCTGTGCCATTGCTTCTCCATGGGGATTCCATTCTGCAGGAATTCTGCTTGCTTAAACCAAGCAGATAGCAAAGAAGGCAGATACATTTTTGTGTGAACTACCTAAAGCAAGGTGACAGCAAAAAAACTATTACTCAATATCCTCACTGTATTCTTGGTAGACTTACGTTATATACAGCCCAGTTGGGGTTTTTTCTTGAATGTGACTATACTAGACTAGTGGAAGAAGTGACTACTGGCAAGCATGTCTTTATAAGGAAATGCTATATTATAGCCTTATTCACAAATATCCACAAATCACATGCTTTAACTTTCTCTTTAATACCATCATTAATTACAAAATTTAATAAAACATTTTTAGAAATTAATACAGTACAATTCAAATACAATTAATTTTAGTTTTATAAAGTTCTCAATATTCAAACTTCATTTTCTACACATTTTTAACTATTTAAAATTATTATTATTATTTTTTAATTAGAGACCTGCTTTTGTTGTTATGTAGAACATAAATGTATTCTTCAGTCAAAAGACTACTATCTGTTTGCAGTAAAAAAATGGATATTTGCAAGTTATTTCACAAGCATAATCATGATTGACTTTGATCAATATATTGTCATTTTGTTGTTACCTCACTATATCATTTGTGTACTCCTTAAATTAACATTTATATACAAGTCTATTTTACAATACCTTTATAATTCACTTCATTTTTAAAGTAAACTGACAGATGTGAATAAGGAAAACACAATTATATTAATATGGAACATATTACAATATTCTCAGATGTACAACACACACACATGCGCGCGCGTGCGCGTGTGTGTGTAACAAACTATATATGAATATTCATAATAAATAATATTTTTATACAAGAATATATTATTTATGTTTATTTGTACTTTATACAACAGTGTTTTGACAGTTTTTCTGTACTATTATCTTCAATTCATATACATTCGATTATATGAAAGTACATTAATTATTACATTCAAGAGTAAATAGAAAATTATTTTTTTGATTGTAAATTTATTATTATTTTGCTAGAACCTAGAAAAAAACTTATAATCTTATTTTTTTATTTAGAAAGAAGTTAAAGTTTAATAATATAAATGTTATATATAACTTAATAATGTTTTTCAGAGGAAATCAAGAAGAGTTAAGTAATTCAAGTGAACTCAATTTATTATCAGAATTATTTTTCAGAAAACCTTCTTGTACTCAACATATTGACTCAATCTGTTTTATACCTAACAGTTTTGATGTTTTTGAAAATAAAAAGTTTAGTTTTGACAAGATTTAACTACTGTCATTTTGTAATTCACCGACCATCAATAAACTTATTTCTTTTTTTTCTAAAACTCATTTATTTATACCACACAATAAGCATTACCATAAAAAAACTATATTTATTTACAGGTTAAAATATTTTACTTTAGTTTTTGATGAGTCTACAGGAAACTAAGAGCTTGATACAGTCATTTCAAAGAATCGAATTTTAGAGTTACTCCCATTGTAGGGGTGCCTAAGAAAATATGACTTATAACTTAGGACTTTGGTGAAGAGAAGTCTCCTAGCCCCTCCATTCCAACTCCACTCTCATGTACATGAGGCAGGCCCTGTTATGCTGAGCAACTCATTCCACGTTTTTGGGAACTAATCTCTTCAGTGAGTGGGTCGATAACCAGATGAGCAGATGAGAGATGGGGGTCTTGCCAAGACAACCTGAAGGTAATCTTGGGTCATGGCTTGGCAAGATGGTGTGCACTGGCAGCAGGATGTAAACCTAGTGTGGTTGTGTAGGCGCCCCTAGTGGGTCAACGACCCATTCCTCTGAAACATATATTGCTTCAGAACCTACAAGAGACAAAGCCAGATGATTATGAAACAATGGACTGGAAACATGGAATGTACAAACCCTCTATAGAACAGGAGGATTGAGGTCACTTCTAGAACCTGCAAGGGAATATGGGCTGGACATACTAGCCCTACAGGAAATACATTGGACTTGGAAAGGTGTGCTTGAAAAAAGAACATATATATCCTTTATTATAGTTGCAACAACAGAGACCATGTAGGTGGAATTCCGTTTTTGGTAAATAAAAGGATGAAAGAGCCAATAAATAAAGAATGGTTTTGAGGCAGTCAGCCACAGACTGTTTTATATGGATAAGGGGAAAGTTCTTTGACTACTCCCTAATTAATGCATATGCCCCAACTGAGGAAAAATAGATGAGGAGAAGCATCACTTTTATGAAAGGTTTTACCATCAATACCCACAGTATGATTTAAAAATAATCTTAGGAGATATGAATGCCGAGGTGGGGAAGGAGCTAGCCTGTGGCCGTATGATAGGAAAACATACTGTTCATAATAGCTGCAATGATAATGGGGAGTGTTTCTTTAACCTTGTGACTTCACTCAACATGACAGTGGTAAGCATGTGCATTAATCGTGTATGCATTAAGCATTAAGCATGTGATGCAAAATGTCATGTATGCTCTTCGAACAGGCGCTAGAGAAAGCCTGGTTGAAAACTCTCAGATATCAGTACAAGAGGAACCATGTACACCAAGTCCTTACAAATCCTTGCCTATACTAACAACATGAGCCTCCAGGTGGTCTAGTGGCTAACACGGGCGATTGATGCGCTCGTGGTCCCAGGTTCAATTCCCAGCGGAGGCTCCATACAGCGTACACTCATCATCATGAGGCAAACTGAGTAGGCGCTGAGATAACAGCGCCGCCTCCTGGCCGTGAATACCGCAACTAGCGGCTGGTGGCGCGTAGTACTAGCCATACACCATCACACTAACACAAAAGCCGCGCGGTACGCCTTGGTCCTTAACAGACTGTGGAGCGGAGGTTTATTTATTTATTTATACTAACTACATAGACATTATTAGTAGATCAGAATAGGGTGTAATAGGCTTTCAGAACACTAAAAAAATGCAGCTAGTACAGTTGATTGTAATAATTAACAATAAAACAAAACACATGCTGACAACTACAACCAGAAGATCAGTCTTACATAGGTAGCAAGTTATTAAAATTGATGAGGAGATGGTGGAGTCTGTTAATGAATTCGCATATCTCAGGTCTCTGGTCTCTACTAACAACTAACAAATTAAGCAAAATAAAGCTTAAAATCGTATCTGCAAATAGATGCTACTTTAGCCTAATGCCCAACTAAGAACAAGAAATATTTCCAGATCAATAAAATTCAAACTCTATAAAACACTAAAAATGCCAATGTTCACATATGGTTGTGAGACATTGATGCTCATGGAATATGAAAATCCAACATCAGTCATGTTGGGATATTTTGAAAGGAAAGTTCTAAGGAAAATTTATGGGGCTTGTTAGAAAATGGGTCTTGGAAGCAAATGTACAACTTAGAACACTATAGGCTGTTCCATGAGCCAGATGCCGTGAAAACAATTAAAGTAAGTAGATTCAGATTTGTTAGCCATGCTATGAGAATGAATAAAAATTATTCTACTAGAAAAACAATGTTAGGGAGGCATTTTGGTTAGCACAAGCAAGTAAGACCAAGAACAAGATTCTTGTATAATATAGAAGAGGACCAATGAGCTATTGGAGTGAGAGGGTGGCAACAGTGATCAGTGAGTAGAGATGATTGGAGCAATGTCCTGAAGGAGCCTATGGCCCACCAAGGACTGTGACACCATCATGATGATGATGATGACGATGACTCCCATGTAGGAATATTGAAGTTTTATTATTTGTAAATTCATGGATAAAGAAGAATGCTTCACTTCTAAATACTTATGACACAATTTTCTCATTATTGCTTATAGAAGTTGCTCTGAACATACTACTCCTTACCCCATTTATAAGAAAATTAACCCCGTTTATTACAAAGTATGTATATTGTGACCCACACCAAATAATCAAACCAGTATTGGCTACAAAATAGAATATACACTGTCCATTTAAAACACCTAATGTAATATATGCTGAATTGCAATACATTATTCTTCCTTTGGTGTCACTGTTCATATTGCTGTTCAGTTAGTTGTTTTACACCAAGGCCACAACAGATCACATTAGAATCCATCTGTTGGCTATATGTATAACATTAGTATTACACAGTATTAAAATAGATTATCTTCCCTTATTAATATCTTTAGATGTTAATGGTGACAGAACATATGTGACTAATTTTCAAAACTGGCATCACTGATTTAATTTCTGAGAAGAGTTTTCAGGCTGTGAATTCTACCACATACAAAATACAAATAACAATCACTAATCCATCAGTCCAGTGGTAAGAGTCGTATGTGAATTACAGCTTCTAAACACTATTGGTCTATGTAAATAAGCAGATTGAATTATTTGGACACACACACACACACACACAGTCCACTACTCGTTGGTAAGCGCACAAAAGTTCCAGACTTACTTGCTTAAATATTACCACCCAAGTAGGATGAAGAGAATTAATGTAAGCTGAAGATTCTAAGAAAATGTTCAGTAAATTTATGAGTAGTCAGAACCCAGATGTCTGGAATGTCACAATTTATGTAGCTCATACAGTTACTACGTTAAGTCATAACAGCTGCTCCCTTAAATCTACATTTGAACCTCTTTACTTCCTTCCCATTAATATTGGTTTCATTCAACAAAATTATCTGTCGAAAATCCAACATATGCAAACCTCTCTTGTGGCATCTAGAAGATGCTGTCAAAAAATTCAGCAGTATAATATATAGTGTTGTACAGTTGTGAACACCAGAAGAAAATCCAAAAGCTGGAATGTCAGCATACAGAAACTCAAGAACTACTTGTAGACAAAGAAAAACTAAAAATAATGGCACTTAAGTCAACAACCAAATGACAAACACAGTTGTTATACAGCTACAAGGAAAGTAAAAAAGAAAAAACAGACAAAAAGAAGAATCATTCCAATCATACCTACAAAACTTGACACAACAAGATAATATTGATTACTTGTCGTAAAAAGTAATCAGAGGGCTAAAAAAAAAAACAACAACAAAATGCATTTTACCATACCTATCAGAAAACAAAACCAATAATGGAGATATAATGGCAAAGAAAAAGTTGATAGTTTTGCAACAAACTTTGAAAATACTTTTAAACCATGCAGTATAGTAACAAACACAAATGTTGAAAGAAATGTTAAGCAGTCACTAAGTGAATCATTACACATACCATAATAAATAAACAAATTCACAGCAAAAGATATACATAGAATTTTAAAAGAAAAACTCTGAGAAATAAAAGCTTCTGGGTACAATCTTATCACAGAAAAAAACTTAAAAGAACTACTGGTACCATGACAAAATTGTGAGAAATCAAAATAAACCATACGAAGTCAAAGCACATCATATTTACATTTATGCTAAAACCTACCTTACAATAAACTTTAGCAATGGTGAATTACCTCAAAAGGATGAAGTTGAATATCTGCTATGCACCTTAACAGGAAACTTACAAGAGCAAAACATATCAAAACCTAACTTAACCACCACAACCTGAAGGCAAAAACAAAGTATTGGTTGCTTTGTAAAACCTATTTGCTAAAATGATTTGGATCTATAGAATCCAGCTCTGGGGAATAGCATAGAGATTCAACATTAATATACTGTAATATTACCAATAAAAAACTGTGTAAACCATGCTGAATGTACCCTAGTACACCAGTAACACCATGAAAACCTCCAAGTGACATTGGTATAAAAGAAATCAAGAAGTCGAGTGGAAAATAACTAAAGACATTAGATAATTCAAATTTTAATTAGCATTATAATTATGCATTAGCAGTCGACCTTCTTGATAACAGTAAAAGCATAATGGGCTAAAAAGATGAACAATAATTCTACCTGATGGATTTAATTAATTTAGTAAAGTTAATTGTAACTGTGTAATGTAAACTAAATATGAATTGTACTACTGGACTCCAGGGGCGTATTTATGGAGAGGATGAAAAAATTGACAAATAATTTTATTACTCTCTTAATTTTTAGGCTGTTTTATTATTTTTTCAGCTGTGTGTGCTAATAGTAACTTTTTTATATATACAAACAACTTTATTACACAGAATTTGCATTGTAATATCACAAAAATATAATTAATTGTCAAATGTCAGTTGTATTTTGTAGAGCCCCAAGTTGTTGGTGCCAATTATGTTATGTTCAATATTTTATCACTAATAAATTTACTTACTTAGGCCTCACGTTGTAAGCGCCAAATGTGTTATGTTTGTTTGTTTACTGATTGTTAATTGTTAATCAATATAAATGTTCAAATAATCTCAGCAATATTCTGAGTTGTATGTTTAATAATATTTCTTTATAAATGAAATCACACTTCTTTTGCTGCTCTGAATCAGCAAAAGAAGTGTGGTTGTAGTTTTATTTAAGAACAATCATGTAAATAATTTAATTTTTAATAATAGGAGATCTATTGTGTCCAGTAAAACCATATTTTACAATCATAGTATATTATATTACATAATACAGTAAGTTATATATTATAGTATATTAGGTTATAGTATAAAGTGTGTTTTATACATCAAGCCTCAGCTAATTTACCTTATATTATGTACTGAGTGGTATGTAGGATAGGTTATGAGACACTAGGTCTAAATATACTGGTACTCAAACATTGGGAACATTATCAAAAATTTTAAGGTAATAAGGTGAATAAAGATAGTGTTTCCAAAACACACAAGCATGTAGACAATAATGCTACTTTGGTGTACAGTATTTCGCTGTAACTCACAGCTTCATCAGGTCTTAAAAATATATAAATTGTTATAAGAATAATACTACTGACTTGGAACACTAAGTTTTTTATTGGTAAAAATGTAAAATTTTTACCTTATAGCCTGAACCAGTTTTCGCTTATTGCAAGCTTCATCAGAGGCTGCCACTAGGAGGGCTGTTCATCTTGTTCTTTGTGACGGTGCCATCGTTTGAAAGATCGATGTTGTGTGCATGTAGATATGTTTGAATTGTGCCCGTTCATTTAGGATGTTGTTTTTATGTGTTTTTGTATATTTCTAGTTGTTCAAGAGTGTCTAGTTTTCGGCCTTTTGTGTGTAGAATATCCATGTTCTGTTTATGTTTGTGTATGTGTGGCTTGCTTCAATGAGATGGTTTGCAAAGGTGGATTCGGTGGTGGAGTGTAGTGCCTTTGTGTGCTCTGTTTGAAGCAACGTCTTGTCTGGCCTATAGAATTTGTTACAGTCTGAACAGTTTAGTTTGTAAACACCAGGTAAATCAAATTTGTTTTGTTCTTTGTGTGTTTTTTGGTAGTGTGTGTTCTGTTTTTTTTGTAGTTTTGTATGCAATTCTGTATCCTGCTTTTTTAAATTTGTGGCTATTTTTCAGTGTGGTGATTGATGTAGAGTTATGAACTTATTGTTTTTGTCTTTGTTTGTTGTTTCTTTGTGTTTTGTTCTGTTGTATCCGTTGGTTTCTGCTAGATATCTTATCGTATTTAGTTCATCATTGTAGTCTTTTTCATCTATTGGGATGTTGTTTAGTCTGTGTATCATGGTTCTAAATGCAGCTAGTTTGTGTTATATTGGGTGATTGGAGGAGTTGTGTATAAGTGTGTCAGTTTAGTGGGTTTTCTGTATATACTGAATTTGTGCCTGTGTTTGTGTCTGAATAAAATCCAAGAAATAAAAATGTAATAAAACAGTGAAACAGAGAGACATGTATATTCACGATGACAATGAACTGGTAAAATGCAACTACCAAACTCCGCAGATTTACCGTTAAAAGTGTTATCCAAGTTCAAAAATTCAAACATGAAAGACAATATTGCTGATATAAGAAGCTACAAGACTTACCAAAATATCCTGTTCATATGTTTGTTGGCTATTTAGGTATTCGATGTTAGAACATTACATGCCATTTTCTGTGTATTTATCTATAGAGGCTCTAATGTTGAAGTGAATGGGTCTCTATTGGTGGTTTACTTCTTGTCAATATGAATAGCTTATACAATATACAATGTAATATACACAGAAGATAGTGAATGTACAATACAATGTTTATGTAGCTTGAGGAAATTGCACAATTACTTCTGTAGTAAACAAGATCAAAACTTACTTGTAATGTATAGAATGTTGTGAAAATGTTTGTTTATTTTTTGTTTCTCATTTTATAGTAGTTTTATTTTATTTTATTTTTTTGTACGGTATTTAGACATTAGAACAATGTTCTGGGAACAGCAGATTAGGATGTATTATGAATATTAATATAGGTCTGATATGTCACTTTGATGACTGTCATATGTTGTGATTCAACCTCACTTTTTGGTGATTTACTGCTGAATCCTACAAAAATTTTGTGAAGTTGATACATTTGCAACTTTTAATTTTACGATTTTACCAATACCATTCGTATTTTACCATTTAATTTTACAGTTCATATTTACAAATATGTACAAAGCAAAAGGTTTATTTAAAATTAAGTACTATATAACACTACCAACTTGGTTCACAAATTATTATTGATAAAAATCATAAATTTTTACCTGATGGCCTAAACAAGTTTTCACTCCATTAGCTTCAGAGCTTCGTCAGATATTACCAGCTTTAATTAATCACAAATAACAATGTGAAGTTAACAAGGTACTCTCATACAGTAATTCTACTTAAATTTGTCCACATGCAATAATAGTGACAACTACTAGATTCCACACTATATATAACACAATAATCACTTTGTCACAATACTTTGATCTGCACTAAAATAAATCGTCCACTGTAACTAACTAAGCCAGCTGGTGTTGCTTATATAGGTAGCGCAGGTGTTCCAGAATAATTTTCCACCCTTTTGACGATGTGCCAGCATAATTTGCATAGGACAAGCCTGAAAGGTTATTTGACTGTGCAGCCTTGACACAGACACTGCACCTGCTCGGCTAGCCGAGAAACGTGTTGAACGAAACTCTCGACTGTTCGAGAGCAATCTGTAATTGTTGTAACTCTGTCCCCTCCATAACCCTGTTAGTCCCCAACTGGCAAACTATCTATGAAGTAATACTTAGCCAGACAATCTAGGCTGTTGGTCTACTTGTGAAGAATAATTCTGCAGCTCTTCAAATTCAGTCTTGGGTGATCCAAACATCAAGTTCCCAAGAATACGAATTTCCCACTCAACATTAGTCTTAACCGAATCTTGCTGGGTCTGTCGGGTACTGACGACGTATAAGCCATTAGCTGGTCCAAGTCTGTTTGGTTCTCGTCAACAACCTCTTGCGTAACTTCATCTTCAGCAACTTCTCCCCCGGGCACTTCCATTAACTCACCAATTACTTCTTTTTTTGTTATACAAATCAGTACTTCCTCTGCTAGTTCTTCTTCCATTTCTGATGCAATAGGAAGGGTTCCTCTTGACCACACCTGTTGACTTCTTCCTAGGCTGTCACTTGCTTGATCGAAAGGTTAGCCATGCAAATCTTTATCTTCTCTTGGCCAACCCTCAGGACGTTCTCTCTTAAGTCCACAACAAAACCATAGACATTCATAATGTTCATGCCAAGAATCACTTCATCGACAATGTCTGCAATGAGCATTTGCTGGCTAAACTCAAGGTAACCCAGGCGTACACATATGTCTACCTTTCCTAACACTTTGACGGGGCTTCCAGTCACAGTTTGTATAGCACAAGAGCTAAATTGAGGTTGGTAGTTACTGACTAAGTCAGGGTGCACAATGGACACTGTAGCACCCGTGTAACTGTAAATGCTGCAGGTTCGTCTTTAATCCTTTGATAATCAGGCTACCTGTAGTTTTATGAAGTGTGGAGACTGTATGCAGTTACATCTTTACATCTTCAGTTGGTGCATTATCGCTCTTCTCTCCGATTTTCCATCTTCCAACAATGTACTTGAAGATGGCCACTTTTTCTACAATTGTAACACTTAGGCCTTTTGTCTTTTCCCCTTAGTTTGAAAAATTGTTGTGGCGCTACTGACTTCTTAAACCATTTATCTCGAGTCATCTCTTTATTCTGCCCACTATGACGGTGCTGTGATATTGGTTCCACTTGACTACAATGTGATGATATACTTTTATTAATGTATGTTGCCAATTTGGGAGTTTCAACATGGAGAGCATGAGCAAGAGTGTCTGAGCTATTATAGTGCCATGCCATTCTTAATACTTGTTGCAATTCACTATCTTTGATACTGTCAATAAACATAATGTGGGCAATCCACATCCAGAAGTCCTCTGATTCTTTGGGATAAGCCAATCTTGTCAGTTGGTCGAGTTTGCTTCAAACTCCTGGGCACTCTTCCCTGAACGCTGTCGCCTAGCTTTAAGTTGAACATCGTATACGTCACATAGATGTTGGTTACTGTACGGTACCATAATTCCAGAGCTTTTGTTAACTTGGCAAAGGTGTTTTGGCTGTCAGATGACACTTTTTGTTATAATTCTGCAGCAGGTCCTTTTGAATCAAGAATGAATGAAATACCTTTCTCTTCTTCTGTCCCATTTATTTAAGCAAGCAGCAGCTTCAAATTGGCAAAGATAAGTTGCCCAGTGAGTACTTCCATCAAATGTTGGGGCCTTTGTGTAAACTGGCCTTACTACATAAAATAGCACTGTTTTATTACTCTTAGTTTTGGAATCTTCTTCATGGTCTTGCTTTATCAACTATGTCTTTCACTAAATGTTCGACTTCTATTTTAATTTGTTTTATTGAATTTGTAATAGAATCTTCTAAATTTGACATACTTGTTTTCATAGTTGACACAGATTTTTCTAGTTCAGATAGTATATCAACTTGTTTTTGCTCTTGTATCAATGCCTTAAGGTCACCCTCAACTGTTCAAGAGTGTTCCATAATTGTCGTAACAGTATGTAGTTTGCTGTTGAGCTGTCACCAAAAGACTGGAAAATTTCTGAATTAATGAAAAATCATAATATCATAACTTTCATTGTTTCTGTTTCACTATATATTTTATAAATAGTACTTATTATATTTATGGAAAAACTTGTAATTTGCATATCAGTAATTTTTTTTACTGCACTGGTATATATTTCTGGTTGCTGACAACAGTTTCAACATATATTTTCATCTCAGTTAATTTATTTTATTATATTTTCCTTTTTTTACTAGTCCAGTGACTTCCAATAAGTACGCTGAACCAAGTTAGCAGATTGGATTTACAAGATTTATCAGGAGTTACTGGACTTGTGGAAAGTATCTGTTTGAATTCTATATCAGTTTGTGTAACTGATGATGCCTCTATAATACATCTATGAAAATCGTAGATATTTTTCTGCACTTTCCATCCTATTTCCACTACAGCCTATACAAAGAGTACAAATAATGAATATAATTGGATTTTTTGTAAATTAAACACAAAAAAGTGTCACACATTTACAAATTACACTACAAAGTCAATTTGTTAAAATTAATACTACTACAATCAATTGTGATTCAGTATTGCATTTATCTAGTTTATCCATTATTCAGTAATAAACCTTTTTTGGAGTGTTAGTCTATACATTATATACAGATTTAGCTGGAACACATACACAGACAGATTGGGAGAGATTAATTAATCATTTTTGTAAGTGATATCAAACATCACTTATACATACATATACTATACAGAATCACATATTCCTGTATATTACTTAGTTCAGTTAATGCTTAATATGGGAAAAATGAAAACTAAGGTTGTTCAGATATAGATGCCCATGCGCATCATACACAACTGAGCAGTCGATATGGTCGTACTAAAAAGTTTATCAGTTGAATGTATCATACCCAACTATGAGTTTCACAATCATCAATTTGTGTCATAATATTTATTTATTTGATACAACTGTAAACCTGATAAATGTTTAAATTAGACTTTGTACAATATAATTTCAACACTTTTACCATTGCATTTAACACACTAAAGCATCCACAATACTTGTGTTATACAATATAATGCCCGTGTTACACTCATTGCTCAAAATAGACATTATTTCTTGATAACTTATCAAGTTTGAGAATTGCAAATTGAATAAACATTAAATTCAATCAATTCTCATAATTATGGTCATTAATACTAGATACAATAAAATATCATTTACTACCAGTAGCAATTTAAAAAATAATTATATGTAATGCAGTGGCGGCCGTAGGGGCAGTGACACGGTGACATGTCACTCCCCAGTGGCATGAAAATAAAATGAGAATAGTTATTTATTGTTAAAATATGTATAACAATGTTTAAAAAAAGTAAACGAGTGGAGTAAATTTCATTAACAACCTCACTAACGCAACGGCTCACTTTCCAGTGACAGCCACAGTGTCACACGCTGTGGGTTAAGCTGCAGCATTGGTTTCAATGTGGAGTGCGCGCATCCTTGGCATTGGTATAGGAGGGAGTAAACGGAACACAGGTATCCCATGTGACACGCTAGGCTTGTCACCCAGCCAGCGTTGCTCAGTTGAGAGTGGCTTTTCTCGTGGTGTATAGTACGTAATACGATTTTCTAAGTGTTGCATAATGAATTCGGTAGGCGCTCTCCTCAGGACTCCATTTTCTACACTATCATACGATGATAAATTGAAAGTGAAGCAGTTAAAGTCCGTTCAACTAAAGAAGATCGCTGACTTTCAAAGCCTGCCGTTTCCAAATTTTCAAAGACAAAAAATAAATGAGTATATTGTTCGAATCGGCATTCCTTTCTGCGTTACTCGTGTACATTTCATATTTTTTTGATTCTTCGTTTTCATAACGTTAAGAGATATATTAAAAAAGTCACTGTTTTTTAGCCCTTCTACAACGATTGTCAACTTTGATAATTCATTACAAAAAAAGTACAGCGTCAACAAATTTTTCCTGTTCAACGATTATTTTTACATTCATCGTACATCACATATTCCCATTTGAACTCTCTGCGATTATTTTTATAGGCGTTATTAATTTTTTTGTTGACCTCGAACAACTCGTAAACGGGAGCACTGTTAGAGTTGAAATTTGTGCCAACACTGAGAAGACAACGCTAACGAAAGTTCAAGTTGAGTGAAAACAAGCTTAAACAGCTACTATATTTTACATCAACTTATATTTGAAGCGCTCTTTCGCTAAAATGTAAAGCGACAGACAAAGCGTGGAATACACTCAGTTCCGTACTGGGTCCATTTTATCCGCGCGCCGACGACAACACGTTAATACTGTAATAACTTGTGTGTCGAAATCTAATAAATCGAAATAAATATTGTTTTTATTTATTTGTCTTTACGGAGATGTATTATACATGTGGTTCTGGTTCATGTTTCAAAGCACCTCCTTCTGGCGGTTCATCTTCTAAACACAGTTTCCTTTTGCTTGCTGGGCCTGAGCAAAAGTAAGACAGCAACGAACTCTGCCCTTTTTTGTTCTTCTGAGCCTGGAAAAAAACAGTAAGAATTCTTATTCATATATAAGAAATATGTAATTCCTTAATTGTCGATTAAATGTAGAACAATCATTTCTAGGTATTCTTGACTCAATGAAAGAATGAAGAAGCACCCACGCTTTTAATTTTGATCATGCAGAGTTTGATTTTTATAATACCCGTATGCTGAAAATAGACATGTGCAATTCAATATATAATGTATTCTAATTTCGCCAAATATTAACCGATTTTAAAAATTCAAAGTTTGTTTTTATCAGTAAAATAAATTGGAAAATATATATGCATTTGCAAATCGAAAATCAAAAAAATTTTATAAATTAAAAAATTGTAATTTTGATCCAGAGTCATAAAAATAGGGTCTTCGGTCCCTCTCGAAAGTCTCCGCACAGTCATATAACTCTGGATCAAAATTACAATTTTTTAATTTATAAAAAATTTTTGATTTTCGATTTGTAAATGCATATAAATATATTTTTCAATTTATTTTACTGATAAAAACAAATTTTGAAAATCTTAGAGCCTCGGTTTTTTTTTCAGAACTCGTCGCCGAGTCGCCGCGAATTCACGCGTATAATAAAAAATACATCGATATAAATCGCGTAATTAATTGAATTTTGAAATTTTTTTTCATAATATTGTATTGTCACGTGATTCAAGCGAGTGTACAAAATTTCAAGTCGCTAGCGCATCAGGAAGTATGCGAAAATTCAATTTAAAAAATCCACTGAGACTTTAACCATGAGCAAGTTAAACAAAGGCGTTTAATAAAGGGCTACTACAAGACAGTGGCGTAGGAAGGAGGGCGTGTTGATTTTTTTAAGAATAAAAAACCGACGTAGGCCCTAAAAAAGAAATCCGTTTTTATATTGAACTCCTCAGAAAAAAGCAGTGCGATTTCATATATTATAATTCTCCGTACAGTAATGTTAACGGAATTTTCAGAGGAAAACAACAAACCAAATTTTTAATAAAAATAATAATAATAATAATAGGCTCGCCTTCCTATTATATTCGCCTGGCTATACGGCCAATAATTCCTATCTTTCTCTTTATCCATGAATACTTTGGTATTGGTTCAAATAAATAATAACAAAGCGAACTCTGATTTTGAGAGTAGACTCTACTCAGCCAATAAGTTAACCTCTATGAAATAATTGAAATGAACTTACCATGTCTCAGTCGATGCAATCGTACGGTGGTTCACTTGAAGTGTAATTAAATTAAAATCACTTCACTTGTCATTTATGTGATGATAATAAATAAACTAAAGACATAAAGATTACTAAAACAACACAAACGTACACATCATACTGCACTAATCTAATAGATCTGTTCAAGATGTATAGAATATAAGTGTGCTCATTCTATGTAAACATGAAAATTTGTTTTCCACTCCCCGCGGGGTCTATCGGCGATCTGACGTCACTCGTATGATATGATACGATACGAGATCTCTTTTTGTTGAAAAGAGCACACCAACAACAGGCAGACGACACGACAGACAACACTCTTGCTTGCAAAGACAAAAGACTACAGTGTAGCCGCGGGTCCGCTCCTGTTGCCAAATCTCGCTCTGCAGTCTGCATATTACAGAGTTGCCACTTCCGGACGTCGACATCCGCTCATTCTCGTTCTTCACGCATCTAATGTTTGTTATTTTATTACATCACGCCTACTACTCCCTATTTCTATCTAACTTTATAATGTACAAGTTTTAAACACACATTTTATTTTTCTGCGCTAAATTAGGCATGATTAATGAAGAATCAAGAAAGTTCAAGAAATTGCCGTGCTCGTAGAATTGTATTTTCCAATTGTTTGTAAATTATTGAGATTTTTACTTCAAAATTCTGGGGTGGCAAAATACTGGGTTGGACAATTCTGGGGTGGCAACTGCCACCCCCGAATTACGCCTATGCTTACCGCAAACAGATAACAAACGCATTCCCTACTTACGGAAGGCCCCTGCATTCAGCACACCTAACTGGCGCTATGAGGCCGACCTGCTGCGCTGTGGTCTACTACGCGACGCCTGTTACTGTACGCGTCGCTTGACCTTTCGCTCTAAACTTATCTCACAGTTAAAATTCAGCAAAGCATCTTAAACTAATTTCAATAATTTAACCAACCTGTTGGGATTGTAAGCTTCAAAACGATATAACACTTGATTGTTAAACGTTTCTAGATTACGAGAAAACATGATCTTAGAAAAAAATTAATAACTAGTAAAAAAACTTATTAATAACAGTTGTTATTAATAACAACTGTAATCTATAAACACAGTTGAACAATTTGAAATATACAGATATCACACACTACAACCAAACAACATATTAAATGAACAGTTACATTATAGATCACATACACTATTCGATACACTGATCCAAACACACAATTTGAACCTCAGCGCCAATTCCCTCCCACCATCAACCCCCACCACACACACCTAAGTCCATAACCGTTATTCTGTTAACTGACAATCAGTATTTACTCCCACTGAGGAAGAGGAACATCACCTCGAAACGTTTGGGAAAGTGTAAAGAAAGTAAGTTCATATTGTGAAAGTTTATATATATAATAATAGATTATAACTATGTGTTTCTTTAATTTTTGGCTCTACTTTTGTGGAACTGGCAGGCTTTGAAAGTCAGCGATAGGCAGGCTTTGGTAGGCCCGTGCCAAAATTAAACATAGTGTACAAACAGCAAAGTACCAAAGTTGATAGGTGGCGGAAATTTAACCCTGAAGTGTATAAAAAAAACAAATGGTTGTGGCTGTGACGAGAAAAATGCGTTTTTCTGTTTTCCGTGTGTACTTTTTCGCGGAGACTGTTCCTGGTCAAAGGACGGTGTTACGGATCTTATACATCTCAATGACAAAATTAAAAACCATGAAAAATCAAAGGAACATATGAATGCTGTAATGAGTTTATCTATGTTGGGGAAAGTAAATATACAAACTCAATTAAGTTCGCACTATCAACAGTCAATTGAGAAACATAATGAGAAAGTAAATAAAAACAGGTATATCCTTAATTTAATTATCAATTGTATTCGTTTTTGTGGTGCTTTCAAGTTAGCATTAAGGGGTCACAAGGAGTCCGAAGACTCGGAAAACAGGGGGATTTTTCGCGAGTTGATAAACTTTAGTGCTCAGCTAGATAACGAATTAAAAGAACACCTTAATAAATCATCAGCATTTACAGGTACATCAAAGACAATTCAGAACGATTTGCTTGAATTATGCTGAAAGTGTACCATGACGAAGTTACAAAGGAGATCAACAATGCAGATTATACAGCAGTGATTGCAGACGACACAACAGATGTTTCTTGCCAATTTCATTAGTGATGCTAATGCGCTACATTATTGGCGGAAGACCCGTAGAAAGGTTCTGGAAGTTTCTGAATCCCCAAGGCCATGATGTGCGCGCTATTTCAAATTGTATTTTAGAGGAACTTGAACCATTAATCGGTAATAATCCAAATAAACTTGCAGCACAAAGTTACGACGGCGCATCCGTAATGAGTGGGAGGTTCAATGGTGTTCAAAAATTAATACAGGACAAATATCAGTACGCAAATTTTATACATTGCTATGCACATCAAGTCAATCTAGTCATGTCTAAGGCAGGGTCAGTCAACCGGCAAGCTCGGATCTTTTTTTCAAATTTGACTGGAATTTGTGCTTTTTTTCTCGAATTCCTCACAAAGGACTGAAATTCTGGATGCCGTTGTTCAAAGAAGGTTACCGCGAGGTTCACAAACCAGGTGGAACTTTCATTCTCGCGGAGTAAAGACGGTTTACGATTACCGCAAAGATTTAATCACTGTTATGGAAATCATTGAAAACAGAGACAACATAACGTTACAGACAACAATAACACAAGTGTCTTCGTACAAGCTATTGCTGAAGGATGAACATTTTGTATTTTGGCTGTCATTTTATAACAGGGTTATGCCTCATGTTGAAATCATTTTCAAACAACTACAAACAAAATCCACTGATCCTGTCAAAGTTCGGGAACAAGTGCGTAACTTTCAACTTACTATGCAGTCAGTTAGGCAACAAGTTGGCGACATTACACAAGAGGTTGAAACCGAACTAGGAAATACAAAGGAAGAAAAGTTCCTAAAACGACGAAGAAGTGACAATATGGGTAGTGACAAGAAAAGACAAGCTTTAGCCCTCTATTACACTAGGCAACATGTGGCGCGCAACTTGTTGCCGAGGTCGTCTAGTAACATTGTTTATATGGGAGCCTATTATACTAAGCCACTAGTTGATATGGGTCGACAACTAGTGGATGACGGTGGACGAGATCGGCAACTTCCCGACCACTCGGAAGTTGCTGACGCTGGACGTGGGGCATTATTTCAGATGGGAGCTATTACACTGGGCAACATGTGGCGCGCAACTCTCGCTTCCGCGCATGCGCACTTCGCCCCAGACACCACCTTAACTGTGTCTGGGACGGCAGACGAGAGGCCCAGTTGTCATTTCGCATTCAATACGCAAGACTTAACCTCCTTCAGTGTGAAGGTGTTGTTTAGTATATTATCATAATTTTTTACTGGTGCTAACGTAATTTGTGCTTAGTTATAAGTGTTGTTCTTTCTGATCTATCATGGAAAACGAAAATTATAGTACTGAAAGGGCGGAAAGTAGTGACAAACCAAATAAGAAGAATGAGGCAATGAAGAAATTAACAAAATTACTTGACACTAAAGTGAATTCAGAAGATTTGATTTGTGAAATAGAAAAACATCCTGAACTGTGGGACTGCAAAAGTGAAGAATATGCTAACAAAACAGTTAAACTTAATGCATGGCATGATATTTTGCTAGTATTTTTCCCTGACTTCGATGACATGGCTTTAAGTGAAAAGAATGTACTAGGTAAGTTGCTCAATTTTGCATGTTACAAATGTCATTTATGTACAGGATTTTCCATAAAAAGAAACATTAGTTCATCTGTAGTGTCTCAAAAATTTGAAACATTCTCGGTTTCTAGCGTCTAGTTGTTGTAAACACATTGTAAAAATAGAATTGCTTTTAAAAGGTCTTTGCCTGATCCGTTTTCAAATAGGGATAAAAATGTGATACAATATACAGGTGTGCAAAAAAACACAACGTATTATATTTTCCCTTTTCTTACTAATTGTAGCATGGGGTTTTGTTTTATATATAAAACACCGCTATTTCCAATGTGAAAAATTACTTTTTCTTTACATTACAGAAGTAGTGTACTAACCAAGGAAAAGTATTTTAAAAAAAAAATATAGTTTTTAAAATGCAAAAAATCTGCTTTATTTTGTCTATTTTTTATACAAAGATAACAAAAAATTTGAAAAATATAAAACGTTTAGTATTTTTCCTAATGAGTAAAAAGTCGCAATTTCTTAACAAATAAATTGTGAGTAGTAATATATTTTCAGTTATTTTTAAAACATTGGTTACATTGGTAAGGAACTTACTTAAATTCAACTTAACTTATAGGTACCGTATTAACACCTCTACAAATGTGTTCATGAACCTCTACAGAAGACGATCCATCGTATATATCCTTGCCTACATACGATCCATTTGCCACGGAACGGTACCTTCTTCACTGAGGAAGTAGTCAGCAAACATATCCCTCAGTTTACTAGCCTTTTTTGGTGGTTTCTCAATAATGGGATCCATATCGAACAGTCCTTCCACCGTTAACGTGTCCTCAATGCGATAGCCATCCCTTTGTCTTACGAAATTGTGTAGTACACAGCATACTTTAATAATGTCTTCACATAATGATATGTCAACATTCATTGGCCTGTGGAATATTCGCCATTTGTTTGCGAGTATTCCAAAGGTACATTCAATGTTCCTACGTGCACGACAAAGCCTGTAATTGAATACACGTTTCTTGACAGTGAGACATTTACCTGCATACGGTCTTAGAATATTCGTTGATAGGCCAAATCCCTCGTCTGCAACAATTGCAAAAGGCATGGGTTCATCAAGACCTGTGAAGGAGTTCTGAGGAGGAGGAATGTTTAATGAACCATTTTGAAGTCTATTGAAAAACACACTCTCTTTGAATACGGTTGAATCTGATGATTTACCATACGCACCCACATCAATAAAGATGAATTTGTACGACGCATCGCACATAGCCATAAGAAGTACAGAGAAGTAGTTCTTGTAGTTATAGTATAAGGAACCACTATGTTGAGGTTTGATACATCTGATGTGTTTCCCGTCAATCGCTCCAGTACAATGTGGAAAGTTTGTCTTCTCGTAAATTTCAGCTGCAGTTTCAAGCCAAAACTTTTCTGTAAATTGTGGAAAGCATTTTGGCATGACACACTTCCAAATAGCTTTACAAACTTGTCTTACGATCATGGATATTGCAGGCTGACTTATTCTATATTGATATTGGAGGTCGATCATTGATGTTCCATTTGCCAGATACCTGTAAAAACAGAGAGCATTAATACAAAACAATTTTAACTACATTAACTACTCATAAAAACATACGCACCAATGTATAAAGGGTGGGTGGTAGTTAGTGTTAGAAAATGTTTCTATTATAGTATACACTTAATGGAGTAGAAAACCACTAAGACAATTATCTCAAACTGCCAAAAAGTAGTGAATTGTGTAAAAACATCCTTGACTTACTTTCATGTTTTTTTGAATTGTTCTAGAAATTTGAAATTCAATAAGTAGTACATTTTAATTACTTTTTCGTAAAAGGAATGGTCATCTTATAATAACAATTTTATAAGCTTTAAGAAAAAAATGCAAGTATTCAATGACTGAGAGGAAATTAGAAGTTTCTGTCTGAAAGTCAAGAATTTTTGTAAAAATACTAAAAAATTAATTACTACAAGGCCGTTTGAGATAAATATTTTCTAAGTGGTTTCCTACTACAATAGGAAATGTACATACTTCTTGTATGTACTATTACAAGAAAAAAATTGTTTAACACTGACTACCACCCACCCTGTACAACACAACACCTATGAAGTTTGGTTTATGAAAATTTATAATTATTGGCTTTGAGATACATTTTATGCAGTCTCCAGATCGCTATTATGATTAATTTAAGAATTTTACCTTATATAATCCACTAGGCGATCTCAGTTTTTCAAATACGACATGTTTCAGGGACTAAATCCCCATCCTCAGGTACAGTAAAATGCTATTCCCCTAATACGTAGGGGTCGTCGAAAAGATTAAAACGTTTATACACATAAACACCACACGCACAAAACTCACTATGAATAAATTAACATATATACATAAACTGATTAATTTGTTGCACCGAGTCACTTATAACGTTTTCATATGTTTATGTATATATGTTAATTTATTCATAGTGAGTTTTGTGCGTGTTGTGTTTATGTGTATAAACGTTTTAATCTTTTCGACGACCCCTATGTATTAGGGGAATAGCATTTTACTGTACCTGAGGATGGGGATTTAGTCCCTGAAACATGTCGTATTTGAGAAACTGAGATCGCCTAGTGGATTATATAAGGTAAAATTCTTAAATTAATTATAATTATTATTTCTAAGGTTAAAACAAAAAAACCCTACTGCATTTTAGTAATTTTTTGTTGCCTATACATTTTGGTTTATTTTCAGTGACAATCATTCAGAAAAGGTGGAAGTCCATTCGTACTTGCTATGCGAGAGAAATTCAGAAAAAGAAGGAAGTAAAAAGTGGATCAGGGGCGAAGGCCCATAAGCAGTATGTCTATTTTGAGCAGTTGAGTTTTTTAGAAACGTTATGTAAGAAAACTGCTAGTACATTGGATCACGACAATGACAGAGAAAACAGCGTCGAGGGAAACAATGATAATACTGACGCGACTGGCTCGCTAGAGGTTGAAGGTATTTCAAAATCTAAAAGTTAAAGCAACAAGAAATTAAGAAAGGACGAAGATAACCTTATTGAAATTTTGAAGAAAAAAATTGTTACTGAAGAAGAAACACATGATGAAAAACATGAGGATAAGTTGTTTTTACTGTCACTTGTCTCAGAAATAAATAAAGTCCCTCCAGAAAGGAGGTTAAAGCTTAGAAGTGACATTATTGCAGCCGTTGCTGCTGCTCAAACCCCCATCACTCAACAATGGGCACCAATGCCAAATACAGGCCAGTTTGGATATCAACAGTATTCGTTACAACCACAATCATTTCCAAATTCCGCAGGATATTCCTATCAAGCTCAACATTACCAAAGTCCAAACCATCAGCAACATCCATCACCATCACCATCATACCTAAATCCTACAGGATTTTCCAATCAAATAAAACAATGCCGAAATCCAAACCCCCTGCAACATACATCAACACCAAAGGCAATCCAAAGTTCAACCAGAAATTCACAGCAACTATTGGAATACCAAAGTCAAAATCAATCTTGCCTATCCGTAGAAAGCAGCTCCAACGGACAATCACCAGTGGCTTCGCCTGCAGAGTCCGACAGTAGCAGCACCCAAATAAGTGATTTTTTACTATTTTAATTTTCTTTCTGTTTACTTTTAAAATAATTAGTTATGTAACATTATATTTTTGTAAGAATTCAACTGTTTACAGATTATTTTAATGTTTGTTTTTTTCATCCAAGACTTTTTAATATCTTAAAATGTAGTTTGTTAATTTTTTTGTATAAAGTGGAAAACGTTACAATAAAATTTAATTGTATTTAATTTGATTAATTAATTGTACAGATCACTTACCTCAGGGTTACGACTAACTTTTCTTCTGGTGGTATGCTTCTCTTCATTTTGGTATCAGTGCCAGTTATGTCTGCTTTGACCAAGTCCAACAATTCATCAAATGATTGTTTTGACATACGAAAATAGTTAAAAAACTTATTTTCGTCCGCGCACAGATCATCGAACAGTGTAGTATAATCCTTTATCCATCCTTGTTGATAACATAGGGTGTATGTACATACGTCTTCTCCGAGCTCTGCGTCTTCTTTTCTTTAATGACAAAGCGAGTAGCAGAAGCTCTTCATTCCTTGACGCCATTTTCTCGACTAATCATCAACATGTGGCCGAGAGCATTTTAGCCCTCGTCAACTAGTTGTCCGAGGTCGGACAACTAGTTGCCCGCCACATGTTGCCTAGTGTAATAGAAGCCTAGAAGTTTGTGACGCCATTATCCTGGAAGTAGAATCAAGGTTTCAATTTATTTACTGAACATCTTGTAGCTACGAGGTTATTTGCAGTGGAAGAATTTGACAAATACCAAAGAGAGTTCCCTGATAATTGCCTTCGTGAAATGGTTAAAAAATATCCATTTCTAGAAGAAAATAAATTGAAAAGCGAACTTCAAGTGTGCTATTGTAAACCCGAATTGAGAAACGTTTCTGGCGCGATATCTTTCTTGTTATTAATTATAGATGATGAATTATGTGACACTTTCGATGAAACAGTTAAGCTTTTAAAGTTAAATTCTTGGATTTTGTTGTCCATGACGTGTCCGTTACTTAACTAAATATCACTATTGCATTAACGACTCGGAACACTTTTAAAGTTGTTGATTACTATGCCTATGTCGACATCAGAAGCAGAGAGGTTTTTCTCCATGATGAAACGAATAAAGAATTTCCTCAGAAACACAATGAAGGAAGAAAGGTTAACTGCGTTGGGCATGCTGTCTTGTGAAAAGGCATTCATTAATGAAATAGATAACTTTAACAAAAAAGTTATAGATGTGTTTGCCAGCAAGAAAGAACGACGCACGGACTTTAATTATCGTGCATGTTAACCACATACTGTACAATGTTCACCTGATAAATTCAGACGATAGTGTTTTCGTGTTTTGTAAATAATGTAATTTCAAATACAGTAGGTTTGGTAGACTTTGTATAAAATACAAAACACATTATTATTATTATTAATAATAGTGGAGGTTTTTTAGTGGGTGCGAGTCCCACACACCGGGAGACCAGTCGGGTGTCTCCTGATGGTGCATAATGCATTTTTCCTCCCCCGCAAAAAAAAAAAATTGTATTGTCACTACCAGTCAAATTGTCACCGGGCGCCACTGAGGTAATGACAGCTGCTGCTCAAGGGATCGAGCCTCCCAGTCACTCTCGTTAGGAAATAATAACCATCAAGTCATATAGTTTTTCAAATAAACATTTTTGTATAGTATTATATAATACAACTATATAATACTATTATAGTATAAGACATATTATGCAGACTTGGGCGACAATTGTTCTAATAACAGCATGCATCTTTTATATTTAATACTATCTACTGAGCGCAGAATGTCACTGGAGCCTTACAATAGATGAGCTTACAGCTGCCATTTCATTTGCATTAGTGAAAACAAACCTAGCCAAATGGTTTCTGCATGTTACGAATGTGAGACTTTACGGAAATGAAATATTTAATCAGAGAGCAAGGAAACATGATGCTTCCGTACATCATTTAAATGGTTGTACTGCACTAGCTTTATTAGGCTCAAAAAATATAGCAGATCGAATAGATCCAATGTACGATGATAATATGCAAATTACTTGCATAAATTAATAGATTACCTTAATTATGTAAAATTGTACTTTAGATAGGCCCGCGTTGTTGGAGCGCCAATTAATATACGGTGTAATTAATTAATTTGTGGATTACTTAATTACTTTAATTGTTAATTATGTATTGATTAATGAGTATGCCCTTCACAGGCCAATTACAAAAATGTAATTAAGGTACAAATCTATTAATTACTCAGGTTGCTTCTTTAAGATTAATATAGTTCTTTATTTAATTGGTCAATCACTAATGTAGATAGAATCGTGTGTTAGTCGCCATTTACGACTGTGTAAACAAAATGTTAAATAAGATTTTTAGTTCTCATGAGTATTCATTCAATACACATTAGAATTTATGTGGTTATAATAGTGATTTGAATTGTGAATTACACTGGGTTTTCTGATAATGATGAACGCATTATTGATTGCTTAGGTACTAATTTATTATATGTTAATGTTAAACATTCGTATTTAATAACATACATATATCTTCCTGGTACCTGTAAATACATCGACATATACATATCAAAACATAAATTCCTCCTTAATTGCTCTCTGAAATACATACAACATATATAAAATACATACAACAAAATCAAATAATATTTACTTTATCTAATGCGTTCATTCACCCAGATGGATTGGCTGTAATAGGTCATGATTATATATTTGAATGCAACCTTCTTTTTAATAATTTTCTCATAATTACTCAGGTTAGATTCTTTGAAAGAGACAGGACAGTAGTTTGACATGCTAACAAGATCATAAAGAGTTACTTGGTAATAGTTTATCCGTTATTTCCATCGGTGCTATACCCTTCTTATTTTGATTATACCATGATTCTGATATTCCGTTGATCAAACATCCAGTATCAATAAGAGCTAAAACAGTTATATCATTATTAAATTTTACAATTACTTCAGGACACTTTAATACACGTTGGGTAATTTCCTCTTCATCATCATACAACAAGCCATTTCTTAAATCTGGTAAAAGTATATGCACATTATTGGTAGTGTCATTGTCCGGTAAATTGGCTATCTCTCTCACTGTGCCGCGTGATTTTTTTTTCTCTTCCTGGTGCTGCCTTTTGGGTTCATCGGCCGTCGACGTAGACGCACCCTTATTTACGAAACTAATAGTATTGACATGTTGCCCTCCGGCGTTCCGGTTGTATTGTGCACGGGCGGTAACTTTCTCACCCCATTCCCGTCTGGGTCTGTCGTCCCCTCTCTCTCGCCGACTTTCACCTTCTGCTTTCGCTGCATACTGAAATTCTTTGTTATTGCGTGGTCGAATCTGCGTGTATTCGACGATCAATGACTCGAAATTCGGAATCGTATTTATACCTCTCGTAACAACAGCTAATTGTACGTCACGCCCGAAATGATGTGCGATCTTACGGATCAATTGTTTATCAGTTATCGTAGGCGTCAGTTGTCTACTTTCTAAAAGAATACGCTCGATATATTGAATAGAGCTTACTTGTCCGTGCCAGTCAAATCTCCCATACTCAAGGTGTTCTCTAATTTCGTCTTGACGTTCTTGCCCCCAGTATTTTTGCGTAAAGGCTTCCCTAAACTCTTCAAAGGTAGTTACCTGGTTCCTGATGACTCGCCACCAGATACCGGCGTCCATCTCGAGGTGTCTACCAATCCATTTGATACTGTCATTAGGATAATATGTCTCCTGTAGTTCCGATAGCTCCTTCAGGAATTACATCGGATATCTATCGGTCCCATTATACTTTAGATCGTGGTGTTGCGGTCCATTGATTCGGTTTCCGTTCCCACACTCACCTTCAATTAATTGTCTTTGCAGTCGTTCTTGTGTTTCTCTCATTTTTGCGATGTGGCACTTCAGTTCTTCAATGCGTACGGTTTTTTCTTTAGACGTTTCGTCCAATTTCTGTTCTGTTGAACGTTGTTTGTTATCGACTTCTTCAAGTTTCTGTTTCATGATGTCATTCGTGTGGCACTGCTCCTGCTGCTTCTGTTGTATTGTTTCATGAAGTTCGGCTGCTAACTCTTCCTGTTTTTTATTACTGTCTTTTATGTACATTTCTATTTTGTTGTGAATTCGTTTAATGCTTGTCTGAGTGCTCTGGATGGCTCCTTTCCACTCTTGGCGGTCTGTTTCACGTGCCTCCCGCATCTCTTCATGCTTCTTATCTGCGTCTTCCCGCAATTCTTTAATTGAGTCTTCTTGCTTCTTTTGCATTTCGTTAAACTTCTCCTCCCAGGTATGTCGGTATTCACGTAATTCCGACCGCATCTGCGCTATTTGTTCAGCTACCTGTTGTTTCATTTCTTCTTTGTTTTGGTCGAGCTTCTCGCTCTGTTTTTCTAGCTTCTCGTTTATTAATCTATTATTTTCACTTTGTTTATCGAATTTTTCATTGATTAATGCTATTAAGCCACCTTTAAGCTAGTCTCATACCCCCTCAGAAGCTACTCTCATCCCCCGCTCCCAGGGACAGATCCTAGTTATACCACTGGTGCGGTGAGTTTGTTTATTTGAATTTCATATTAGCGAAAAACATTTATGTATTACTTGAGATCATTTTTAAATTAACAACTTTCAAATAAAGTAAAGAATTATATTATGGCTTGTCGGCGTATAGCGCAGTAGGCGAGGGGGGATGAGTGGCTGACGGAGGAGATTTAGCGTAGACTTTTTACAGAATGTTCTTCAGTTTGTGGTAGTATTGTACTCGTTGATACGGTAATACGCGACAAGCGTCACGTAAGCAAGGTTTCTATTTATGCAATGATGTAACAATACATACTCTGTATAAGTAGAAGTAACCTGATATCCGTTGGGACAATGATCCGTTGCTTGTTATTTGTAAAAGCATTTTCACACATTATCAATGTTTTATGTGCAATCACTGATTTTTATTATTAATGTTCGTAAAACGTGAATATTTACTTAATAAAGTGGTGTTATTGGTTATAATCACAAAAAGAAATCACACTGTTGCAGACCACTATAGAAAAAATTTCCGATTTCCGATCTGATGATGAGCTGTGAAGCCTGAAAGCGCTAATCGGAAATTTTTGTCTATAGTGGTGTGCAACAGTGTTATTTCTGTTTTTTAAACTTGAATGTTAACGATAGATTTAATTAACCAAGCGGATGTTAAGCACGGGTATTAAATTATAGTGGTGTTAAAACAGAATATAACAAAACACAACAACAAATAAAAAGTAATGAAGACTACCTGAAGATCCGTAATAATAAAAAGTCCGGTTATTTAACTTCATTAACCACATGAATTAGCTGGATGCCTAGCGTAAATATACTAACCCTCCATTTCATTTCTAGTAAAATAAAAAAAAAACGCTTCATTTCGATACTGCGTTACTAGAGGTGGGCTAAACTGTTATTTTAAAATACTAGGTATGAAAATACCGATCCAAAAAAAATAACAGGTACAAATACCTGTTATTATATACATAACCTATATTATCCTTTGTAAGTAACTCGTTTTGAGTTTCCTGCAGGTCTCTTATGTAATATCTTCAAATAAATACACTCCAAGTAGGTTTATTTTCACCTAGATAAACCTATTAATATATTAATAAACCTACTTGCTGTGTATTTATTTGAAGATATTATATAACCTATACTATATAATTTCTTATAAGAAATAAATTGAAACTAAAAGTATTAACAGTGTTACTTTACACTGTGACTTTATTAAACTATTACTGTTTAAATGAAAATAAGAAACAAGAGAATTTATAGGCCTATCTCCCTTTGGGAATACCAATTTAAGTTTTCACTAGTAGTAAACAAACTAAAATTGGTTAGACAAATCAGTTGCGAAACTCGGGGCAATTAAACAATTTAGAGTAGGCCTACAGGTAATACCACGAAAAATAATGTGAAAAAACATCAGAAACGTATAATAAAAACATAACAGTAAGCCACAAGAGTGAATGAGAATAAACAAAATTTTACAAATAAAAATAAAAAAACAAATTGTAATAAAATAAATATAAATACATAAAAAAAAACTTATAAATAATAAGCAACCAAAAATTAAATTAAATGCATTACAGATATTTAAGGAACAGAACTAGATAAAGTGCATAAATGTCCATTACAACAATCTCATCATTTACGTGAGATGTGTAGTGAAGTTAAAATCACATTAATAAAAAGTATAATATAGCTTATCAACATCAGCCACTCTATAGGTTATAACTCAATATAATTAAATTCAACTATTTCACTAACGATCAGAACATAAAGTTTTTTTTGAGTAAAAACATAAAGTTTTACCAACCGATTTTAGTTACAAGTTGGTGACTAGTATAATATATAATTATTAGCATATAATCTGTATTATATAACTGCATATCACACGAGAATAAATGTAACAGCAGGATAAATTATTTCCTTTATTAAAAACAGCTCCGTCTCTTTGCGCAGAATGAAGTATACAGGACGAAAAAGTGGCTCATACTAGTTCTTACTCGAAATATGCTTGATACTACCTGTTCCTGAAATACTAGGTGTTCCTGAAATATTAGGTGTTACTAAAATACTACTGTTACTCTGGAAAGCGTTGTTCCTTGTGTATCGGTGATACCACTAGTATTTGAAATACCTAGTATTTTAAATACGCGTTACTGGCTGTTCCTTGCGTTCCAGCGATATTTTTGTACGCCTAGTATTTGGCCTTGGTTTACGTGATCTTGCGTACATTTTGTGTGCATGTGTCTGTGTGGGTGCGTAGGGGGTGTGCCTCGACTTGGAACAGCGAGGGCGGCGTGTCTCGACTCGGAACAGCGTCGCCGCGAATAACAGGTATTTCAACTTTTCAGTCACTGTTACATCCGTTCCAAAATACCTATTGCAGGTATATCGGCCCACCTCTATGCGTTACATTCCTGTGCTCCACTCGCTGTGTTGGAATTCTGTATAATTAGCGCATATGATAAATGGTTTTCACTAGGTCTAGAGTCACATTAATTATGTTTGGAATAACAGTGCTGATAGCCGGCTGTTTCATTAAACAGTTAACGATCGACATACCTTCCGTATTGATATCATAAACGTTAGAAGATTCTGAAAATGTGTTGGTATGGTCTGAATGTAATTAAGAAACTATGGACCAGATTGCCACGAAATTTTTTATTTCGTTTACAGTCACGAATCACACACAGACTTTCCATTTTATAATGCAGGCAACATTTTTTGGTAAAAAACTAGTTGACACCGACGCCGTGCCAACTGGTGTAAGACGCATGCTGCCAACTGCGCATGCGCGAATGCGATTCTAGCACCTAGTTAACCAAACGTACTGCAGTCAGATTGTCTCAATATTTCTGGTTCCTATTTTACAGTTACGCGATTTATCTTACATTTTGTCGCATTTTACAAATGAGACGTCCGACGCTATTAGTTGTACGTTATATACGTCACCATTACAAGTCAGCATTGGGTACTGTACGTATACGAGCTTTGCTGACGAGACGCCTGAGGAGCGGGGGGGTCTACTGAATGATGTGCGTGCTTGTGTTGGTGCGGTATTACTGTTTCTGAACACATTGTTCACACGTATTTAGTTGTAATGTTGTGTGCGTATTCGATTGAACGTTCGTACATTGTACGTAAGTGTAATTTACAGAATATTTTGTTAGTGTTTTTTTTTTATTCCCTACAAGAAATACCTTGTGAGAGACAGTCAAGTAATACCGAAACTTTGTTAAACGTATTTTAAATGTGTAGTATTACAGTGATGCGTGCAGTGGAATGGCATACGTCACCACATTCCTTGTTGAGCTGCAAAGGGGAACTGTTGATAGTAGAGGCCAGCATTTATAAAGTCAGTCTGGACAGGAGCGCCTGACTGGAGGTGCTAAAGATTGGAGGGGATCTGTGGGACGTCATCGTTAACGGGACTTATGTTTCGTTAATGGGAATAAGTATTTATTTAAATAAAGATTACATTGTTATTAATAAACACAAAGATATAATGGAATAACATTTTGAAACAAAATTAGGTAATATCAACAATACTAATAAATAATTTTACAGCGCTTAGTAAAAAGTACACTGATTGTAGACCTAAGGTTTGGCACTGAGGTAGAAGCTTGCCCGGTAACCTTAGCGACAGCATATGGGAAGTGCCGCTTTCTTCATCAGTACAACAGACATCATAGTGTTACGACAAATACAGGGCAAACATTTTCCTCAATATTCAATAATCAAATATGCCCAGCATCCATTCAGTCCTCTTAGCGTCCAATTACACGTTCACGTGTTATGATAAGTCGTATCTTGGGTTGTATGTTTCAACAAAAATCTAAACTTATGATGTGAAAATTTTTACAGTGAATGCGAGTATTGTTATATGTAAGTAATTAATAATCCTTAAAATTTCAGATCAACACAACTATTGAAGACAGTGCGCACTGCCCGACTGTCACATTTCAACTAGGCTGATCGCAAAGTTCGCCTTTTATCTTCAATATGGTTCTTGGATTTCGTTGTCCATGACGTGTCCGTTACTTAACTAAATATCACTATAGTATTGACGACTCGGAACACTTAAGTTTTTTATAAGTAAAAACGTAAAGTTTTAAATTACAGCCTAAACCGGCTTTCACCTTTAGAAGGCTTCATCAGAGGCTGCCATAGGTAGCGTTGTCCGTCTTGTTGTTGGCGACGGGATAGTTTTTCGAAAGATCGAAGCTGTGTGTGTGTGTGTGTGTGGTGAGATGTGTTCGAATAATGCGTGCGATTTGAATTGTGTCTGTTCGTTTAGGATGTCGCTTTTATTTGTTTTTGTGTGTTTGTATATTTCTAATTGTTCTAGAGTGTCTAGTTTTCGGCCTTTTGTGTGTACGTGTAGAATGTTCATGTTATTGTCGATGTTTTTATATGTGTGGTTTGCTTCAATGAGGTGGTTTGCAAAGGTAGATTCTGTAGTGGTGTGGAATGCTTTTGTGTGTTCAATGTATCTCTGTTTGAAGCTACGTCTGTCTGGCCTATGTAGAATTTATTGCAATTTGAGCAATTTAGCTTGTATACACCGGGTAGATCGAATTTGTTTTGTGCTTTGGGTAAGCGTTTTGTTAGTGTGTGTTCTGTTTTGTTAGTAGTTTTGTAAGCGATTCTGTATCCTGCTTTTTTGAATTTGTGGGCAATTTTTTCAGTTTGTTTGTTGATGTATGTTAGTGTTATGAATTTGTTGTTTTCTGTCTTTGTCTGTTGTTTGTTTTGTGTAGGAGTTTACTGACTATTGTTCTGTCATAACCGTTAGATTCTGCTAGATATTTTATCGTGTTTAGTTCGTCTTTGTAGTCTATTTCATCTAAGGGGATGTTGTTAAGTCTATGTATCATGGTTCTAAAAGCAGCTAGTTTGTGTTGTATTGGGTGATTGGAGGTGTTGTGTATTAGTGTGTCAGTTGTAGTTGGTTTCCTGTATATACTGAATTTGTGCCTGTGTTCTAGTTTTGTGCTGGAGAGGTCTAAGAAGTTTATGGTATTGTTGTGTTCGTATTTGGCAGTGAAGGTTATGTTTTTATGTATTTTGTTTATGTGCGTTAGTAACTGTTCACATTATCTTTTGTTTCCCATGTATAGTACTAGAATGTCATCAACGTATCTATGCCAATATAGTATTTTATGTGAGTGTCTGTCATTGTTTGTGAGTATTTTTGTTTTTTCTAAGTGTTGGAGGAAGACTTCTGCTAGAATGCTGGATATGGGGGAGCCCATGGGTAGGCCATCGTTCTGTGTGTAGTATTTATTGTTATAAGTAAAGTAGTTTTCAACAAACAAACTGAAAAAAATGCCCACAAATTCAAAAAAGCAGGATACAGAATCGCTTACAAAACTACTAACAAAACAGAACACACACTATCAAAACGCATGCCCAAAGCACAAAACAAATTCGATCTTCCCGGTGTATACAAGCTAAATTGCTCAAATTGCAATAAATTCTACATAGGCCAGACAGGACGTAGCTTCAAACAGAGATACATTGAACACACAAAAGCACTCCACACCACTACAGAATCTACCTTTGCAAACCACCTCATTGAAGCAAACCACACATATAAAAACATTGACAATAACATGAACATTCTACACGTACACACAAAAGGCCGAAAACTAGACACTCTAGAACAATTAGAAATATACAAACACACAAAAACAAATAAAAACGACATCCTAAACAAACAGACACAATTCAAATCGCACGCATTATTCGAACACATCTCACCACACACACACAGCTTCGATCTTTCGAAAAACTATCCCGTCGCCAACAACAAGACGGACAACGCTACCTATGGCAGCCTCTGATGAAGCCTTCTAAAGGTGAAAGCCGGTTTAGGCTGTAAGGTAAAACTTTACGTTTTTACTTATAAAAAACTTAGTGTTGCGAGTCGTCAATACTATAGTGATATTTAGTTCAATATGGTATCATACAACGTATTTGATTTAAACGAAAGCTGGTCGTTGAGCAAACATTCTTTATGGATTTTGGATGCTTTCAAATTCTTCTAACGTATCCGTAAAACGACCTTTGTTTCTAACGTGCATGGGTACCATATTTTCCACGAATCCATGCATATGGTTTGCTCTTTTGTCCCCCTTTTAATTGTGAAGGCGAGGTGGTCGACGATCTCCTTGCCCCGAGTACCAAAAAGCCTAGCTACGCCACTGGTAGTAAAGGTAAACTGATAGTATTTGCATTTGCATTATTTTATCATATCTGTCAATGATTGCCCTTTTTTAATAAATTTAATAAACACATTATTCAAATATACCTTATCCAGTAAATGTACTTACTGGAGACCCATCCAGTAAACAAAGTACTTAATGAATGCAAATGTGTAGATTTTTGTATGAAAACACATCCAGCAAATGTCTTACCGTAACAATATTTGTTAAGTCAAAAGTAAGAAATTATATATTATAATATTACCGGTATTTAGTTTGTATACATTTATTATTAATAAATGTAGACTATACAAAATGTAATATAAAAAATTTATAATGTAAAAATGTCCTAATAAACGTGCAAATTCCTTGTTGGTTTAAAGTGCATCGTCAAAACAATATCCTAAAGCACATAAAGTTAAACAAAGAATTACAGTAAAAGTAATAAAATAAATCACTTACCATTACAGGTTAATGGTTCCGTCTTCTATCAATAACACATAATATTTATTTTTAATATTTAATAAATATTTAAAACGAGACATTTTAAAAAGGAACTTTCCTGGTATTAATTGCTGCAAAGTGGATTATTAAATCAATACAATCTAAAGACGAAGCAATATCATTTTCAATTGAAAGTATCGGTAGATTTGATAGCCTGTCTTGAGATATTGTTGATCGTTGGTACGATTTAATCAATTTAAGCTTACTAAACGATCTTTCACAAGAAGACAAACACTAGTAATGTAAGAAAAATGTTTAAAGCTGTTGCTAGTGTTTTGTAGGCTTCTAATCTCATTGAAGAAATTTATTGTAACAGTCCTGAGGTGTAAAGTATTTTTGTTCTCCATTAACATTTTCCCTTTTAAATAAAAGTATGGCGTCTTTCAAGTCATTGAACTGTTTATGTCATGTGGATACAGTTTTCCAACCATTGTGCACTTAATATTGATTTGAGAAAGCTGTTCCTTAAAATGTACATCCCCATCATTTACGTACAAATTTACAGAGGAACCCAAAGCATTTTTCTAACTCTTTTATGTTAAGAGAAACGGCTTGAAATTTCAACTCACAAATTGTCCAAATTTCTATTAGAGAACGTCACATTTCTTGCCGAACGGTTAATGCAGAATCGTCTGCATACTGCCCTGGCATCATGCGCTTCCTTCTTGTCCTTTTTGTTATATTGACACTCCATTCATTACATACCTGCTCTGCCTTAGTAACGACATTGTCACACAGCTCATTCCTCCAAACTTTTAATTTGTCCGTTAGCGTCTCCAGACGTGCAATCCTTGAATAAAGCTTATTCCTTTGGTCTGCAAGATGGTCTGGATTTTGTCCATAGAAAAAAGAGTATCTGTCCAGAAAAAGAGCAAGGTCACAGAATTAAAGTTTTCTATCGCTATTAATGCTGCATCTTCCTTTGTATCAATTGTTTCAGTCGGTGTATCCCTCAGTTTCTCCAGTGCAGCGATCACTTCATCCAGCTGAGTGGATATTGCTTTCACTGCATCTGCCTTTGAATCCCACCTGGTATCACAATGTCCTTTTAGATTAATATTTATGAAGTTTTTATGAACACTCCATCTATGAGAGAAACAGGAAAAGAAAATGAATAGACATTCTACTGTCCCAAAAAATGTCATTGCCTGAACATTTACATGAGTTGCATGAACTCCAACCAAGTTAAGTGAATAGTTGTCACAGAGAAAAACACAGCTAGTGGATTCAAATCTAATATTTTCTTCTGATCTCCTGAATGGATACTAGTTATTGTTGCTTGATTGTCATACTACTGACCTCTGCAATGGCTAAGATTCAATCCATCTCTCTCAAGTTTACTTGTAATAGCTTCTGTGATCCCCTCCGCTGTTTTCACTTCTAAAGGAATACAATCTTTGAAGGTTTCCTTGATATCAACAGAATTGCGTATACAGTAGAACTCCATTTATCCTAACTCCAGTTAACCGAATCGCCAATTATCCGAACCGATATCAGGAAATGGCATGGAATAAAATTAATGGAATTTCCAGGATAGAACAAAATGGAATAAAACAACAAATCCAGGAAGAAAAAGAAGATGCAATGAACAAGAAGGAAGAATAAAAAAGAGCAAAAGAAAGTGTCGAAGAAAATGTAGCTGTATCAACTGAAGACATCCAGAAAATCATTGTACAAATTCCTGGCTGTTCCAAGTGTGACGTGGACGACATAAACGAGTGGTTGAAGCGCGACCCTAGACATCAAATTTTAGACGATGATGAAATTATCCAAAGTGTAACGATCAATCTCAGCAGGTGGACGAAGACGATGACATCGTTGCTTCCGTTGAACCGCAAAAGGAACATACGGCGAGTAAGGCATTCTGCAGGGGCAGCCTGAATGCGACCATGTGCAGCTTCTTTCTGTCAAGTGTTTACGGGACCTGGCTGCATGCAAACGAGTTTCTATGTCAAAACAATTAACATTGTTTGACATGTTCAACTGAAAAATCATAATTATGTGCGAGTATTATTTTACATTTTTTGTAATAAAAGTGAACGTTTTGCAAAATACGCGTGACCTGGTTTTCATTAAGATACTGTACTCAGGTAATCAAAATGAACAAGTGATTTTCCAGCAATTTCGCGTTTTCTTTCATAACATAACCTTTTTCTTATGTTTGTTCCAATTATCTGAATTTCTGCATATCTGAATTACGTCTGGGAATCATTAGTTCGAATAAATGGAGTTCTACTGTAATTTCAACAAATCTTATAATCTCAGCCATGTGTTCTACACGTGCAGCATCTGGTGTTGTGTCCAATATAATACTAAAGAACTTTGCCTTCTTACATGCAGTAATAATATATCTGCGCACTCTTTCTCCTAACAGGCTTATTATTTCATTTTGAATAGTTGGCGAAAGATACGATATACACCCAAATTTACGAGAGATTGAATCCAAATGAGATCTCATGACAGGGTAAAATTTATCCAAGTATTTTAAGAAGCCAGAAAGTTTCCAGGATTTGGATCGTTAGTAATTGACTCTCGATGTCCTCTCAGTGCCAGACTTTTTTGTGCAAGAGTTTGTACTGTGGCAATGACCCGTTCGAGGGTTTCTTTCCATGTCATAACTGCTTTACTCATTTGTTCCTGAACTATATCATCAATGTCACCCTTTGTTTAAAGAACGTTCCAATTCCTTTCATTCCAAAAACGCAGAGCGATGAGCAGGACTATTTTCATGATCTACAGAGATTTAACTTTCGCCACGAAAACCCATTTTTACTATTGAAATGGCTTCTTTGATAGTTTTTTTTTTGTGGAAATAAAGTGCAACAAAAGGAAAACAGATTTTTTAGTTGGAGAAAGACACATTCAAGCTTCATCTTAAGGAAAATGGCTGTCCTTGTTCTACAACTGACTTGTTCCTCTATTCACCATTATATCTAGGAAGGATTGAGATTTCTCACTTGGCCAAGCTCCCATATATTGTAGAGCAGCACCGGGAACATGGTCTACATTGTTGCTAGTAATGTTCTGTCCTTCGCCTGTAATTTCAAGACTCTATGGTGCAACACCATCCACGGTACTAAAACCAACTGACTCTTGTAACTGTACTTTGACACTTTCACAGTTTGAAGTATTCAGTCGTTAATTTTACTGTATTTATCAACAGCCTCGTCGCTAACAACATCCGTTTTATGATCGTAAGTTGATTACTTGTTAATTGTAATATTTTGACACTCAGGGTTCGATTTTCCTTGAATAAAAGACTTCATAAACTCTTTGGAACTTGTAGTTCTTAATCTTATATCAAGAAAATCTTATATTCCTGTAGTTCTTAAGGAATAGTTATATGAAAGAAACAAGTTGTTTGTAGTTTTATAAACTGAAAACAATTTTTTCAAGTCTATGCTCACTTTGCCGCCCGGGGCGGGTGCCCCCTTGGCCCCCTCTAGCTACGCCTCTGTTTACTACCGAACAAGGAATGTGGTGACATATGCCATTCCACTGCACGCATCACTGTACCGGTAATACTACACATTTAAAATACGTTTAACAGTTTCGGTATGACTTGACTCTCTCACTCGGTATTTCTTGTAGCGAATAAAAAAACACACTTTAACAAAATATTCAATAAATTACACTGACATATAATGTACGAACGCTCAATCTAATACACACAGAAAATTACAACTAAATACGTCTTCTGAACGTCCTAATAATACTCGACCATCACAAGCACGCACTATCATTCAGTATACCCCCCCTTCTCAGGCGTCTCTATAGCAAAGCTGGTGTGCGTCCCGACATAGTTTTTATAACAAAACTTGTTCAGCCAAACGTTTTGTTAGGAAAGAAATGAAATAATTCCATTATTTTTTATCTGAATTGGTATCACTGCCTTGTGAATTAAAAAGTTAATTTTCAATGTACAAGTACACATTTTTGTGGAATTTACAATATAAAATTTCAATCTGTTGCCACTGAAAATTTTAAAAACAATATTTTGGTTTCTTTTGTACTTACAAGAAATGGAAAACTTACTGTATATACCAAATTTCGACACCGCAACTCATCTCGTTCAGCAATAATTAATTATAAAAAAACTCATGCATATGGGAAACAGCACTTTTTGGCAAATGTTTATTGGACACTTTTCCTCCAGTTTAATGAGTAGAATCATTTCCCGTAGTTTGGCACCCTTTAGGAACACCCTATATAAGTTGTTGGTAGTAATAAAGTTAAAATCAAGGTAAATTTTGATAACACTTAAGCAGTAGATCTTCAATCAAATTATACTGTACTTGACTGTAAGGATAAAAAGGCTGAGCACCATTGGGCACTTACATCCATATGATAGTAGATTACTAATTCCTCTTGTTCTTTGAAATACCACTTGAGAAATACTTAGGCTTTTTAAATTCAGGGGGAGCTGAATAGAAGTATGACTGGCAAATTAGAACTATAACAGGGGTAAATTGTTAAGTATGACTGTCTGAATACATGAAGTGTTGTAGTGTTACTGAAGGATGATGCAGACACTGCTTTTTTTTTTAATGTTTTTGTTAAAAGAATATATGGGATGACTTTTGACTGATGATGCAGTCACTGTGTTCGTTTGATTGCACCTCTTATTGTTAGGAGAATTCAAAGGGATGATTTTTGACTTGACAGTTTACATGATGAAGAAAATGGCTCTCATCCTTAATCAACAAACCAAAAGCTCTAAAAGTAGGCATTACTGGCAATGAGACTTGCAACACGACAAGCCGCAGGTGTCTTTGGGGTATGATAAAATGAATAATAAATTAGTATAAAATTAAACAATCTAAAATAAAATGCTAAATAACTCTTTTCTGACAAAGTGTAGAAAAATGTTTGTTGTGTCAGACAATTCTTATAGGAGTAATGATTAAAGACAATTTGCTTAAAAACTGACTTTCACAGCTGTATTATTTAAAATTTTAGTTTGAAATCTGGTTTAAAACCAGTTTTTATACTAACAAAGATTTTTATTTTACAGCTCTACCACATGTATATTCACACACTTTTGCTTTTACCTAAACATCTATAAACACAAAAATTGCTGACTGCCATGATTTAATGATGGCTTTCGTGTCTAAAAGGAAGTGAGTAACAAAGTTTGGCGTTTTAGAATTACCAGTGCATTAGAATAATAATTGATTACACAAAATAAAAATTAATTTGTTATAACTAGGGAACGATTTTTAGGTAAATCAACATTTTTATATGTAATTAAATATTTTTTATAAATAGGGCATTAACACATATTTTTAATATTTTAATGTTGTTTTTTGGGAATAACCTCCATGTGCCATACACAGTGTTGCATAATAATGGTAACTTCTACGTGCTTCACTTTACATGAGATTGAGTCATTATATTTTAGTGTACTCAGTCAAGTGCTTGTTGTTCGTATATAAAACACGCATTTCCTAGTATTTTATATTTCTGCCCATGTAACTATCAAGCCAGACTAAATACTTGATAGGTATACTCGCTATGGCTATTACACATTGACAAAGTTCATGTTTAAGTAGCCTAAGTACTAAGTGTAAACATAGACAACATCTGTTTCCCTATTACCACAGGAAAGGTAAAGTAACACACTGGCAACTCAATAATACTCCTGGAAATTTTTTGTTAACAATTATGTATGTTTCCCACAATGAAGGGTTCATTTTGCAAGCGCTACACCAGCTAACTCGTAATTTGTTGTTACACACCAGTTCTCGTGTTACATGATAAAGAGTTCTTGTTGCATCGTGTACAGTGCTCACCAGAATGCTGAAGGTAAAATGTAGTGAACGTGCCCAGATACAGAAGTATGTTAAAGAATTTAAAAATATCTTCAGTGTAACTATCAGCCCTTGAATTCTAATGTGGACAGATTAGTATTAAATGGAAAGAAAGTGTTTGTTAAATATCCTACGAGAACTGATCTTTTCAAAAACAAAAATCCTAACCTTCCATTACCACCAGCACCCACTGTCAGTAAGTAGACATGAAAACGTAAGTGATGTTCCTGTTTTTACATACACCAGACTGACTTCACGTGACGTGGTATGGTCCTTTTCCCAACATCGAGCCAAAATTGGACGCCTTGTGATGGATAATCATAGCCCTATTGCCCAACCCATTAAAATCCTACCTTCAATAATATTTGATAGATAAATCAAAGAAAGATAAGTTCACCGCGTATATCTGTGAGGCAGAGAAATATATACAGAGTATGTGAAATGTTCTGTTTCATAAATTCAAAAACCAGTTCCTTAATTTCTATTAAAAAACAATCTTCATCACATTGGTTCCTTCAGATTCACATAAAAATTTCTACAAAATGCATGACTTTTAAAGGATTAAAAATTCAAAAATTATAAAGCTCTACGTGGTTCTACTAATTATCTAATTTTTATTCTAATTATTGTCTGATTGTATATTTTTATTTACCAGCAATGCTAAGACATTTCATTTCAATTGAGCTTTTAATACATGAAAACACTCAATAAGCGTAATCTCATTATCAAATAAACATTTACCTGATTTCTGATATTTCTCTGTATTAATTTAGCATGAACATTATTTACTGAAAAGGAAAAGGCGTCTCTGTATACATAAGGATTTTTGAGAAGATGCATTTTACAGTACTTCCCAACAAAAAAAAAATTACTGTTCTGCAATACAAAATTTTAGCACCATTAGTAGTCTGCTTAATTTATGATTATAAAATATCATCCTAAGTTAGGTAAGTTCCAGATGATCTTTGGGACAATCAACTATATTTTTAGTAAAAAGGTATGTCGAGATACAAAATTAAAGTTTTACAAAGCTATGGCAGTACTGTTGTAACAATAAAAAAAGATAGCCTAAATATATAAAATACATAAAATACCCTACCAGGACTTACCTGCACGCAATTACAACACTTACCTGTTATTGAAATTTTACCAGAAGACCAAGGTCGCCACGATTATTTTTTATAGGATAAAATATCGAAAACCTTTACACTCCACCCTAAATAAAACGGACAATTTAGCAATCTGACCCACCCAATTAATAACTCAGAAAGATTCCGGAACGTTAGACGAATTTTTAACACAGAAATGAGAAAATGGTAATGACGAAATAACTTAGACTAACACATTTTATCTGGAACTTAAATACTTTTAATTACTTGAAAATTAGTTTAAATATTTTGACAAGAACCCTATGACCAAAAATGAATTATACATTAGGTATTATATTTACATTGAACTATTAATGCATTAAGTGTTGTAGTTAAATATTCACTATAAAGCAGCCCATTCTGCCATTCACTCATTCACACCGTATAATATATATATTCCCCTTATTTTTTGCTCGAGTCTTAAGTTGAATAATATGTTCTGAAAATGGGTAATAGTTCGTGAATAATAATAATTAAAATTGAATAACCATGGTACGTTACGTAACACTTAGAGTCCCGTTCACCACGTGCTGATGGATAGATGCATCTGAATATTTGTCCGTTACGAACACTTATAACTTTCTTAGATCACTTCATTTACTACCATTCACAATGTCACTCCACTTATTCACACCGATTGCTCTTTTTTTTGCTGAAACTTAGTTTTTTGTAACCTCGAGTCTTGGCTAGCGTGCGGCCGCCGCCGCGGCCATATGTAGCCTGGGTATAGGCGGTAGGAAACTGCCGTTCACTGCCATCTGCTTTGCGTCATCGTTCATGTTTAATTTGCTGAGGCATATTCAGTTTATGCAGGGACTATAGCTGGTATATGTGTGGTACCAGAGGCTAATATTGACTTCGGCTCTGTTGATGTCATTTAAGTGGGCGTGGTCTAAACGACACTTCCGTAGTGAACCCAACGGAACGATGAAAATTTCGCTCTCTGGCCATCTTACTTTTTTGCCAACGCTTGGGTAGGCGCCCATGCTTGGTGTGCGCATGGGAGCGCAATGCCACACTCTCACATAGTTCTTGGAATTTTGGTGGAGGTGCAAATGCTCTGCCGCATTCCTCAACAACAACTGCGTCTTCTAGCGTTGTTTCACTGTTCTGTTACACTGACACATACGTTGCACAATGACAATCCGCCCAAAATGAAATAAATAAAAATATAAATATATGCCCCAAACGGTTAAAATAAAGACACACAAAATTTGACCCGCTACAATACCCCCTCGATGAGAATTCTGCTGTCCATGACAGAAGAAATCTCATCGATAACCCCGACGAGGATCGGTGAGGAACTGGTGCCAACAACCCCCTGGTTCTTAATCTGCACGGGTACACGACCCCCCTGGCTCAGTGACCATGGACTCATCTGAACGAGATCACTGGACTTCTCCGTAAGAGATCCCAACACCGAGAAATCGATCAGACTCGCACCACAGCCCACCTTGCCTTCTAACATGCTACCCCCAAAAATCCTCAATCCCTGGCTAAAATCGTTCCAGCTCCTCCGCCGATGTGGATCCCCTTTTTGCAAGCTGGGCTGCCTTTGGCAAATACTGGGCTCACACACTCTAACATTACATATTACCATAACACATAAGAATAAAACTTTCTTTTAAAATTTTTCAAAAATTTAAAAAATTCAAAATTCAAAAAATAATCGTTTATCAAAAAATTCTCTTCCTCTTTTTTCTAATTTTTTGTTTCAATGACCTAACCTAAACATTCCTATTAATACAAATACATCCTTACTCTAGCATGAGAACAATTTATAGCCTACCAATATAAAGCAATACAATAAAAGAAACATCATTAATACATACACAAGAAAATAATCATTACTCAACATATTCACTCGCTGGCAGGCGAAAAATAAAAAAAAAAATTTTTTTTTTTTTTTTCAAAAAAATTTAAAATTTTCAAAATTTTAAAATTCAAAAAAATTATTCATTAAATATTTATTAAATTTATTTATTAAATAACATCTATTAAAATTATTCAAATATTGGTTTGAATTAATTAAACAAACAAATCACAATTGGCTTCCTACTATACACAAGCGTAGTAGGTGTATGAACTCATCAGCTGATCATAACTAGGTCAAGTCCAAAACCCTTGACCTACATATGTTATGTATGATTTCTGAAAACACTTTAAATATCTGTAATATCCTACCTTGAAATACAAAACATAATAACATAATATATTTATAATAAACAAAATATTAATATAATCAATCATCAACTTGACATTTAAATTATTTAAAACAAACAATTCTTAACTTTACATTATTTTCAAATTTTATCAAAATTCTGTCACTGGTTAAAAAAATAAACAATTGTATATTCTTTATCATGAATCTCTCTGCCTTTTCAACAATCTTACCTTAATATACTGTGGGTGATGTAAATTATTTATTCTCGTTTTTCTGTATGAGATTTCTATACATATATAAACTTTCTCCCCCTGACTCTAATATTTATCAACTGCAACTCCCAAGACACCCAACTCTATCAAAAATATCTACTAATCAGGACATTCTAAACCCCAACTTATCATTTAACACAATTCGCCGCCTTCTCCCCATATATAAAAAAAAATACTCTCTAACCCTTTGTACATAGGATACGTGTTTCCTTCCCAAAACTCATTCCCTTATGTTGGTCCCTGGACTCCCCCTAGGTAACCCTTTCCGGCGCCAATCGGTCCCTATCCCGTCCCAACCCTTGTTGCGGACTCCCCAAATACACTACCCCCTAATACAAAATTGCCATCCCCAAAAATCTCAATCTCATTTCATTACTACAAATACACAAAATAACCTCATTAACTATAAAAACAACCATATATCATTCAAAATCTACATAAAGTCTCCATTACCACTGTGTCAACATCTATATTTCACAAAATCCTGTTATATCACATCAACTCAAAAACAGCATTACATTATATTCATCTCCATCATTTCACATTCAACTTTTAATTCAACTTGGACAGGTCTACATGTCCCATAAAACACTTATCACCCATGAATTATCTTTTATTAATTTGCATACTCTTTTTATCTTTACTTCAAAATATCTGTAGTACACTAAACATTAATTACTTGTAACATTTATAAACCAATATACCAGTGACATGGTATTGTTGATCAGCTGATATCCTAACATAATTAAAACACCATGGATACCTTTCAAAATTGAACAGTTACATGTAATACATTATCAACACTTACTTCTATTATGTTGATTGCCTGCCAGGCGTCTAATGATTGGCTTAGAAAAGAAATTACACACATAATGAAAATACATTTTATCAACAACTATATCTAACACACAACAATAAAATGATTGCACAAATAGCAATAAACCTGGATTATTAGCATACATCAAACAAACAATTCTCTTTTAAATAATTTATATAAAAATTTATAAACATTATTATTTAAAATTTTTCATTAACTCTTTTTATTTATCATCATGATGAATTTATCCTGTGTGTAATCAGATTTTCAAAAATTCTAAATTTATTATTAATACATATTTTTAATCATTATGTTCCACAAAATAAACCATTTAACATTTATTTACTTATTAATTATTATTAAATCAAAATCTCACCAAACAATTTAATTACCTTATAAAATTCAAACACATAATATTCAATCACACTATCTACACATCTCCACTTATTTAATTCAATTTATTATTAAAATTAAATATTCATTTGATTATTAAAATAACATATCTCAATTATTATCAACATTCTACAAATCATTAACTATTGTCTTCGTAATTATTTTGTTATTTAATTAGAGTGCAAAAATATTAATAATATTATTATTATTAATACAACATTTTCTAAAATATATACACATTACATTTCACAATACACACAAATGAATTCAATATTATTTACAAAATATACGTCAAAACTGTTCAAGTGTATCTCACTTCAGATGTCCAAATCAGCAAGGTCATTACCAGAATTTACAGTATCTAACAAGGTCTATACACTGATATTCTAGTTCAGCCACCATCGTCAAAAATTAATCTTGGTTCTAAATAACACTTTTCAATTGTATTGACACACATATTGTTGTCTTGTGTGTCATAACCAAACAATTTCAATTTATCTGTTATACCATAATAATCATTCACCAAGTCTGCGTTAAGTATTTCTGTTAACTCTCCGTCAGTAAATATTTCCAATATCGGGTTAGTTACTTTTGTATTATCAATTACATCATTCGGGTTTAAATATACTTCTAATATTTCTTTCAACTCCTCATAATCTCTCTTTAATTCATATAACTCTATCTCTCTCTCAACACACAATTCTCTATTTAAATCACTCTCATCATAACACCATCTCATACTTATAAAATCATTCCGCACAGAGGGTATAAACTTATACAAATAAACTAAACTCAAATCTTCTACTAACACGGGACTCTTGCCCTTCAAAAACTCTTGTGACCACATTAAATCATCGTAAATAATAAAAGGAAAATTTCCCCTCTGTCCCCACTCTACTACAACATTATTTTTTCTCTCTCTCTCTAACTCACTGACACACATTAACATCTCATAATCACTGCATTCTATACTTTCATTAGTACTATTTGTTATTATATTTTCATCATTTGCTTCTACCTTATTCTTCACCCCCACTATACTCTCAAAATTGTCTACTATTTCGTCATTTTTACATTTTGTCATATTTAAAACATTGTCACCTAATTTCTCAGCCTTCTGTTCTAACTTATTTAAACTGTTTTTTATTGTTTCGTTAGTGCTTTCTATACATTTATTCATTTCTTGTATTTCATTTTTTAACTCATTATTCAGATTTTTTAGTTCATTAAATTTAGCGTCAGAATCATTCTTCAGTTCATTATATTTAATATTTGTATCCCTCTTCATTTCTTTATTTTGTTCTAAAATTAATTGTAACATACTCATTACATCACTATTCTCAAATTGATTATTTTCCATTTTTGTAATTTTTACTTTATCTCTGTAAATCGCAATGATACAAACCTAACCTACATGCGTAATTATATACGATACATCGTTTTTATAAATTCGTCATTACCACATCCTATTTTCTGTGTATTAAAATAGGTCTATCTCGTATAAAATTATAATTAAACGAAAATCCTGGCAGCGCGTCGCCATTTGTAACAATAAAAAAAGATAGCCTAAATATATAAAATACATAAAATACCCTACCAGGACTTACCTGCACGCAATTACAACACTTACCTGTTATTGAAATTTTACCAGAAGACCAAGGTCGCCACGATTATTTTTTATAGGATAAAATATCGAAAACCTTTACACTCCACCCTAAATAAAACGGACAATTTAGCAATCTGACCCACCCAATTAATAACTCAGAAAGATTCCGGAACGTTAGACGAATTTTTAACACAGAAATGAGAAAATGGTAATGACGAAATAACTTAGACTAACACATTTTATCTGGAACTTAAATACTTTTAATTACTTGAAAATTAGTTTAAATATTTTGACAAGAACCCTATGACCAAAAATGAATTATACATTAGGTATTATATTTACATTGAACTATTAATGCATTAAGTGTTGTAGTTAAATATTCACTATAAAGCAGCCCATTCTGCCATTCACTCATTCACACCGTATAATATATATATTCCCCTTATTTTTTGCTCGAGTCTTAAGTTGAATAATATGTTCTGAAAATGGATAATAGTTCGTGAATAATAATAATTAAAATTGAATAACCATGGTACGTTACGTAACACTTAGAGTCCCGTTCACCACGTGCTGATGGATAGATGCATCTGAATATTTGTCCGTTACGAACACTTATAACTTTCTTAGATCACTTCATTTACTACCATTCACAATGTCACTCCACTTATTCACACCGATGCTCTTTTTTTTGCTGAAACTTAGTTTTTTGTAACCTCGAGTCTTGGCTAGCGTGCGGCCGCCGCCGCGGCCATATGTAGCCTGGGTATAGGCGGTAGGAAACTGCCGTTCACTGCCATCTGCTTTGCGTCGTCGTTCATGTTTAATTTGCTGAGGCATATTCAGTTTATGCAGGGACTATAGCTGGTATATGTGTGGTACCAGAGGCTAATATTGACTTCGGCTCTGTTGATGTCATTTAAGTGGGCGTGGTCTAAACGACACTTCCGTAGTGAACCCAACGGAACGATGAAAATTTCGCTCTCTGGCCATCTTACTTTTTTGCCAACGCTTGGGTAGGCGCCCATGCTTGGTGTGCGCATGGGAGCGCAATGCCACACTCTCACATAGTTCTTGGAATTTTGGTGGAGGTGCAAATGCTCTGCCGCATTCCTCAACAACAACTGCGTCTTCTAGCGTTGTTTCACTGTTCTGTTACACTGACACATACGTTGCACAATGACAATCCGCCCAAAATGAAATAAATAAAAATATAAATATATGCCCCAAACGGTTAAAATAAAGACACACAAAATTTGACCCGCTACACTGTCCTACGGGTGTTAATTATGGACAACAACCAAGAAACAAGACTGTAAAATACAGGCCTCAGAAATAGGGTTCTTAAGAGTAGTTAAAAGGTGTTCTAAACTTGACTGGATAAAGAACGAGGTCACAAGAGAAGCGTAACAAGTTTTTAACTTGAATGAATAATTAGATGATTACAAACAACGGTAGAAAGAACACAAACGGTCTGGAAATACAAACCTATAGGACACAGGTGTGTGGGTAGGCCCAGGAAGAAATGGCTGGAGGATCTCTGAAGGCGGCAGGCAGCATCTTGCCTATTCCATGTTGTAAAGATGATGACGATGATGAAAATATCATCCTAAAATTTCATTTTGGTGTTGCTCACTTTACCAGGAAATTTTATTCAATACTAAATTCAATTTACAAAATTTTGTTTTGGTCCACTGCCTTGATTTACAACAAACATACTAATTAACAATGTTTCTTGAACATCTGCAGTCCAGTTTCCTTTAAAAATCAATCAACTACTGTCAACTAATATGTAATAATTACTCTCAAATTGTGAATTACAATTCTAAGCTATGGTTTGCACTGCAGAACATTAATATTCATGATATTTTTTACTGATATTGGCAGAGATTTACTATATATGAAAAGGTAAAATGAGGTACGCAAGACAGATTTTACTGTACATAAAATAATATTTTACAAACCTACTTTACAAATTTTATATGGATTAAAAAAAAACATGCTACAAATTAACATAAAAACTAAAAATACAAAATTAGTTAAATGCTGAAAACTAATACTTGTTTCACTAATGTCAATGTAATGGCAGATTGATTTTAATCATATATGAGGCACACCATGAAAACATGTCTTAAGCAACTAATTAAGCATTTTTCCCAGAACATTTAGCAACTGGCAAGTATGACATCTGTAGTGCTATAGTTGCCAAAGCATTGTTAGCTACACTGTTTCCTTTACAACATCCTTCTTCAAGCATTTTCCGCAGACGACTTAATGTCTTCAAGCACACAGTAACACAACATGGAGTTGTTTTATTTACAGGTGGACATGTGCACTTATTTGATTTGCATTTTGTATCACATCCTTCACTTTTACCACTTCGTGTAGAACTATCACTCATTATATCAGCCTGACCTTCGAAATCATGTTTATGTATTTCTTTTGGCTGCTTTACTGATGTTTTGTTATCTGAAATAATCTGTTCATTTTCTTGGCTGAGATTTAAATTGTTTTCTAACATCTTTGTTTTACCACTGTAATCATTAATAAATTCATCTTGGTCAGTATTCCAGTTCTCCCATTCTTTTGGGAATTTAGTTTCATAATCTGAAGTGTTCATTAAGTTGACAGCATCATGTAGAATGTCATTATTGTTTTCTAATCCCTTCCATATTTCAGTCATTTCTATTTCACTGTTTTCCTGTGTTTCATCAAGAGAACTATCATTACTACCAAACCTTGCAGAATCAATACTGTCTCTGTTAGAATCACTGTTTGTCCATTCCGGAGAATTAGACTCATAATTGTTAGGTATACAATCATGGCAAGCAGGTTCATTGCTTTTACAGAAACATGGTTCACATTTACAGATTTCAGCATTAGATGCCAATTCTTTAAGAATATTGCTTTTCTTTGGTGTGTCATCTTTACTTTCTGCTACTCCACATGTGCTAGTATTATTTTTTGAAGAAGACTGTAGTTCTTGCCACTGCAAATCTAAAATATCCAACTGAGGGCTTACAATAATTTCACCTAAAGAATTCACATCCATCCAGTCATTAGGTTTAGGTATATCCATTATCATTTTATCTGGATCTAAAGACTCTCCAGTTTCATCCAATGGATTCGCCTCTCTACCTGACTTTAAACCATTACTGTCTGAACTTACATTTTCCATGTCTTTGGCCAATTCTGCTGTACCAGTGTTCACAATTCCAGACGGCGTTTCAGCACTGCTACCGTCATTACAGTCAGTATGTAATAAATCTTCACCAAGTAATATGTCACTTAATGTTTTTTCTATAATCCCTGTTAAGCGGAAAGTGTTTTCTGGACTTTTTGAATCACTAAGACACTTTTCTAAATCCATATCAGATTCACATTGCCTGGTATCAACCTCATGCAATGACTCGTTCAACTGGGACACCTGGCATTTAACGTTTTCATCTGTCACTAATTGTTCTTTATTAAGAGACAGCATGTTAATAGGTATTTCTGAAGTCACATGGCCATCCTTACTACCTTTTTCACTGCTTTGAATAAACTGAGCAGAAAGTAAATTCTTATCGTTGTTGTCATGAGCTAACGGTTCAAAATCTTTTACTGTCACTGGTATGTTACCTGTAACACAAATACATGTGTTGAATGACACTGCTGACAATATGCTAAGTTACATAAGTTAAGTTACACTGTTACTGTGTTTGTGTGTGCATATATACATATAGTCTGGATTTAAAACCTTATGTTACTACAAATATTAAAAACATAAAGCGGAAATATCATATGATCACAATTTTATTCTTGGCATAATTAAAATAATTTTGTATAAAACAAATTTTAATTGTATTAGGACTGACTAACTAACTACAAAAATGCTGTTATCTGTAGTTTACAACTACATTTATAGATATTTGGCTTTAAAAATATAATGCTGTGTTGAAGGAATCTATGTAGTAGCTTTCTTTTGTCTGGCCTACGTATAATTTATTGCAATCAGGTTATTTTATTTTGTTTATTCCATTTTTAATGGACAAAATAGGTTTTCTAGCCTACACATTTTTGTTTAGAGAGATTACAATTGTTTTGTACATAGTTTAAAGAGATTCTAAGCAATCAGTATATTAAGGAATTAAAAGGTGCCATTTTATATTGGGGTGGATGGTTAGAATTGTCTGGAATTATTTAAATTAGTTTGAGATTTTCTATATACTGATTACTGAAAACTTGTTTCATTTCTGATTATGCTTATGACTAAGTAATTTAATTTATTATTACATTCTACTTCTAATGAGAATTTTAATTTTATTATGTAAATTGTTTATAGAGTTTAATATATTAGAAATGTTTATACTATTACTTTCGGATACAGAGGGTCATCAAAGGGTCTAAAACAACAACTTAATGGGTTGTTCAATTTTATTATATTTATTATTTCTTCATTGAGTTTTGTAGAAATATTCCCAATATGATACTGAAGATTGGGGCTTCCACTGCTTCCATTGTTTGGTGATATAGTTTGTTTTTATGTCAAAAATAATTCTGATTTAAAATAATTTTTAAATGACAAAGATACAAAGAAAGAAATATTATCAAACAAATAGCAATAAATAATGGATGCAAAATAAAACTATTGATAATTTAGAAACTAAAATAAAATATAAACTTACTAAACAAATACCTAATAAACCTACATCTAAAAATGCAGCTATTAATGATTATATAAAATATACAACCTTTATTTACAGTAAAGCCCCGATTATCCGCGAGTGCCGCGAAAAATTTTTTTAATTACGAACCTAAAAAAAAAAACAATTTTAATCCAAGCCAACAACAGGGAAAATACAATAGGCCCTACAGTGGGAAGGTCGAAAATTTCTGACTGGTTTATTGTGCATCGTAATCCTATAGACCTTCTCGGAATTTTGTTTTGGCTCTTGCTCTTTTGTTTTGGTCAAGTTCACTAACCTTCCCCCTCTACGTACATATTGTCTCAGTCTGCCAGTGGTGTCAATTGTCAGCAAGCGTGCTTAGTGATCAGTCGTGATCAGTTCATTAGTTCATGAAATTAATAATGGCTGAAAAACGAAAGAAGGTTGTGTTAACGATTGCACAAAAACTTGAAATGATTTCTAAAATAGAAAATGGTGCTTCAAGGAAGCAGATGTGTTTGAATTACGGGATCGGGGAAACAACAGTGCGAGACGTTTTAAAGCAAAAAGACAAACTGTTAGCCTTTGCATCAGTGTCGGACAGTGCTTCTGGGATGAAAAAACGAAAAACAAAGAAGAAATCCACCTATAATGAACTTGACTCGGCATTAGCGGAATGGTTAGCTCAGGTGCGAAGTGAGGGCACCCCCGTGTCTGGTCCTACCATTGCAGCTAAAGCAAAAATCTTTTTTGTTTGTTAGGCCTGGAAGGAAATTTTGATGCGTCGTCCGGTTGGTTACATCGTTTTAAGAAACGTCATGGAACTAGAGAGATTGGTCTACACAGAGAGAAGCTGAGTGGTGATCAACAAACAGCTGATGATTTTCAACGTGATTTTGAAGAGTTTGTGTTGTCTGAAGATCTGTCATATGAACAAATTTATAACGCTGATGAATCAGGGCTTTTCTGGAAGTGTCTTCCCACTCGTACTTCAGCATTTGAAAGTGAACATCAAGCGGCAGGTCACAAAAGTAGCAAGGAAAGAATTACAATCTTGCCATGCAGCAACGCTGCGGGTAGTCACAAACTTAGGCTTCTTGTAATCGGTAAATCTAAGAAACCGAGGTCTTTTAAGGGGACAAGAGCAGAAAATTTACCAGTTGATTATTTCAACCAAAAACAAGGTTGGATGAACCAGCAGATTTTTCAAGAATGGTTTGAAAACATTTTTGTGCCTCAAGTACGTAAACATCTTGACTCAAAAAATTTGCCAAAGAAGGCTGTTTTGTTAATTGACAATGCGCCTTCACCCCCAGCTACATGTGTGCTTAAATCTTCTGACGGGCAAATCTTCGCAAAGTTTTTGCCCCCAAATGTTACTGCGCTGATACAACCTATGGACCAGGGAGTCATTGCAACCATGAAGAGAACATACAGAACAAAGTTGTTACTGTCAAAAATCGAAGAAGGCTGCGATCTCAAAGAATTTTGGAAGAATTATACAATTTTGGATAGCATTTACGATATTGCGTCTGCATGGGATTACATCAAACCCTCAACCCTTGTTAAATCATGGAGAAAACTCTTTCCGAGTATCGAAAAAAATGTCAACCAAAACATTTTTGTGAAGAAGAGGATGAAGTCATGCCGACCGCTACACTTGTTGACCTAGTGACATCCGTTCCAGGAGGTGAGAATGTCGACAAAGAGAACATAGAAGAGTGGCTGGAATGCGACGCAAGTGAGCCGGGGTTTGAACGACTGACTGACGTAGAGATAACGAACAAAGCAATGGGAGTGAACGAGAATGAAGAAGAACAAAGTGAAAGTGAAGAAGACGAGGCGCCTGCGCGGATGACACACGACACTGCTTTGCAGCACGTAGACGGATTGCTTCAATATTTAGAGGAACAAGACGACGATGCACATCTGGCAGAAAAACTCATGTTAAGGAAAGTACAATCTAGAATAAAGAAAAGGTGTTTCCAAAGCAAGAAGCAAAAACGAGTGACTGATTTTTTTAAAAAGGCATAACTGAACACTTTTTGTTAACAGTACAGTATTGTTTTTTGTTTACTGTTCTTTATTTTAGTGATTTAGACGTAGAGCAAAGGTTTCTGCTGTACTGTACATATTTTAAAAGTTTTACATATTATGTTTTTTGTACAATAAAACATAGTTTTTATGCTGAAATATTTTTTTCGTGTTTACACCTCATTTTTAGTCTTTTTTCGGGTTATCCACGATTTTCACTATCCGCGGTGCCCTTGCCACCCAATTCCGCGGATAATCGGGGCTTTACTGTATTATGGAAATACAACTCAGAAAACTAAATAAACTATTAACAGATCCAAATTTACAAATATCTTCTAACATATATTTCTTAATAATATATTTCTTAATAAAATAAAACCTAAAACTAAATAATAAAAAAACCTAAAATACCCTATAAATAACTATCAATATCCAGACATTCAAAATTTTAATAAAAAGCATATCTAAAGATCACAAAATGAATACTGTATTTGAGAAAATCTCAATATAGACAAACACAATAATAATAATTTGCTAATTAAAGAACAAACTCAACTAAAAATAAAACAACATGATTTATTTAAAAATACAAATTTATCAAATAAATAAAATATAAACATTAAAAATTTTTACATAACTGTCAAAACATGTAACATTTTTACTTAACCAAACAGTATATTTTCGAAAAATTAAATCAAAATAAAATTACTTATTTGTTCATTTATGTTGAAACCTCTGAAAATACGGATTACTCTCTGAAATGTACAGTGTGCATAGCACGATTTTTTTTAATACACTTGCAAAATAAATAATTATTTTATGATATAATATACAGTACACAAATACTGCCAGAAACTCGAACCATCAAGAGTTACAAAGAAAAGATAATGTAGATTTCTAGAAGCAAGTTTAAATTAAAATATAAATGTTAAATTCTAGTTTAAATAATTATAAGAGATTTCATTATTTGTTTGTTAAAATAAATGCCACTACAACAGCTTAAAAATAAAATTTAAATTTAAATGAGTACAATTTGCTTTAATAATGTTGGGTAACAACACAATGCGTGCGTGCGTGCGCGTGTGCGTGTGTGTGTATGTGTGATTAACTATACATCATGTAAAATTTTTTACATGTAATTATTTTTTTAAATGTGCTAAGTTTACATAATAAATGCAGGATATATAAGGCAAGTACCTTTTAGTTTCTAACTCTACTGCACAAAAAGTACAAATGATCAATAGTGCTTATTATGTCCATTGTAATATAAGTACCATTTACAGCAATGTCAGGGTACTCTGTTTTTGACAACAAATTTTGGCGAAGAGGTTGTCTATTCTATGCTCTGTGGTATTCAAAACATCAGATAGCTTTAAATATTTATATGACACTATTCATATAATTTTATACATTATATTCATGTAACAGTTTCCTATGTGTTGTTCTAACTTTCCAGTAGTGAATGAACAATATTTTTATCAAAAGTTTCAAAAGAATGGGTTACAATAAAGTAATTCAATCAGTAACAAGATGATTATCAATTTACTTAACTATCTTTATAACCAGTTATGGTTCCAATCAAAAAGTTATAAAGAATCTATGAGGATCATTATGTAAGAACATAAGAACAATGCACAAGTTGGCAACACTGAAGTGTGGATGATGCAATTCTAGTGAAAGTTTATGTCCACTGAGCACCTGAGGGAAGCAGCATGTTTAATAAATAGAGTATGCCATTTTGAATTGACAAACATTAAAATATCATCTGCAGGTTGTTCACATACTGTAATTGTTGAAGATCACATACTTTACATCAAGATTAAAACATTACATGCCAAAAACCAAACCCAAACAAAAAATAGGATGCTTTATGTGAAGGTTGTGGTGAGAACCCAGTTGACTGTAGAAGTTTCCTACTGGACATCTCATTTTTGTGAATAATGTACCAGCATAAGCAATGATCCACGGTCAGAGAGGCTGAGAAGCTCAACCTCAATGAAAAACTTGTGGCAAACTATACTGAAGGAGATAGTCAAGGAACTTGTAAGGGAATTTCACAAGCTACCTTATTGTAAATTGCAAAAGCCAATGCATAAACCCGACCTGATTTGCTCAGAGGCTGCTCATTTTGCACAACAATGCACGTCAAGATTGTGACAAATTTGTTGAATAAATACTAGCGGGAAGTTTTATCTCATCCATGATACAGTTCAGACATGAGTCCACAAAACTTTGACTTTTCTCTGAACTGAAAGAGCCCATGTGTGGACATCATTTTCCCTCAGAAGAACTTTCTGCAGCAGTTACATCAGCCATTCAAGGACTAAATGACAGTGATAACCTCAATGAAACAGCAAATCTTTCGAAACATTCGAATGTAGCCACTACCACGAGTGGCAGATGGACTAGATAAAAAGACAGTAACGAGATACTGCTTGAACTACACTTGTAGCGTGTCAATTTTGGGTCATTTCATTTTTTACAGTATGGGGTATTACATTTTATTTATTTCATTTTGTGCGGGAGTCTTATAAGAACTTGTGAAATTGGATTATGCGACGTTATTTCGGTTGCGAAAGAACACGTGTAGACTGAACAGTTTGGGACAAAGGCAAGACTCAATAATGTGGTGCAATCAGCAAGCAAAGAATTTACCACCCTAGATTTTCCAAGAACTATGCGAGAGTGTGGCAGTGCGCACCTATGCGTACACCAAGCATGGGCGCCAACCCACGCGCTGGTAAAAACTCAAGATGGCCAAAGCGCAAGAGTATTCATCGTCTTTTCAAAGATCTTCCGGACATGAAAACTTAAGGTCCGCCCATCTCGTGACGTTAGCCAGTGCCACACAAATATATGCTATCATAGACTGACAAACTTTTACATGGATTAAATAGGACTCCCAAACGACAACGAAACCACAGGCATTGGTTTCCACCTACAACGACGAAGTTCAGTTAGCGGTGAACGCCTTGTCGCTCTGCGCAGTTTTAGCCTAGCAACAGTACCTACAGGTACAGAGCCAAGTGAGCTCTTCTCAAAAATGTTATAATTTCAAGTAAAAAAATGATTTATCAACCGTAATTTAACAGTGAAGTGAAACTATAGTCTACCAAGAACACCAACAAATTAATTTCGGACACACTACCAAATAAAAAAATGAAATAACGCGTTTCGGGTGATCACCACGTGCTACGGTAGAGAAGGGTATTTTATTTTAAAATGTGTTAAGGGGTTTTTCTTTTAAATATGCAGGTGTGAATGCAAGCGTGGGCAAAGCTGGGCTGTTTCTGTTTGTGTTTTATAATTGTGTTTGTGTTGTAGAAAAGATAAGGTAAGCTATAGTTGGTAAGTTACGTTACAAGATGCACGAGTTGCACAATATTTGATTACATGTAAATCTATTTGCCAAACAATAATTTCAACATTTGAGTATTAAAATTATCAATTCTCTTCATAACGATGTGTAGAGTTAGTTATTTCAAGAACCTTTGAAACACATGTTTGTATCTAGCGTTCGTCCGAAAGGATCCTGGCCCAGACAAAACGAAACCTTCCAGGTAGGTGGAAGTTAATGTATTATATTATATTAAATATATATTTAAGCGTTTTATTTAACGTCTCAATGGCTTCCGATACAGGGACAGTTTATTAATTAAAATATTAAAGACCGTACCTACAGTAAAGATACAAACATGTGTTTTAGGTTAGCATAGCAAAATAACATTACATTACAAAATTTAATTAATTACATTATTTATTTAAGTAATTTATTTAATCAATTTATTTAATTTAAGTTAACCAATAATACAAAATGTCAGATAACGAAAATAACGTACATGAAATGACGAGTGTCGAAGTTTTCGACGACTCAAACATTAGTAACTCTGAAGCACACTCGACTCCAAGTGTGAGTCAGAATGAAACAGAAATAAGTGAAACAGAATCAAGAATTATGGATGAAGGAATTCATTCAACGCCAATACAGAATAAAAACTCAGATAACAATAATATGATGAAATATTTATGTAGCATGGTATGTAGTATGAAAGAGAGTTCAGACAAGCAGCAGGCGATGTTAGAGTTAAAATTCAGTGAACAGAAGAGTGATTCTGACGCTAAATTTAATATGTTAAAAAATCAGAATAATGAGTTGAAACATGAGATGCAGGAATTAAATAAATGTTTAGAAAGTACTAATGAAACAATAAGAACCAGCTTGAATAAATTAGAACAGAGTGTTGAGCGAATGGTACATGTGACGAGTACAGATGTGAAAAATAAAACAAATGAAAATTGTAGTGACAAATGTAAGAATATGATACCAGATAAAGAGTTAACTACTAATAACAATAATGTTGAATATAACGAATGTAATATTGAGAATAATAATGTGTTTGAAGAATTGGTATCAGAAAGTGATACGGTGAAACTAAATAATGAAAGTACTGATGAGTTTGTGGAATGTGATTATGAGATGTTAAGGTGTGTTAGTGAGTTAGAGAGAGAGAGGAAAAATAATGTTGTAGTAGAGTGGGGACAGAGGGGAAATTTTCCCTTTATTATTTATGATGTTTATGATGATGATTTAATGTGGTCACAAGTGCTGTTGAAGGGCAAGAGTCCCGTATTGATAGATGAATTGAGGTGTTTATTTTTGTTGAGTAATTGTGTACCCTCTGTCCGGAATAATTGTGAGAGTGAGGGGTGGTGTTATGAAGAGAGAGAATTAAACAGAGAATTGTATGGGGAGAAAGTAACGGAATTGTATTTTTTAAATAGAAAGTATGAAGAATGGAATGAAAGTTTAAAAATATATTTGAGTAATAATGATTATAATGATTTGACTAAAGTAATTGACCCGATCACGAATGTATTTACCAACGGAGACTTAACAAAATTACCTAATGTAGACTGGTGTATTGAGTATATTGGTATGATGAATGGGTTTAGTTTGTATGGTTACAACACACAAAACAGTCATTTGTGTAGTGATAAAATTGAACGATGTTATATACAAACAAGACTTATTTTTGACGATGGAGGGTAGACTATTAAAACAATAAAAGACAGTATAAACATTGTGTTTTATGGGTTTTTTGACATGGCAAATTTGGACAAATGAAGTGCGGAAAAAACTGAACAATAAATAACAAGAGTTGTAAATAAAATATAGCGAATTTATGTGTGTGCATTGTGGAATGTTAAGTAAATAATGTGTGTATGATGATTGTTGTAATAATAATATAAATATTTTACAATTTAAATAAATATCAGAATTAATTTTGAAAACAGTAATTGATTAATTGGACTTGTTTCGATAACTATATAATTTATTCTTCGTATTGTTTAAGATAATATTTGGTTGTTGTTTAAGACCTGAAGATGTCAGTAATGACGAAAAGCTTTGTCTAAATAATAAAAACAATTATAGCAGTTTAGCAATTTTATAAAAGAAAAATATATAATTTATATTGTTGGTAAAACAATTTGATACATGTTAAATATTTTGATTGATTATTTAAAGGTTATATAATTGAATTTTTGTGGGAAGTCAAATAGTTTTATGAGATGAATTTTGTAATTAAAGGCATTGTTGGATGTAAACTAATTTCTGTGTTAAATGTTACAGAGGTGAGGTGAAAAGTATTGTGATATGGTGATTATGTTTTGGGTGTATATCATGTTAAATGGATTGTAAGTAGAAAAATTTTATAATCATGTGTAATAAAATATGTACAGGTGTGATTGAGATGTTAATTCAATGGGGAGAGTATTTGAAATAATTGTGTTCAATAAAAATGATAAATAAAAATATATATATATGTCATGTAATTGGTTCCATTTTTAAATGTGTTTTCATTGTGTTAGTAGGATATCAGCTGATCAGCAATAACATGTCACTGGTATATTGGTTTGTAAATGTTACAAGTAATTAAAGTTCAATGTAATGTTTTAATGTATTACAGATATTTTAAAGTAATGATTTATGCCAGTAACAAGAGATAGTCTTTGGGTGATGAATATTTTGTGGGACATCTAGATCTGTCCAAATTGAAGTTAAAGAAATAGCAGAAATGAAGAAGGTAATGTTGTTTTTGAATTAATATATGTTATGGAGTTGTGGAGAATTTATGTGGAGTTTTGAGTGACATATTGTTGTTTATAATTAATGATGTTATTTTGTTGTAGTTGTAGTACGGTAATGAGATTGAGATTTTTGGGGATGGCAATTTTGTATTAGGGGGTAGTGTATTGGGGGAGTCCGCAACAAGGGTTGGGACGGGATTTGGGACCGATTTTAATGGGGACGGGGTCGCCTTAGGTGGAATCCAGGGGCCAAATGAGGAGATTGAGTTTTGGGTAGGGGAAACACGTATCCTATGTACAAAGGGTTAGAGAGTATTTTTTGTTTATATGTAGAGAGAAGGTGGCGAATTGTGTTAAATGATAAGTTGGGGTTAGAGTGTTTTGGGATAGATATTTTGATAGAGATGGGTGTCATGTTGCTAAAAGTTGTTAGTAGTAGAGTCAAGTAGGGAGAAAGATTATATATGTATACCGATCTAATACAGTAAATGAGAATAAATAATTTACATCACCCACAGTAAAGTATAGTGAGATTGTTAAATGAAGAGTGAGATTGTTAAGCAAAAAGAGAGATTTATGATAAAGATATAAAGTTTTCATTTTTTTAAACCAGTGACAAAACTTTGAGAGAATTTGATAATGTAAAATTATGGTGTTTATTTTGGGTAATTGAAATGTCAATTTGCCTATTATTTATAATTATGTTTTGTTTATTTTAAATGTTTTATTTATGATATTTTGTGTTTTAAGACCAAATTTTACAGGTGTTAGGGGTATTTTCAGATAGAAATTGTGCATAACATATGTAGGTCAAGGGTCTTGGACTTGACCTAGTTTCGATCAGCTGATGAGGTCATACACATACTAAGCTTGTATAGTAGGAAGTCAATTTTATTTGTTTGTTTAATTAATTCGAACCAATATTTAAATAATGTCTAAATAGGAAGAAAACATTTAAATAAATTTAAATTTTTTTTGAATTTTAAAATCTTTGGAAATTTTAATTTTTTTTTGAAAAAAAAAAAACTTGATTTTTCGCCTGCCAGCATTTGAATGTTTTTGAGTAATGATTATTTTATTATGTGTGTACTTAACATGTTTATTTTATCGATTGATTGTATGGCATTGTACTGTTAGATTATAAGTGATTACATGTTAGATTAAGGATGTGTTTAGAGTAGGGGAAAGGTTTAAAGTAATGCATTTTAAGTAGAAAACAGATAAACAGGAAGAGAATTTTTTTGAGTACATTATTTTGAATTTCAAAATTTTTTAAATGTTTAATAAATGTTAAAAGGATTTCTCAATTTTACTATGTGTTATGTCAACATGTAATGTGAGTGTGTGTGAGCCCAGTATCTGCTAAAGGCAGCCCAGCTTGCATAAAAGGGGATCCATATCGGTGGAGGATCTGGCACAAGTTGAGCCAGGGAGTGAGGATTTTGGGGGTAGCATGTTAGAAGGTGAGGTGCTCTGTGGTACTTAGCTGTTCGATTTCTCGGTGTTGGGATCTCTTACGGAGAAGTCCAGTGATCTCGTTCAGATGAGTCCATAGTCGCTGAGCCAGGGGGTTCGTGTACCCATGTAGATTAGGAACAAGGGGGTTGTTGGCACCAGTTCCTCACCGGTCCTCTTCGGGGTGTATCGATGAGATTTCTTCTGTTGTGAACAGCAGAATTCTCATCGAGGGGGTATTGTAGCGTGTCAATTTTGGGTCATTTCATTTTTTACAGTATGGGGTATTACATTTTATTTATTTCATTTTGTGCGGGAGTCTTATAAGAACTTGTGAAATTGGATTATGCGACGTTATTTCGGTTGCGAAAGAACACGTGTAGACTGAACAGTTTGGGACAAAGGCAAGACTCAATAATGTGGTGCAATCAGCAAGCAAAGAATTTACCACCCTATATTTTCCAAGAACTATGCGAGAGTGTGGCAGTGCGCACCTATGCGTACACCAAGCATGGGCGCCAACCCACGCGCTGGTAAAAACTCAAGATGGCCAAAGCGCAAGAGTATTCATCGTCTTTTCAAAGATCTTCCGGACATGAAAACTTAAGGTCCGCCCATCTCGTGACGTTAGCCAGTGCCACACAAATATATGCTATCATACACTGACAAACTTTTACATGGATTAAATAGGACTCCCAAACGACAACGAAACCACAGGCATTGGTTTCCACCTACAGCGACGAAGTTCAGTTAGCGGTGAACGCCTTGCCGCTCTGCGCAGTTTTAGCCTAGCAACAGTACCTACAGGTACAGAGCCAAGTGAGCTCTTCTCAAAAATGTTATAATTTCAAGTAAAAAAATGATTTATCAACCGTAATTTAACAGTGAAGTGAAACTATAGTCTACCAAGAACACCAACAAATTAATTTCGGACACACTACCAAATAAAAAAATGAAATAACGCGTTTCGGGTGATCACCACGTGCTACGGTAGAGAAGGGTATTTTATTTTAAAATGTGTTAAGGGGTTTTTCTTTTAAATATGCAGGTGTGAATGCGAGCGTGGGCAAAGCTGGGCTGTTTCTGTTTGTGTTTTATAATTGTGTTTGTGTTGTAGAAAAGATAAGGTAAGCTATAGTTGGTAAGTTACGTTACAAGATGCACAATATTTGATTACATGTAAATCTATTTGCCAAACAATAATTTCAACATTTGAGTATTAAAATTATCAATTCTCTTCATAACGATGTGTAGAGTTAGTTATTTCAAGAACCTTTGAAACACATGTTTGTATCTAGCATTCGTCCGAAAGGATCCTGGCCCAGACAAAACGAAACCTTCCAGGTAGGTGGAAGTTAATGTATTATATTATATTATATTAAATATATATTTAAGCGTTTTATTTAACGTCTCACACTATACATTTAAATAAAAATAATTGTGTGCATTATTTATTAAATTACTCTTATAAATTATCTCAAAATGCACTTTTCTGATGCAATTATCTTAAGTAACTTTTCTAATTTGAAAAAACACTTTACTACCTACCTGTAATGGTATCAAAAAACAGTTTACTAGGATTTGCTGAACTTTCTTCATGATCAGATGTAAGATCATCAAATTCTTCTGACAAATCATCAGCATCTCCATCTGCTTCTGATTCCTGCAAAGTTTTATGACAATTATTGGATATTAAATAAATGATACAGAAATACAATAGCGGACAACTGTAGAAACTTTCCATTAGTCCTTGAACAAGCCCAATTACCATTCTCACTCATAATATTGTGAAATATTTAATAACATTTAAATGTTATTAATAACAGGGGGGTAAACAACCAAATTTTATTGAAATAGTTCAAACATACATATGAAGTAACAATAAATAATAACAGAATATGACTGTCAACCAAAAAAAAGCATTATCAGCAACCATAATTATTTAATTTTCTCAATGAATTTCTACAGTTGGAAAACAGTCTGACATTAACTTCTTCCCTCTCACAAAAAATCCAACTTTCTTCACATTTATGTGTTCAGGAAGAAATGACTAAAATTATATTAGAGGATTAAAATACAACATGGTGATATTATGAAGATTAAAGTATTAAAGTAGTGGTAACATTTAACGAAGCATATTAAGGACAGACCAAAACAATACATACATGGGATCAAAAAAGCCATGTGTCAACTTTTGTGAACAATGAAAACGCCAAGGGCAGATAATAAGATGTTAAAAATCAAATGTGTGCGTGTGTGATAACACAAGAGGGTACTGCATGATCTCACAACAAAATAAAAGGAATTCTGGACACACATTTCATATTGTTACGACGGTCTACTCGATCGTCGTAGGTACAGTGGAAACAAAATAAGTGCAAGACACCAATCAAGTCACTAATCACACCTTTAATTGTTACAGTAAAACAGTTCGTAATTAACAACACAGTGTCTACAACAAATCAAATGAAAATTGTTCACACTCAATAAAATGTCCACTAATATTAAAACTCAATTATATTACAATTATACCGTCCGAATATAAAACGCAACACTTCACTAATAACTACTTGAACGTACACAGTAATAACTCGAACCGCTCTGTAAATATATTGCACTAATATTCTCGAACCGCACAGTTAAAAATTCGCCTCATACTAAACTGAACGTCGTTTGAGTACCGGTATTTATAGCTAGTAGAATATCTAGACGATTCCTAATTGTGTCGTAGCGTGCGTATGAACTACGTAATTAAGTACGGCCTTGACACAGGCCGAGCGCCCCGCGAAGCCCGGCACAGTCGAGAAGATTCTCGCAAAATGAGTCTAGTAGCACGTACACCACACGCTTACATTCTGGATGTCTCTGGAAGTTCGATAAACACGTAGATTGTTCTGTGACGTCGTAACACTGCCTCCCCCTTAAGCCTGTTCGTCCCGAACTGGCAAACCGTCTCTAAAGTTGTACGTACTTAGCCAGGTGATCTAGGTGGATGACCTTGAACTTTCGCTGTCCTTCCTGTTGAATCTGATAAACAACATCGTTAATTCTTTTTTTCACAGTGTAGGGTCCTTCCCAGTTAGACGGAAGCTTAGGTGAGCGACCACAACGGCGCTTTGGATTGAACAACCAGACCTGATCTCTTTCTTGGAAACCCACACTATTGCTGCGAATGTCATACCGAGTTTTCATTTTATCACTGGCAATCTTCAGCCGTCCTCTTACCAAGCGATTCATTTCTCGCAGTTGGTTTTCTAATTGCGAGGAATAGTTCTTTGGCTCTTGGGACTGAGTCTCAGGTGATCCAAACATCAAGTCCCCAGGAAGACGAATCTCTCGCCCAAACACCAATTTTGCTGGAGTCATGCCGGTTGTGTCATGTACTGATGACCTATACGCCATAAGGAATAGTGGTATACGTTGGTCCCAGTCTGTTTGGTTCTCGTCAACAACTTTCGAAAGATGCTGCTCAAGTGTCCTGTTGAATCTCTCAACCATCCCGTCCGACTGAGGATGCAGAGGCGTTGTCCTGGTCTTTCGAATTCCGAGTAGACGGCATAATTCTTTAAACTCTCCTGAATCGAAATTTCTCCCTTGATCCGTATGGATTTCCATAGGGGCTCCATAACGGCAACAGAAGTTGTGAACTAACTGCTTTGTCACAGTGGTAACCTCCCGATTTGGAATTGCATAGGCTTCCACCCACTTAGTAAAGTAGTCACCTACAACCATGATTTACCGGTTTCCATCGTCAGTAACTGGGAATGGTCCAGCAATGTCTATGGCAATTCTCTCGAAAGGTTGTCCAATGTTATACTGTCTCATTTTTCCCCTGCTTCTGGTTTGTGGGCCCTTGCTTGCAGCACATATTTCACAAGTCCGAACCCATTCCTCTACGTCGTGGCGAAGATGAAGCCAATAGAATCGCTTCCGTATTTTGTCAAGGGTTTTGTTAATGCCAAGATGGCCTCCAGATGTTCCATCATGCATCTCCTTCAAAACAGACTGCACTTTACTTCGGGGAACTATCAACTGCATGACCACGTCTCGTCCATCTGCACTTTCCCAAGCCCTTTTCAGCAATCCGTTTTCTAAGGTGAGAGATTCCCATTGTGCCCAGTAGCCCTTCAGCACTTCGGAACCATGGCAGATATCTTGCCAATCCGGGCGGCGACCTTCCTCTTTTGCTGTCAAGATCGGTCCAATGTCTTAATCAGTCATCTGTTCTGGTCGACAGTCTTGTGTTGTCCAGCTGTCAGCCAGGAAATCTTCGGTGATGGCTTGAACATGTTCGCTTGAGTTTTGTTCTTCCTTTCTGTGGCAATGTCGGCAGTCTTCCAGGCACGGTCTTCGTGATAAGCCATCTGCATTACCATGCAGGCGCCCCCACCGATGTTGTACCTTGAAGTTGTACTCTTGCAGATGTTCGAGCCACCTTGCCAACTGTCCTTCCGGATTTTTAAATCTCAAGAGCCATGCAAGTGCAGCATGGTCGGTACGTAGTGAAAACTCTCTCCCATAGAGGTATTTATGGAAGTGCTCCAAAGCTCTGACAATTGCCAACAACTCTCTCCTTGTAACACAATAATTTCTCTCTGGTTTAGAAAGCGTCTTGCTGTAATATGCTATTACTTGTTCTTCACCGTTCTGCAATTGAGACAAAACTGCTCCTAGACCAGTATTGCTTGCGTCTGTGTCTACGATGTACTTCCCTTCGGAAGCTGGAAAAGCGAGAATTGGCTGCGAACATAATGCAATCTTCAACGTTCTAAATGCTTGGTCACACTCTCTCGACCATTGGAAGTTTTGTTTATTTTCCGTCAGCTCATGTAGTGGTTTAGCAATAGTAGCGAAGCCTTTCACAAAACGTCGGTAATATGAGCATAACCCCAGGAAACTCCGAACTTCGTGTTTATTCTTCGGGACTGGCCAGTCTCTTACCGTGTCTACTTTATTAGGATCCATGCTAACACCCGCTGCCGAAACCAGATGGTCCAAATACTGTACTTCCTTCTGGAATAGAGAACACTTCTTTGGGCTCAGCTTCAGTTGTGCACCGTGAATTCTAGTTAGAACTTCCTTAAGGTTTTCCAAATGATCTTCGAAAGTCTTCCCGATCACTATGACATCGTCTAAGTAAACAAGGCAAGTTTTCCACGTCAGGACTCGGAGTATCAGGTCCATCAATCTCTCAAATGTTGCCGGTGCATTACAGAGTCCAAATGGCATGACGTTAAATTGGAATAAGCCACTTGGGGTCGAGAAAGCGGTCTTTTCCTTGTCTTCTTGATGAAGACCCACTTGCCAATATCCACTCTTCAGGTCCAATGTGGAAAACCACTGTGCTCCGGACAACGTGTCGAGTGTATCGTCAACGCGAGGTAATGGATAGCAGTCTTTCTTTGTATCATCATTTAACCTCCAGTAGTCTACGCAGAAACGCAATCCACCATCCTTCTTCGCTACCAGCGCTACAGGGGAAGACCAAGCACTTGACAAAGGTTCGATTACTCCCTCTGTCAACATGTCCTGTACTAACCAAGACATCTCCTCTTGTTTAGATAATGGAGGCCTTCAAGGAGGTTGGAGTATCGGTGTTGTGTCCCCAGTATTGATGCGATGTTGCACAAGAGAGGTTCTTCCCAGTGACTGTCCCCGAACTGCAAAACAATCTTTGAATTCGTGTAAAAACTGTCTGAGTTCTTTTACCTCACCACTTGAGAGGTCGTTAGAAGATCTGTTCAATAATTCTTGCAGTTCCTGTGGTAATTTGGAAGTATCCGAAGAACTGGATCTTCGTTGCGTTATTCCGGCTACCCAGGCCACAGGAGTCAATTTGCCTAAGAGCGAGTTGCTTTGTAAAGTGATAGCTTGATCCAAAATATTCGCCACTCTAATAGGTACATTTCCGGTTTCGTCAGGTTTTACTAAACTTTTGGCAATTAGTATGCCCAGTGTGCTAACTACCTGGGGTTCGAATATAGAGCACTGGTTGCCCCTAGTATCTACATCAGTTCTAACCATGATGATCTTTTCGGAGTTTGGCAGAACAGTTACGGCCACTTGGTTTATGATGTCCATCGATTTTTCTGCTGTCGTCATTGTTGATAGCATTACCTCTTCGCCTCCGACTCTCAAGACATTGTTCTTGAAGTCGACTATAAATCCGTATGCGTTCATAACGTCCACACCAAGAATTGCTTCATCCACAATGTCTGCAACAAGTACTTGATGATTAAACTCAAGTCAACCGAGGCGTAGGTGTATCTCCACTTTTCCATACACTTTTACAAGCCGTCCAGTAGCTGTTCACAAGCTGCAAGAGCACCAGATTGGCTTGAGATCTTTCACCACGTCGGGGTGTACAATAGAAACTGTTGCGCCTGTGTCAACTGTAATCGAGGTTGGCCTTTCTTGAACAAATCTGGTAACTACCAAGCTCCCGCTGTTTTTCTGAAGTGTAGAAATTGCGTATTCTCTAGGGGCTTCGTTCCTCCAGTTAGTCAGCACACGCCCCGTTGTACCGACTATTGCTCGTTTCCTTGCTGCTGAATTCTAACCCGACAATCTCGTTGTAGATGTCCAGGCTTCCCACATCGATAACACTTCGGTCTTCCATCCTTTCTTATTTTATTCTGTGGCGCCGAGCGTCGAGTCTCTGTTCCTTGTTCTTCTTCCTCATCGTCTGTGCCATCGCGATCTTTTAGCGCGCGCACTTTGACTTGTCCAACCAGACGCTGATTTGGCGGCCTCAAATTGCAAAGCATGTACCAGGGCGTCCGCACTGTTCTGGTGCCTTGCCATTCGTAACACTTGCTGTAGTTCATTATCTCGGACACCGGCAGTAAATGTCTGCATCGCAAAACGCGTTCAAAAATCTTCTGGCGCTTCAGGATAGGCCAGTCTAATTAGTCTGTCGATACTTGCTTCAAACTCTTGAAGACTCTCTCCGGAATGCTGTCGCCTTGCTCTCAACTGGGTGCAGTACACACCTCGCAAATGTTTATCACCATACCGTAATTCCAGAGCTTTTATCAACTCGGCATAGGTGTTCTGGCTGTCAGGTGACACTTTCTGTAGTAGTTCTGCCACGGGTCCTTTTAATGAGAGAACGAGTGAAACAGCCTTGTCTTTCTCTGTCCAATTATCTGCGTATGCAGCAGCTTCAAATTTGTCGGAGGTACGTTGCCCAGTGACTGCTTCCATCAAAGGTTGGAGCTTTGACATGAACTGTCCCTACTGCAGGCAAAGTGACTTTCTCTATTAACTTATTTTCTGTCTTTATCACTGGTACAGTCTGTTCAGAAATTTGTTTTCATTGAATCTTCATGCACTGTTCAACTTCAATTTTAATTTGTTCTCTTATATTTGCCATTGAGTTTTCTACTGCAGATATTTTTGTTGACATAACTTCTTCCACAGTCAAGACACAAGACAGATTTTTCTACTTTAGCTATTTTATTTGACATGGATTCTTCTATGTCAGATATTCTGGTAATCTGATTGTTGAGCTCACCTCGTAATTCACCTACGTCATCACGTAGGAGACCCAATTCTGAGGTAGTATGTTCTTGCATCTGCTTTTGTTCATGAATTAATGCTTTGATGTCACCTGCTTCATGTTTACGTTCCTCTGCCTCCTGCCTGCGTTTTTTATCATGTCGTTTTTCTGCTTCTTTCGCTTCGTGTCTGCGTCTTTCCTCTGCTTCCAGCAGGAGGGTTTTCTGTCTCTCTTCTGCTTCTTCCACCTCCTGTCGGTGTCTTTTCTCTGTCTGCAACAGCAGGGCTTGGAAATTTTCCATCATCTGACTGGCATCCATTGTTTCCGATTAATTACGATTTACTCTCGTCTTGTACAAAGTCCACTGTTTCCACTGTTAACCGTTCTATCCCACTTCTGACACCACTGTTACGACGGTCTACTCGATCGTCGTAGGTACAGTGGAAACAAAATAAGTGCAAGACACCAATAAAGTCACTAATCACACCTTTAATTGTTACAGTAAAACAGTTCATAATTAACAACACAGTGTCTACAACAAATCAAATGAAAATTGTTCACACTCAATAAAATGTCCACTAATATTAAAACTCAATTGTATTACAATTATACCATCCGAATATAAAAAGCAACACTTCACTAATAACTACTTGAACTACACAGTAATAACTCGGACCGCTCTGTAAATATATCGCACTAATACTCTCGAACTGCACAGTCAAAAATTCGCCTCATACTAAACTGAACATTGTTTGAGTACCGGTATTTATAGCTAGTCGAATATCTAGACGATTCCTAATTGCGTCGTAGCGTGCGTATGAACTACGTAATTAAGTACGGCCTTGACACAGGCCGAGCGCCCCGCGAAGCCCGGCACAGTCGAGAAGATTCTCGCAAAATGTGTCTAGTAGCACGTACATACATTTTGGATGTCTCTGGAACGTTCGATAAACACGTAGATTGTTCTGTGACGTCGTAACAATATGTAGAAGACAAGCCCGAAAATTAAAAAAAAAGTACAATAAGCACATTGTCAATTAACACACTATTATAACATCACAGTGTGTTTTCAATCAAGGTAGACCCACACTGTGGCAATCAGCACTTGAGGATTAACACCTGTCACAATACAAATGGCCGAAGTGTAGTGCTGGATGCAGTAGTACCGTGCTTATGTGCTGTATGATTCAAGCTGGTCAGTCTACCCTTCTATGCTACGTTGTTTGTATGGCACAGAATGGAGTAACTTATTATTGTTCCCAATAAACTTCCTGAGCTGCAGAATTTGCTCAAACTTTTACAATTTTTGATAATTTTTACTTCCATTTTTGCCCCCAATGCCTTAAAAGATAAAATTTTCACAGCAAACACTACATTCAGATTTGGGATAACACCATTCCTTGTAGTTTGATATCTGCCATGAATTTTTAAAATTTTTTAAAATTGTTATACTCTTTTGGGCCTGGTGTCCTAAAATTTAGAAAATGGACAACATAAAAATTCTTATAGCAATAACATAAAACTCTTATAACATAATAATGGACAATACCAAAAGGGATATTAAATGGAAAAAGAAAATGCAACTTAAAAAAATAGATAAATAAATAATTTACTTTCAAGTATGATACACATTTATTTGAGACTCATTTTCTTGATTCCTAAAATCATTTTGTATTTTTGTACAACACGAAACAAAATCAGTTTAAAAAAAATGCTTTTACATAATAACATAAATATTTTATATTGAGGAATACTATGGCAGAGGCTATTTGAATGACAAACTGTACATCATCATAAAATAGAATAAATAGTGTTACAAGGACATATCAAGCCAATATTCAACACGAATACACACTCAATTTCTTGGGTTCACAAAAGACCTCCATGCTATGGAAGGAGTATGAATCACTGCACACAGCGAGTACAGAAATACATTAGGAAGCAACATTAGGGGTAATGATCATAAACATAAATGTACAAGTATAATTAGGAATAACACAAACATACGCACCAACAGAGAATTCTCCAGTAGATGTAATGAAGTATTTTAAAAAGACCTACAACAAGGAATAGAGCAAACCCAAGCCAAAAATCTATATATAAAAAGTCAAAAAAGTAAAGATTATGTAACAGAATTATGAGGTACACCATGAATCATGTAAAAGTAATATGAAGTGTAGAACTAAACACAATACTTAGATTAACAGTAGCAAATATACACATCTGAAAACCACTTTAGGATACATAAGAAAATAAATAAAAACAACAGGAATAATTGGATCAATCCAGCAAAAGACAAAAATGTTCAATAACACTAAGACTGGAAGAATTTTAAGAAGGAATGCACAATGGAGAAAATACATATGTAAAAAAAAAAAAAAAAAACAGAAGTCTAGAAAAATACATTAGAACTAAACAGAAACAGAGAAATTAAACTGAAATTATACAAAAGAGAAATGTGTGCCACTGGTCAGCAGAGTGGTACTCACGATCACAACGGCTGTGCTGCAATAGTGGAGATCGAGTCTCGAGTCAATGTACTTTAATTACTTTACTTTATCCAATCCCCGCTCTTGAGAGTTCAGCCATTCGGCGGCAAGCCTCCCAGTACAGACAGGATAAAGTTCGCGTTTGCAGGTTCGCCAGTTTAGGACAGACAGGTAAGTGTTGTCCATCCATCATTCCTCCATTGCAAGCGGGCAGATGTTGGAATTCACCAGGCCGAATCGGTGTAAATGGGCTTGGAGGTAGTCGTGACCAGTGCATAGTCTGAACTCCGTGACCGCGGTCGATCTCCTGAGGGTTCATGAAATTTGTGTTGTAAGAAGTGACTCCCACTTTTTGCCTCTGCCGGCTTCTGTACGTATTTGTTTCAAGTAGTTCTTTATGGCCATGTCAATCTGATATTTTGCCGATGATAGGCTAGTGGGGGTGTCAGGTTGCTGCATTAGGGCTCCATTTTTTTGCAAGCTTGTCCGCTTCTTCATTTCTGTTAACACCAACATGGCTGGGGATCTATTTTAGGTGGACAACCCAGTTGCCATGTATGAGGGTAGCGAGAACTTCACGTGTACGGAGCGTCAAGATGCAGTCCGTGGGACTGTTTCCAGCTAGTGCGACAATGGCGGCTTGAGAATCGATAAAGAAGACGACTCGCTTTAGTTGGATACTTTGGTATTTAGCTAGTTGTTCTGCGGCCATTTGGATAGCTTTGAGTTCGCCGTCGTAGTTGCTGGAGTGCAGTCCCACAGCACAGCTTATTTGGAAAATTTGAGAATATGCTCCGGCACCAGTTCCACGGTTGGGTAACATTGATCCGTCAGTAAAAATATGTAACCATTCCTTTTCAGGATAGAGGGTGTGGATTGTTTCTATAGCGGATTTTTTGAGTTCATGTGGATCTGTAAGGTATTTTGGTGCTGAATGGTCAATCAGAGTTAGTCTCTTCACTGGCGTTGCATCAAAAACAGTGTTGTATACTTGCAGGGTTTCCCGTATTGACCTTGTATTTGTCTCTGAGTTTCTCAGCCCATTGGATAGGGGTAGTTTGTGTTTTTAATCTATGGTTTGCTGGCATAAAACCGTTCCAGTGTTTGTGGTCAACTCGTCTAGATCTTTCCCAGAACTTGAGTGTTAATTTCTCTCTTCTTGAAGTGAGTGGCTCTGTCGGTTTGAATTTCCATCGCTTGAATTGGTGTTGAGAAAGCACCACCTGTGATGATTCTGAGCGCGTCGTTCTGGACTTTGTTGAGCCTCTTCAGGTTATTGGAGCTTGCAAGGGAGGTTAACTCGCTGGCGTAGTCCATGGTGGGTCTCACGTATGATTTGTGTGCGGTTGCTAGCACATCTTGGGTACATCCCCATTTGTCGCTGCTAGCCGTTTCAATAAGCTTATGCGCTTCCCTGCCCGCTCAGCGGTTTCCTGGATGTGGCTGTTGAATGTCAGTTTTGTGTCTAGCTTGACGCCCAGGTATTTCGCAATCGAAGTTTCAGGCAGGTTAGTTCCTTTATACTGAAGTTCGATTTTTGGAGGTTTAGCAGAGAGGGTAAAAAGTTGAAAAACAGTTTTATCAGGACTTATTACCATTTTGTTGCTGTCTGCCCAGGTTGCGACGTTTTTTAAAACAGAGTTGACTACTGATTCAAGGTGAGAGGTGCTGCTTGTAGTTGTACACATGTTGCAATCATTCGTCTTCTGCCGAATGCAACAATCCGCGAATTGTACCTTGCCCGACGCACTGACGTCACGCCCTCCCTTTTACTAACCCTGTCGTTCGCTTTGTTAAATCTCGTCAGTCTCCCATCAAACGCTGTGAGCTGAGCGGCCCGTCGCCGGACTTTCGTCAAGTATGGGAGCCTCAATAACCAAGGTAACTATGATTGTTTTTGAGCTATCGTAAATCAATGCTAGTGGCTAATAATTTTGTATATTACGTTTGTAACAAAAAAGAAAACTTGTAATAGATGTAAAAAGATTGTTATCCGTAACCAACCAAGATGTATCTTGTCTGTAATGGTCAGCCTCGCCTAAATTTAAATTTCAGTCAGTCAACTTGATGAAAAGATCTAAGATATGTAAGGTTGAGTGTGAGTACTCGTTACATATGTAATTTAAAGTCATAACCTTGTAATGCTATTTTGTAATATTGTAAATTGTAACACGCACTGTATGAATGGATGCGTGCGTGTTATTCGAACGATGTGGGTATAAAAGTGTACTAAAAGATGTGAAAACTTTCAGTTCGAAACTTGGTTCAACGTTCCGGACAGAAGACATGAGAACACGAACTTCGTACAGTTTTACACGATCTTCCAGCACAGACATAGCAGTGGTTCAAACCAGGTACGAAGGAACACGCAGCCGTAGCGACCAGATACAGCAGGTTGCAAAAGGACTTATCTGGATTGCCAAGTAACATTTTTACCTAATAACTTACGGTGGTAGTTAATGCATAATCACGAAGCAAAAGCGAGACAAACTAGTTACTCGTCATAAGTGTCAGAAACAATTTTATAAACTTTTGCGATAGATAACAGTGTCAGAAATTTATAAGTAGATCACGGCGTGTACGCTGAACACCATTTTGTAAACTAGCACTGATTTATGCGACACCCCCATAGTTAGCATTTAACATTTTCTATATTGTTTTTAAAAAAAAAAATTAGCTCAGTACTGACCGTTGCTGACTGGCACATAATTAAGTAAATTTTAGAGGCTCGTAATGTTTTTGAAATAAATGGGTCGCATCCGACTCAGCTAACAGACTGATGCTTTCAACAATTTCTTTTACTTGCACCTCCTCCTTTTATATAATTATGTTAATTATAGAAACACTTGAGAAATAAGTTGTAACACAGAAAAGGTGTCTTAAGCATTTTGATGTATTTAGATATTATATTATGTTATTTGTGTGTATGCTGAACACTTCCGGGACCCAGTAGCTCGATGTGCTATAGCAGAAGTGGTAGCAGAGCGTGGTTGTTTTGGGTTTTCCTTGGTCCATGGGTTACTAGGCATTTAATTCAATTTAATGGGTTATAAGCCATAGTTATCAAGAGTAATTTTGTTGATCTTGTGTGTGTTGAAATTTTGTATTGTTTGTATTGCACGGTATTGGGCGCGTGAAATTTTGTATAGGATTTTGTGGGAGGTATTTTAAATGTTATATGCGTAGTTAACAATTTTGTCACGAGTAGGTCTTTGCTGCAAGTTGTTGTGAGATCAGATCGTTCAAATTATTCGGTCGGGAATAGAAAACCGTTAGTTGAACTTTGTCTGGCAGATAAGGCTGCCAGGCTAACCTGTTCGTCTTATCTACATTCCATCAAACAGCTGCCCCCTTATCGTTGCGCTTTGAATATTTTGGTTTTCTCCACATACTCCTTTTAATAACCCCGTACTTTGCTCACTGTGCCGTATGTCTGATTGTCCAGTTCGCTAATCGCCTCCCAATCTGCGGTTATTCAAAATATGTTTAGTGCATATGTTGTTTGTATGAAAGTGACGCACTCTATTAATTCGGTAAATGTATTTAGAAACGCGCGCAGCTCAGTAAATCCGATTTTATTTCGTGGAAGGCGTTACAAGAAAAATCAAAATTAAAAATTTTCATAAAATAGCAGCCTTTTACTAATGGAAAATGTTCGTTGTCAGTAGTCACACACATGTTATCACCTGTTTCACGTTAATTGGTTTGCGTTAGCTACAAATTACTATACGTGGCATTCAGAAAAACAGAACCCGACTGTCAAGTTGTGTCTACTAGCATTTCCTTGTCACAGTCAACTATTTTATAATGAATCAATGACTTCGTAATAAGCGACAGTGCAAAACTTTCGCGCTGAGAGAGAGAGAGAGGTCGGGAAAGAAACTCGTAAAAAAAAAAAAAGGCTCGTAAAAGAGTGTGACCCTCCTTTGCCAGTGAATGTAGTCTGGCGTGCCCCCCCCCCTGTCGCAGTTTAGCCATGTACCTGCGTAGCGGTAATGGTGCGTAGGGCCCCTTTTATCTCACCTCGCATGATCGGATGATGGGGAGATGTGCTCCCCACCTTGTCGTCCATGTGCGGTAAAGAGAAGTTGCTGTGGTCGTAAAGCGCTTTTAAGGTGAGTGACCCCTCCAGTTTGATCTCTCGCTCTCAGCCGCGCGTGGTTGGTTGTCGACGCTCTTGACCAATCACCCTTCTCGGCTCTTGTTGTAACTCAAGTCTGTTGTACCCTCACATACTGAGTCGTAGTCCTCATCTTCGGGCGTGAACATGTTCCATGCTCATCAAAATATTATACTGTAACCTCGCTTTCGGTCGCCTTGCCTGGTGAGCGGCACGGGGACTGATCACCCCCTCATCGTTCACTTTCAGGGAGGAAGCGTTGATGCGCGCAGGTAACGTTTCGAAGGTGACGGAAGGTAGCCCTTTGAGTTGTTTCCAGATGGCGGCTAGTGCCGCGCTAGTATCTGAATTTTCCCATTTACGTACTTAAGCTACGGGTTTCCCCTGACTCGACTGTTTGGTTACACTGACCGTACTGATTAATTTTGCTGAATTTGACCTTGGACAACCGTCGCTCCTGCTCCCGACGGTTGTCTTTCAGGGGGGAGTCTGTTGCAATCATTCGTCTTCTGCCGAATGCAACAATCCGCGAATTGTACCTTGCCCGACGCACTGACGTCACGCCCTCCCTTTTACTAACCCTGTCGTTCGCTTTGTTAAATCTCGTCAGTCTCCCATCAAATGCTGTGAGCTGAGCGGCCCGTCGCCGGACTTTCGTCAAGTATGGGAGCCTCAATAACCAAGGTAACTATGATTGTTTTTGAGCTATCGTAAATCAATGCTAGTGGCTAATAATTTTGTATATTACGTTTGTAACAAAAAAGAAAACTTGTAATAGATGTAAAGATTGTTATCCGTAACCAACCAAGATGTATCTTGTCTGTAATGGTCAGCCTCGCCTAAATTTAAATTTCAGTCAGTCAACTTGATGAAAAGATCTAAGATATGTAAGGTTGAGTGTCAGTACTCGTTATATATGTAATTTAAAGTCATAACCTTGTAATGCTATTTTGTAATATTGTAAATTGTAACACGCACTGTATGAATGCATGCGTGCATGTTAATCGAACGATGTGGGTATAAAAGTGTATTAAAAGATGTGAAAACTTTCAGTTCGAAACTTGGTTCAACGTTCCGGCAGAAGACACGAGAACACGAACTTCGTACAGTTTTACACGATCTTCCAGCACAGACATAGCAGTGGTTCAAACCAGGTACGGAGGAACATGCAGCCGTAGCGACCAGATACAGCAGGTTGCAAAAGGACTTATCTGGATTGCCAAGTAACATTTTTACCTAATAACTTACGGTGGTAGTTGCTGCATAATCACGAAGCAAAAGCGAGACAAACTAGTTACTCGTCATAAGTGTCAGAAACAATTTTATAAACTTTTGCAATAGATAACAGTGTCAGAAATTTATAAGTAGATCACGGCGTGTACGCTGAACACCATTTTGTAAACTAGCATTGATTTATGCGACACCCCCATAGTTAGCATTTAACATTTTCTATATTCAGTTTTTCAAAAAAATTAGCTCACTACTGACCGTTGCTGACTGGCACATAATTAAGTAAATTTTAGAGGCTCGTAATGTTTTTGAAATAAACGGGTCGCATCCGACTCAGCTCACAGACTGATGCTTTCAACAATTTCTTTTACTCACACCTCCTCCTTTTATATAATTATGTTAATTATAGAAACACTTGAGAAATAAGTTGTAACACAGAAAAGGTGTCTTAAGCATTTTGATGTATTTAGATATTATATTATGTTATTTGTGTGTATGCTGAACACTTCCGGGACCCTGTAGCTCGATGTGCTACACACAGGATGACATCATCTGCGTATAGAAGACAGGATATTCCAGGTATCTTATTGATCGCTGTTGTTAAGTCATTGATCATAATGTTAAAGAGCAGACAGCTGATTACTGCGCCTTGGGGTAGTCCTTGTCGCTGTAATTTGTACTTAGAAGTGGTATTAACGAATTTAGTTCTGATGTAGCGTTCGGTTAGAAAGTTTTTTATCCATGTGAGCATGTTGTTCTTCACTCCGAGCTCTCTGAGTTTGTATAGAAGTAGTGCGCGCCAAACCTTGTCGTACACAGCCTTGAAATCGATCAACACAGCCAGTGTCGATTGTTTTCGATGGAAGCCGTCTTTAACCACCGTCAATGTCACCACTCGGTCTGCCTGCCCAACCCTATAGCTGGGGACAAATAGTACAGCAGTTTTGTCTAGCATGGCTGGGCTAGTAACACACACACACACACACACACACACACACACACACACACACACACACACACACTCTCTCTCTCTCTCTCTCTCTCTCTCTCTCTCTCTCTCTCTCTCTCTCTCTCCACCGTGTGCCTTACACCACATGTGATTACTAGATGGCTGATGTCGCTCAGATGGTGGTGGAACATGAGTTGTACCATGCTCAAAGGGTGCAACAGCTGCATGCCTAATGCTTGAAGGGAGAAGAAAAGAAAATATATGTTAATTGGTGAAAGTGAAAGTCAAACCAAAAGCATTCTAAGTTATACATAAAAATTTGAAATGGAACTGGACATGGAAGATCAAAAATTTCACAAAAAAATAATCAAGACCTTCAAAAGTAAATTTACAGCCTGTAATCAAAGATAAAGGAAAAAAGAAGAGAAGTAAAACAGGAGAAAACTAATATGAAGACAAAAAATCTGGAAAAAGAAAATGAAGAAAGTGAAAAGGAGTTGACCAAATCATGCCTTTGTTTATGGTACTAAAAAAATGGAAGGTGTCTGGAAAGGCTAGAATGACTGCATACTTGCTAAAGTTAAGGCAACATAAGATAATATGGGTGAAAAAATTATTTAATCACTCATGAAACAGTGTGAAATTACTAAATGACTGAGAGGGAAATATAAATGACTGTTTCACAAAAAAGGAAGACTCCACAAAAAGTGACGTCTTCGGTATATTTTTCGGTCTCAGGGCTGTTTTATCCGCCTCCAGTAAATATCAGTTTTTAATATAACCTTACTTTTCCTGATTATCTTTACATAATCCCATTTATGTTTTTATTTCACTTAATTTTATTTTGTCACTCACACTAATGAAGTTGATTTTATTGTTATATGGTCACTTTATATAAAATACATGCCATTCTCACCTTTTGGCCATACTAGGTTCATAACACTTTATATTTTTATCATTGTTTACACTGTGTCATTTGCACTGTTTCATTATTATCATTTATCACTTTTCTATTCACTTATCTCACCTTGTATGTTTTTCGAATAAACACAATTATGAAAATAATTACCTTGTCTTTACCATAACACTATACATGAGCTAATTACAAATCCAGTCTTAGGTTAAAGACCTAGCTTGACTTTTAGGCTTGTGTTATACAAATGCTTTTGCTTAACTCTAAATACATTTTTTACTTACGTACTACAACATTATTATTTACAATATTATAATAAAATATACAAAATCACTTCCCTAATCTATTGGGTAATTAGTATGTCAAAGTCACAGTCCAGTCTAGTCCTTTATTATATCTGTTTGTAAAGTTATTTACTATGTTTGTTTACAAAGCTAATTCCTGTTTTTAATTTATTCATGCATCTGTAAAATACTTATTTTCTATTTATGGTTTATTGTTTTAGTTATTATAATTCTTCCTTATATAATTATTTTTGGTTGTTCTCATTTGATTACTCATTCTTTATTGCATTCCTCATTCAGTTACATAATATTTATCTATTTGATTAGTTTTACTATAAATTTTGATGATTAAATTGAGTTGCCTTTTTTGTATTATCTCGTGATGCTACAATATGTATAATACAATTCACCTTTAAGACCTTTCAGTGTGAAAAAATTAAACAAAAATAGATTTATAGATACCTAAATGTAAATATAATATGTTACTGAATATAAACAGCCTGGCCTCTGGCCTCTGGACAGAACCTAATATGTTATATGGTCACTACCAACAACAAATTACAGTCAATTACAAAAGAAGATATGAAAGGACTAATTAGAACCGAAATGTGTGGACATTGAGGAAATCAAAGTAACATAACATGGAATAAACAAGGAGATGAATACATGTGTATACAAATTAATGGAAAACAAATAAAAAAGAATTATAAACAAATACTCCAGAATTAGGATATCAAGGAGTGATAATTACCAGAAGGTAGGGAAATAAGTCAATAAATATGAATTTAAATAAATTAAACAAATTCAGTACATTGTTGAGTAAATAAAACATTGATAAGTAATAAAGAAAAAAGTAATAATACCAGAGAAATTGTGCAGAATATAAAACTGTTTACAGTCCAACAATATATGCTTCAGATCCTAGTGTACTTGATAAACACAAACTGAAGGTAACAGTTTCTTAAACGAATTTCTTACTAAGGGTGGCTGACAACAAGATATGAAAGATTCATAAGTATTCATTCAAGGAGGGCTCCAATTACACTCCTAGTAGATGATTCCAGAACCAGAACAGGTTCAATAGTGTGGAAACATTGGTAAGAATTTATTGTGGTATGAAAATGGAAGAAAGAAGGTGCTGAAGGACATCTAGAAATCATGAACTGACGCACAAAATCATGACGCATTAGAAAGTCAGCAAAAAAAGATTGAAAAACCTTGGAGGGTAGATAACCCTGTAAAGATATCATGACCTTTACAAGATTTGTAGGCCACATGCAAAACAAAAAATGTTTAGTATGGTTGAACCTGCTTACTAGGTAGAGCAATGTATGTAAATGACTTCTGAAACTTCAAACATTTTGTTCATACCTAATATGGCATATGTAAGGAAGGTGTATCAGCAGTAAGTACTAATCTACGCTAAACAGGTATGCAGGGAGGTGTGTAGAGAGTTAGGTGTGTGAACAGCACTATTTGTCAGTGTAATACTGTCTTGAGCTGGTAAATGTTGGAAGTAAACTCAGAGTTACAGGTGAACAGATGAACAGGAATAAACTGGAAACTATAACCACTATCCATGGGTGCTGAACATAATTAATTATCATACAAATTCTTTTTTTTTGTACAGAACACTCAATATTTACTGTACACAATAAGCAATATATCTATTAGACACTGACAAACATTTGATAAAAATAGAGTACTTTCATGGCAGCACATAATTCCCACAGCATCAAACACAGAACAGATAACATGGATCCTGTTGCCGAAAGTAGACTAACCTCTGCATCAATTTATGTCCCTTAATATGAACCTTACATCAACAAACAATGGCGGTTCACATGTCCAACTTGCTACCGCCATAATACACATGCGACTCACAACACACAATACATAGCCTATATGTTCTCCACATAAGTTTTCATTCAGCTTGTTCTGTGTGGACTGTGGATCACTTACTGCTGAGAATACTGTCTCCCTGAGGATGATTCATCACAGCATGAATAAAATGGCAAAGACTTTCATATGTTGTTTACAGATGCGGCTCCTGCCACAAGATAAACTCGTCAGTAATGTTGTTTCTGATCATGGAAGCCTCAACATTTACAAAGAGTACTTTTAAAAAGGCATAAAACTCCTATTAAAATCGGCTCTAAGAAATAACAGTCAAAAATTAAATGAACTGACTCTTAAATTGTTAAAGTGTGTTTGAGTACACACTTCTATTCAGAAAAGTTAACAAAAACTAAGTGTGGCTTACTTTAAACTTTACTTAAAAACTGTTATGTCCAATGAAAGTTAATTGTTTGTGAAAATTATTTTCATTTTTAAAGTTAATAGATTTGACAGTTATTTACATGAAAGTTAAACGAAACTGAGGAATATATAACAACTTTTAAGATTCTTTTAATGTAGAGTTAAAAAATTATAGTAATAATACACTTTTGGAAATGCACTATTTTTTTCATATAATCTAAAATCTTAAAATTCATATTTTTTATTTATTCTGACAAACGAACTAACCCCTAATCCATGGTGTGTTCTCGTATGTACTATCTGACTGTTTTTTGTGATGAAAGTTCTGCGGCAACCATTCTGTGGACAGATAAATGGGCGTTCACCAGTGTGAGTTCTGCGATGAGTTTTCAAGTGATGGCTTGCTGTAAATGCTTTTCCACAACCATCTTCAACACATCTAAACATATAACGCATAGTCCATAAACACATATGTAATACCACTGATTAATATATATTGTAGGTATAAGTACACACACTATTTAAAGTTTTATCTTATAGCAGTTGCCAAGCAAATTGTATACATACAGCTCAATGCATTACACATTCTTTTGCTATGGTCACTCGCTATAGAAAAATCAGTTATTTACATTTTATAACACTACTGACGTCAAAACCCACGACACATTTTTATACTTTGACAGTTTAGTATACATTTTTTATACTCATTAAGATGTCTGTTGTTATTCATACAATAATGACTGCAAACAAATAATTTTGTCTAATACTTACATCAGTGTAGTAATTTTATGTAAATAACAACATCAAACATGGTGGCAATTAGGAAATTGCAACAAAATATTTCTTTTATAAAGATGAAGTATCATTAATAGGAAGCTTAATACATAAAGAGGCTTGCCTCAACCTTAATAAACATGGGTCTGCAAACAAACAGCTTATTCCAAATAACAAATTCAGTAATATAACTGTCTTTTGATTTTTATTTAGAATTTGTTCTCACTAATTATGGTAATTACTATTTTTTTGAATATCAATATTTTTTCAGTAAACACAGGTTATCTATCTTCTATATATTAATACGTGAAGAGAAAACTTTGTACCTCTTTTTAAGCATATTGCGCGCACGGAGGAGTGTGAGATTTGGCATAGTTAAAGTTTATATGGAGAAGGAGTGCAGAAAGCTAAAATTTATATATAATATGTGTTACAAATACATTAAATTAAATAAAATAAAGCATTCATTTGCACTTGAAAATTCATTTAAACTTTTTCAAACAATGGTAATTGTTAAAAATAAAATAATTATGTTGCCAGGCAATAAAATTATAATTTTTTCATTTTAGTGTACGTTCATACTGCCAATGTCAAACACATAATAGTCTGTCGTTTGTTTACGTTCATACTGCCAATGTCAAACACATAATAGTCTGTGGTCAAACAGTCGCACAGAGTAGAGATTGTCGCCAAAGAATTTTAAAATGTTGCCAACAAATAATTACTGACAGATTGACTGAATGAGCTGTGAATTTTGTGTGATTTCAAATGTTCCTTTTTCAATAGACTGTGGAGTGTATGTCAAGGCAAAAAAGCGTTTATTTTATATTTTGTATATTAGATATCTGTGTTTTATATATTAATGTGCAGTTGAAAGTGAAATACAGCTTGCTTAATATACACCTGTTGCAAAAGGAAAATTTTGTAGCAGCAATTTGAATTGACTTACTCTCGCCTAATTATTATTGGTGGTTTCAAAAAAGTGAGTAAATTTTATTATTTTTAAATTAAACCCTGTCTAATCTTAGTTTCAGTAATTTCATTACATGTTTTTTTTTACATTCAGATATTCGCACCTACTTCCATTATGCCTCGATATAGAACATTGACGGGTCAAAGTGAGAGACAAAGAAGAAGGAATATATATTCGCGTGAAAGTCAAAATGATAATAGACCAAACGCAAATTTAAATAGTGTAAATAGTATAACATTGACGGGTCGGAGTGAGAGACAAATAAGAAGGAATATATATTCGCGTGAAAGTCAAAATGATAATAGACCAAACGCAAATTTAAATAGTGTAAATAGTATACAAAATGATGAAATTATTTTGAGGGATACATTTAAATGCGCACTGAATGTCATTCCAAGAAATTTTAATACTTTTGACTGTGGATTAATGCATTTACAATGCAGGTTTTGCAATGCAAAACATTTCGAATCTGAGGTCACTTTAGGTGAAAGGACTGCATTCACTTCATGTTGTCATAAGGGTAAAGCAATATTACCGGCCTTAAGTCAAAATGAATACTTTAAATCATTGTATGATGGACTTACTTCAAATGAACCTTCAATAAAAAGAAAGTCAAAAAATTATTTTGAAAACATTCGTAAATACAATTCACCATTTGCTATGGTTAGCTCAGAAGCTAAAATTTCGGATACAGTTACGCGTAGAGTGTATCATTTTAAAATACATGATGTTTTTTATCACAGATCAGGTCCAATGACTGCTGGATATGGTCGCTCACCATGTTATGCGCAATTATATTTTTATGATGTTGACACTGCTGTCAATTATAGATTACGTGAACACTATAATCAAACATGCAATAACAATATAATGCGCGAAATCTCTCTTGAATTGGAACGCATTAATCCTTTCGTTCGGTCATTCATTGCAATGAAAGATCATTGTCAGAGAGTTGAAAATCAAAATAAAGAAATTTGTATGCTCATTAAAGTAAATCGTGATTTAGATCTACGCCGTTATAATGATGCAGTTCAAACTGATGTAGCAGTAATATTTAGTACAGTTGATGGTGAGCCACCCTTTGAACGAAATATGGTTTCGTTTTCAAAAGTTAATGGTACCATTAAAAATATCTCTGTTTTGGATTCATCATTGGACCCTTTAGCGTATCCATTACTTTTCCCAAATGGTGATACTGGGTGGCATATCAATATTTCTCATAATGTACCAACTACATCTAATTCAAGAGCGCCCAGAAATAAATTAACCATGCTTCAGTATGCAGCCTATCGACTTGCAATTAGAGAAGATTTTAGCATGTTGCACCATTCACAAAAATTATTTGTGCAGTGGATAGTTGATATGTATGTGAGAATAGAGGGCACAAGGTTACATTTCATTCGACAAAATCAAACAAGTCTTAGGTCTGAAGTTTACAACAATTTAACAAATTATTTAGAATTGAACCCCAATGCCAATAATGTAGGGCATAGAGTAATTTTACCATCTTCATTCAATGGATCTCCAAGAAATATGAATCAGAATTATTTAGATGCAATGTCAGTTGTACAACATTTCGGAAAGCCTTCTTTGTTTATTACAACAACTTGCAATCCAAGTTGGCCTGAAATAGTTAGCAATATTGGTGTAGATGAGTCAGCTAATTTTCGACCTGATATTGTTGTGCGTGTATTCAAGTCCAAACTGAAAGCATTAATTGAGGGCCTTACACTAAAAAAAATCTTCGGTAAAGTTGAAGCACTCATTTATACAATTGAGTTTCAAAAGAGAGGATTGCCTAATGCTCACATTTTACTCTCTTTAAATGAGCAAGATAAAATTGTTAACGCTACCGATATTGATAAAGTTGTATCTGCGGAGATTCCTAACATTCAAACACATCCTACATTACATGAATATGTTGTAAAACACATGATGCATGGTCCATGTGGTGTACTTAATCCAAATTCTGTATGTATGAGAGATGGAAAATGCACAAAAGATTATCCAAAACGATTTAATGAATTTACATGTGAATCATTAAATGGATATCCATTATACAGAAGGCGTGATAATGGTATTAATGCTGAAGTTTGCGGTAGTTGCCTCGACAATCGTTATGTTGTACCATACAATCCGTATTTACTTGCCAAATTTAATTGCCATATAAATGTTGAAGTATGCACTACAGTTAAAAGTGTTAAATACATTTATAAATACGTGTATAAAGGCTATGACAGTGCATCTGTTGAATTAGGTTCAGAGAGAAATGAACCAGGTCAAGAAATACAAATTGATGAAATTAAAAATTTTTTAAATGGCCGTTATGTCGGATCAACTGAAGCTGTATGGTGCATCTATGAATTACCAATGCATTTTCAATCACATGTCATCGTTAGACTTGACATTCATTTACCGCATAGACAGAATGTTTACTTTCGAGAAGGGCAAGACGTCAAGCAATTGAAAATGCAAGACAAACAAAATTATTAGCATTTTTTGAATTGAATCGATCAGATCCATCAGCGCATGAATATAAGTATATTGAAATTCCTTTGCATTATGTGTGGGAAGATTCCCGAAAAAAAAAATGGAAGAAGAGAAGGCGTGGAGGTGATAAAATCATTACACTCATATATGTAGTATCACCAAAAGACATCGAACTTTTCCATTTACGATTGCTTTTATTACATGTCTGTGGTCCAAAAGCATTTGAGGATGTTAGAACATACAATGGAATTATACACACTTCTTTTGTTGAAGCGTGCCACGCTCGCGGCATTGCTTCAAATGATAATGAATGGCGCGAATATTTAAATGAAGCAAAAGAATTACATTCACCAAAACAAATGCGAAATTTATTTGGTTACATTTGTGCATTAAATGTGCCAGCCAATGCATTGGCGTTATGGAATGAATTTAAACTATATCTTAGTGAAGATTTTTTGAGAGATTACAACGAAGAAGTATCCTTTAACACAGCTCTATTAGAAATTGAAGATATTTTGAATGTTCATAATTTGTCATGTCAAGAACTTGGTTTACCAGTTCCCACGTATTCGCAGAGAACAGACGAAGCAAATGCTATTGATCCAATAGAACAAGAGTTTCTATTTTGTGAGCATTATGAAACTGCAAATATCGAACAGCGTAATCTAATTGATCGTGTGATTCGTGAAGTTTTGCACCATGATACTGGATCTAATGTTTTTTGTTTAACCACTCATGCAGGTTGTGGAAAAAGATTCACACAAACAGCAATCATTCACAAATTAAATTCGCTTAATCTTAGTTGGATTGCAACAGCGTTCAGTGGCATAGCTTCAACTCTATTACTTGGAGGTAGAACTTTACACAATGTGTTTAAATTGCCTATACCCATTTTGGAAAATTCTGTAGCGAATATTACCGCAAATAGTAGCTATGGACGTTACATAAATTCATCATCATTGATAATTATTGATGAAATTTCTATGTGCCCACTGCAAGTGTTGAAAATCATAAATAGATTATTGCAGGATCTATGCGATGAAAATGATAAACATAAACCATTTGGAATGAAAACGATACTTCTGTGCAGTGATTTTCGGCAAATCTTACCAGTTGTCCGACATGGATCATGTGCAACTTTAATTGAAAATTGTGTCACGAGTTGGCATAAATTTGTTTATTTTCATAAAGTAACGTTTACTCAAAATATGAGAGCCTAACCAAGTGAAATAGAATTTGTTGAATTCTTGAAAAAAATTGGTAATGATGAAGCCCCACAATTCCCTCAGTTTGGTGAAAATATTATTGAAATACCTCAGCAATTAATAGGAGATGAAAATAATATTATTAATGAGGTGTACGGAAATATTTCCGAAAACATACTCTCAGATAACATATTGAAGTCAGTTATTTTAGCACCTAAAAATGATGATTGTACTTTTATTAATACTGATATACTTAATCAAATACCAGGTGAACTGAAAACATATCATAGCTACGATAAAATAATTTGTGATGATGACAATGAAATCAATAACTATCCAGTAGAGTTTTTGAATTCTTTGACTATTAGTGGTTTGCCACCACATAAGTTAGTATTGAAAGTTAATTGCATCGTTTTACTGATCAGAAACTTAAATACAAAGGAAGCATTAGTCAATGGAACAAGAATGCGCATCAAGTGTATGCATCGTAATGCTATTGATTGCGAAGTTTTAACTGGAACCGCACGCAATAAGAGAATTTTGATTCCACGTATAAATTTAACATATTCCGGTACTGTTTTACCTTTAACTTTCAAAGAACTCAATTTCCAATTATACCTGCATTTGCGATGACAATAAATAAGTCTCAAGGACAAACATTTGAAAAAATTGGAATTTTATTGAGGCAGCCAGTTTTTACACATGGTCAATTGTACGTCGCAGCAAGTAGAGTTCGATCATTCGATGGTTTGAGATTTTATATTTCTGAATATAATGGCCAAGGGCATTTAGCAAATGATGAAAGAGTTTTTACAAAAAACATCGTTTACACAGAAGTTCTGAATCATTAAATTCACTTTCAAACTATTTTAAGTTCAATGGACAACATTTATTTTTTTAACAGCCCGGTTTTTTTGATTTAATGAAAAATATATGAACAAATACGAGGCACGTATTTTTTATTTCATTTTTTAATTTGTATTAATTTTTTATTTAAATTTTATATAATTCGAAAAAGATAGGCAAAATAACTGTGTAGCCTTGGCGAAACCTGGTCAGTATGGCAATAAAAAAACCCAAGGAAATGTCAAAAAACGCATTATTGCTTTTTAAATATGGCTTAGCCAAGCTAAACCTCATTTTTCCTATCTTTCATATTTTTCAAGTAACTCGAAAATTAATGCATAGAAAAAAAAATTAAAAAATTATATAAGCTTTGTAGCAGATAATCTTCAAACTGTTTTCGAATTTTGTACCTTACCAAAAATGAAATGTAATCCACTGGAATTGAAAACAATGTATCTTATACTTCTATGAATGTCAAGTCTCATTTTTATTAGCGTTTATTTGATTCAATAATAACATGAAAAAATTAAAACTGACAATGAATTATATCAAAAAATAAATACGAATACAAGCTGTAATTGTGTTTTTTTTTCAACTGTTACTAACATTAAATTTTAAATTTCATAGGTATTGCAGGGAATAAAGGCAAACAACACACGCTAATGATGTATTTGTACACGCTCGCAGCTGACGTAATAGAACAAAATTCAAAAAAATTATATGCAATGATTATAGAGGTATACTCTTTGACAAAAGAACCTCAATAACGTTCAAACTTAAAAATTTAATGAATTACGGTCGAATTTCGATCACTGGGCGACCACTAGTAGATATTATTGTAACTAACATCAAACATTTCACTCAGTCTACAGTATTCTTAGTGATAAAGTTGGGACATTTAGCTTTACTGCTGAGGACACAATTTCACAGAATGGGTAAAAACATTTGGGGTTTATATAATAATTAACCAGGCAAAAGGGTTACTATTAAAAATTCTGACCAAATGAGTCTACATGTGAAAAAGTAATTATAGTTGCTTTATTTTAAAACTTTATAAAATAAAGTTATTCAAAACTTTAATACGAGCTGATGTTGTATGAATGATTTCTTTTCAATTATAGAGCACTGTCCCATCTTCCTGCTAACAAATGTTTCAAATATGGCTGTGAAAATTCAATGTGTCAATGAGATTGCTGGTCTATCTGGAGGAAGGTGGGACTGTAACTCTAAAAAGAAATAATAATGCACATCCTAACAAAAGGACTTCAACTTCATAAATTCTATTGGATTTCTTTACAATATCAAATTCTACACAAATTCTGTCACTT